>CM075865.1:32510123-33072623 GCA_038021265.1 Cyprinella venusta | reverse complement strand
ATATACACATAATGTAATATCTCCATCTGAGCTAGAGTCCTTTCTCCTTCCACATAATATTGATGCAATCTGAAAATGTGAATCAGGAAAACAGTCATCTCCTTCCAGGAGTTCTCTCCTCCACCCACCATTTCCCCTTATTGCACAGAAATAGACAGGAAGTGCGTCATAACTAAAGGAAGTACTTCCAGGAAACGGAGCAAAAGCACAAAATAAAGAGAGCGGATATGAATATGGTGAAGAAATGGCAATCCTTTCTTTTACTTATTTGTTTCATCAAAATGTGGCATAAATAAATAAATTAAATTTGAATAGAAATATTTAGGTCTAACTGAGTCTGAATAGCTGAAACTCACTACTAAAAATCAAAGTAGTGCTGTGACAAATAGGTTAAGCTGTGCAGCTGTGGCAATTAGCCTGCAGGTGGTGCTCTAGTTCCTATCCACTGTCATGTGATTAGCGTAGTAGCAACCATTAGCCATGAGGTGGCACTGTTAGTTAGGGCACTTCCCAGTATTCTTGACCCAGCACTTGCAAGCTACTCAGTGCTGCTAGCACAGGAAGAGATGAAGTGGACTATTTGGCCCAAAAAAAAGTACATGGGGTTGAATTCAATGACTGGAAATCACAGCGGAGATAGGGCAGGGAGCGGAGGTGAGTCAACCTCATCTGCCTCAGCAGGACTCTTGAGCCTACTCATGCTTTTATCAGCATGAAGATCAGCAATACATTCACCACCTCACTTTGTTGAGGAAAAATATAAGTTGTTCCCGTTTGCGCGCTAACAATAAAATTCCACAGTTTTGGGAACAAGGACAAGTGGTTCAATTGAACCTCAATTAATTTGGTTTAAATGAATATCTTATAAAATATAAAGGGCCTTTTATTGGTTCCAAAAATGTTCAAAGTCTCTATGCATATTTTAAGCTACTCAACTTAGAGTAGTTCACTTTAAAAAAAACTTTTGCTGATAATTTACTCACCCCCAAGTCATCCAATATGTCCATGTCATTCTTTCTTCAGTCGAAAAGAAATTAAGGTTTTTGATGAAAACATTCCAGGATTTTCTCCATATAATGGACTTCAATGGGAACCAAACGGTTCAAGGTCCAAATGAGCGTTTCAGTGCAGCTTCAAAGGGCTTTAAACGACACCAGATGATGAATAAGGGTCTTATCTAGCGAAACGATCTGTCATTTAAAAAATAAATAAAAAAGTTTAAGTTTTATAAGCACAAATGCTCGCCTTGCTCTGTTCGTGACTCTCCTGTTCAAACTCGTTCATCAAAAAGAACAAATCTTTTTTCGAATCATAACTCGAAGGCTCCTAGATAAGACCCTTATTCATCGTCTGGTGTCGTTTAAAGCTCTTTGAAACTTAAAGCTCTGCACTGAAACTCTCAATAGGACCTTGAACTGTTTGGTTCCCATTGAAGTGGAGAAAATCCTGGAATGTTTTCATCAAAAACCTTAATTTCGTTTCGACTGAAGAAAGAAAGACATGGACATCTTGGATGACATGGGGGTGAGTAAATTATCAGCAAAAGTTTTTTTTTTTTTAAAGTGAACTACTCCTTTAAATAATAGGGTTCAACAGGGTTCGAGAGTATTTTTTTTCTCCCTCATCTAACAGACAACCTCATGAGCACAAGTTTTGCCAGCTCAACCTATAACAATGTTCTTCTACCACACTTTCCATGTGCCTTTGCATGGAAGCATAAAGAAGAGCAGGATGGTTGTGTATAGGCAAAACTGTCTCTGTCAAAGTTAGGTTTAATGTGAGCTCTAAACCCTTTTCAGCTCCAGAGCAGCTCTTGTTTACCAGGAAGAAAATGACGTGGGACATTACATAAGATTGAGTCTGCCTTTCACAAAAAGAGCAATCTTTAAAACCAGTTCGTTGAATGTTAACTAGGCTACATCACACCAAGAAACAATATCACCTTCTGTGTTGGGTGTGTGACGTCCTAAATAGGTTGAATGACTCTTCAGGGTGTGGCAAGGCAGGTTTGTGTTTGTTCACATGTTTTGTGTACTGACTACTGGTAATTTAATCCAAAATGTTACTTTTAATTTAGCAATCTCATTTTAATTATAATTAACTAACTGTTAATTAAAGATGCAGACCGTAGCTTTTTTGGGGTTAAAAATGATCCAAAATCAATTTTTAAGCAAATGCATAACCAGCCAGTGTTTAAAAAGTATCTGCTTGCCATACTGTAACTCAATTCAAAGCGGAAAACTTGTAATAATGTTATTAATTCCAGTGGTACTGGTGGATTTCCGCGAGAGATTCGAGAATGTCTTTGCGTCATTAGCTACAGTACGTCACATCTGAACACATAAAGGAGTTTACTTTAACTTCGACTTTATTCAGCATTGTATTCTCTTCCGGTTTTGTTGTCAGTACGCATTCAGTAACGCTGATGACGCAAGACGCTGCTGATGTGTATCTGGTGGGTCCATGTATTCGGGATCAAATAAAAATGGCTGGGCAAAAAATGCAAGTCTTACTCCTTAGACATGTTTGCAAAGATTGTTTTGTTTACAGCGGTATGCCTTGCTTCTCCCTCAGACTGTAAACGAAGCTAAATCGCACCAGATAACACGTCAGCAGTGCCTTACATCATCGAACAAGAATTGAACGCGGCTTGACAACAGAACCGGAAGACAATACAATGCTGAATAAAGACATAGTTTTTGTTATTTTTGGACCAAAATGTATTTTCGATGCTTCAAAACATTCTAACTAACCCACTGGTGTCACATGGACTACTTTGATGTCTTTATTTCCTTTCTGGACAAGAACAGTATATCGTACATTCATTTTCAAGGGAGGGACAGAAAGCTCTCGGACTAAATCTAAAATATCTTAAACTGTGTTCCGAAGATGAACGGAGGTCTTACGGGCTTGGATAATAATTTTCATTTTTGGGTGAACCAAAACTTTAAACGTTTGGATGGTTTTAAGTGCTATAATAAGCGATTGTTAGATTTAATCAGCATTTAATCAATTTACTGCTATGATTTTTTCCCCTTAGTTCGAACCAGAACAAAAGTGGATGTTTCTTACTTGTTCAAAAGAAATTTTTCGGTGAAAATTATTATGTTGGTCATACTTCCGAAAAATCTGTGATTCTGAATGACAGAATCCACTCCGGCGTGGCAAATTACAGCTGCACACTCTCCTCAAACATTGAATTCATCCATGTCGTGACACCACTCACATAAAGTCGATAATTCCGTGAATAACTGCAATTGGCTTTATGCACAGCTGACTGCCCTGACTACTGAGGTCAGGCACACCTGAATTAATCAGTTTGTCCAATAATGGCAGACAGGAACCAAGGAGCTGGCTGAAGTTCAGGAAGTAGTGCTGCTGTGCATAAAGCCAATTGCAGATTTCAAACAGAGATGGCGACAAAGAAGAAAAACTGCATACTGCAACTTTAACTAATTAATTGTGTTTGTGCTCTTTTTTAAACACTGTGTGTGGCAAGATTGTGGTTGTACATAGATCTCATCATTCATTTCTTTGGTGTTTATGCCCCCAGAATGTCGTGGCCAAACTATAGATAATTTTGATTGGCTGTTTTTATGAGCAGTGTTTATTTAAGTTGGCCCTGCCCAATTTAAATAAGACATTTGCTCTTAAAGATTGAATTTGTAAATCCATTTGTCCTTGATGTCAGAGGCAGTACAGAGGTATGTGGAGTACGTCAGAAATAGAACGTGGCTTGAGTTTACTGATGGGGATTTGTTGCATCATGCCGCATTTAGATAGTATCACTGATTATAATGGATTATATTGTCTTTTGTGTCGCATTGAGGCACTTACATCCAGTGCATTACAAAGAGGATTTACAAAAAAAATTGTAGAAATTTGCCAGAAATTTTGTGCTGCGGTTGTGCAGTTTGATATTAATAAGACCTCACATGGATACCGTTGGAGAAGCATCAATATTAAAGGACAATAAAAAACATACAGTTTGCAGTTGGATTTTAACACTTTTTATCTGTTTATTAAAGAAAGTTATGGAGATGATTTTGTGTTAATTCTTGTTCTTAGGATGAGACATTTAACCGAGGTCCTGACTCTCTGTGATCATTAAAAATAGGGGTTTAACCTGGCCAAATTTGCCCACTGGCCTCTGTCCATCATGGCATCCTAATCATCCCCATTTACTGATTGGTCTCTCCTCCACCAATGAGCTGCTGTGTGGTGGGTGTTATGGCGCAATATGGCTGCCGTCGCATCATCCAGGTGGATGCTGCACACTGGTGATGGTTGAGGAGATTCCCCCTTCCATATGTGAATTCATTATTCATAATAATGAATTATTATTAGTATTCATTTTGAACTTTTACAAAATATTTTTTATACCAACCTCCAACTCAGACCAATTTCCTTTAGAGTTATTTAGTTCCAAAAGTAAAAAAAAAAAAGTTATACTACAACAGCAACAAAGTAAGGACAAAATTGCCTAAAGATGAAAAAATGTGTGTGGATTTTAGCCACCTTCATAGTTGTGTCAAATGTTATACACAGCACCATTTTGTTCAATGTTCAAAACTACTTCAGTATAAGTAAATGTGAAAAGTAATGCTGTAACCCTCCTTGCCTACTCAGACATTTTATTTTGTTTTTACATTTGGGAATTATATTTCTATTACTTAGATTTAGGTGAAAGTTTTGAGAAAATGCGATGTCAAATTAAAGAAGAGAACCTGGTTTAAAAAAATTGTAACACTGAAACGAATGTTGATTTGTCTACATCAAAATAGTTTTTTTTTGTGCTATGCAGCCATATTATTTATACACAGAGACTATCTGGAAGATGCTGCTCATGTATCAAAGATATTTCCTTCTTACCTAATTTCTAAGTGGTTAAACTCACAGTGACTATGTTTACTATGTTAACTCTTTCAAAAACTGGAATATTAGCAATAACCTGGTCGCGCATGGCCATGTAAACACCGGCGAAAACCCGAATATGCTTATATTCCGGTTTTTAAAAACCCGAATATGATCCCTGGGTTACCCCTTTTCTAACCGGAATATTTGATCATGTCATTTTGGTCAAAAGGACCACTGATTGTTGTTCCGCGCATGTTCTATTTGCAAGGAATCTTGGTCTTTTGAGTAGACAAACTTCTGGGCCGTCTGGCATACAAAAACCAGTGTGCAGTTTACCGGAAGTAAACAAGTTGTAGAGGTAAACATGGCGAGACACAGCACAGCACCATATACTTTTGGAGTGAGGAGGAAACCAATTTCTTTAATAGTACAAAGGCGATCGCTATCTGCCCTGAACTATTCATCATCCACATGCTGCTGCTGTTGTTGTTGTCTTTGGATACAGGAAGAAGAATCGGAAATGATGCATATTGTGTCTTAAAGTTGTCCGTACATCCAGACGCTAACCGTATGTCACCGTTTACTTCACGATATTGCCAAATTGATTACAAATTCAATGTATACAGGAGTAACTCTCTCTGCTCACGCATGTAAACGGGTTATTCGGAATGTTTCAGAAACCCGAAAAGTGACCTTAACCCGACCATAACCCGAATATTGACAGCTTGTAAAAGTAGTCAGTCTGTTACAAGTCAACCTTTGTTCCAACAGTCTCCGTATAAACAAAACAGAAACAGAAAATCAGACACTTTTTCAGAGTGCTATATACTAATGTGACTCGCTAAAGTAAAATTGTCCTCTCTCCCCCTCCCTTCTCCCTTCTGTTGAGTCAAACTGTAACATTTACTTCTCCATCTCAACTGCTTTGCCGTTTCTCTCCCTTTCGCCCTCCCTCTCTCTGATTGGAGATTAAATGGGCATCCTGCCAGTTTTTCATATTTCCTGGCAGCAAAGGGGCCAGCCAACTTCCTGGAGGGGAGGGGCTTACTGAAAGGTTACATTTGCACAATGTGCCTATGGAAAAACACAGAGTGGGGAGAGAACACAAGATAGGGAGAAAGAGAGAGGGGAGGGGCAGCGAGGGAACAGAGAAAGGGAGGGGGAGCTTGAGAGAGCGTTAGGCAGCTTGGGCTAAACTAAACGACTCTACCATTCTGCTGTGCTCGGGTAATGGAAAAAGCCCTCCAGGGGAATATTCAGCATGCAAGAGTATCGAGTTGCTCTCCATCATTACAATGCTGCCTAACACCCCCCCAACCCCACCCCACACACACTCCCCTTTCGGTCCCTCCCCCGCAATGGCCCCCTCCTCCCTCCTAAAGCTTCATTTTTCCCTCCTTTTTCTCCCGTCCATGCGTCTGTGAAATGAAAAAGGCTTTCTGGGAGGCTAGCTGAGGGCCACAAGAGGTTGTCTAAGCCTGGCCTATCTGAAGTCGATGTATAGGTGTTCATGTGGATGTATGTGTTTGTGTGAGAGGCAGGAGCTGGTTGATTGGTTATGGGAATGGAGCTGTAGTTCTATTGGTTTATGTGTTGTAGATACATAATGGAAACAAACATCCTTGTCATTATCTATTCATAGAAAGACAGGGAGAAATCGATGGAGATAGGAAGTGGTTGCCGTAAAGTCATATAGTTAGTTAAACGCCTCAGTTAGGCATAGAGAAAAGGCCCGTTCACACCAAGACAAATGTTTGGTGTGCTAAATATTTTAATTTGAATGTACAGCTGTTAATGTGTCTGTTGAGACTGGAAAAAAAACACATTCGCATGATTTCAATGTGACGGAATTTTGTCTAATTGCATACAAAATATTGCGATTTAGATTTGAGTTTGTTTTAAAAATGGTACAAAATAGACTGAACACCTAAGCCGAAGATTCCAAAATTCCAAATTTCGGTACCATCGCACTGTGAAGAAAACTGACCAACCCAATGAGATTTGAGCTTCTGGCCACATGACCAGAGCTGCTTTAACGTAAATCTATGGCATGGTGGAACTAACAACAGACTATTTCGCTAAGCGATAGTGAATAGCAGAGGAAGAATCCGGAACGTCTCTGTTGTCTCTGTACTCTTGCATTCAGTGTTGTTTGATAAACACTATTGAGATTAGCCAACATTAACCTGGCTGTTTGAAACATTTAAATACTGTTTCACTTCCTTTCTTCGCAGTGACAAAAACGGAAAGTTGTGCACTACTTTCCTTGTGTGCCACTGTTTTTCAGAGGCAGTCAGAGAGAATTTGCCTTGGCAGTTTTTTTTTTTTTTGCATGCGAAAATTCGCGTTGTTGTAAACAGGCCTAAAATGTATACCTCAAAAATGAAATAATTTCCTCACCCTCATGTTGTTCCAAACCTACTTTATATAACGTTTCATTTTTTTTTCCTGTTGTTGAACACGAGTGCACATTTAAAACAAATTATATATAGATGTTTTCGTCCATACAATGAAATGCAAATGGGGTCTAATGCTGTTTACAATCAATTTTCTTTTTTATTGTATGAAAATATCTTCTTTTTATTCAAAACTTTTGGATAGACAGAAATTCCAAACTAAAGTCTACACATATTTCTGCTAATTCAGAGGAAAAGCTAAATTATTGTCCCCCAAATCCTTTTCATGTCTGTTTGAGCTCTAGCACAGCAGCCACACACTGAGAGGTTACTACAGTTTAGCACAGCACAGCCAAGGCATGCATCGTCCACAAGACTCATTTACTCTCTCATACAATCTTTTTTCCCAGTAAACTTATTTTTTTTCTGTGTCCCTTACACATTCTTTCACACAAGCACACACACACGCTTTCTCTCTCTCATTCTCACACACACACACGCATGCATGCACACACACACAGTGGTTTATGGGGACTTTCCATAGACATAACTTCTACAGCTTTTGCATGAATCTGAACTTTTAAAAGTTATTGTCTAAATTTCCAGCATCATTGCTCCAGTCTTCAGGAGAACAAGATCTTTCAGAAATCATTCGAATATGCTGTTTCGCTGCGCAATAAACATGTCCTATTATTATTAATGATGAAAACATTTGTGCTGCTTAAAATTGTTGTGGAAACGGTGAGTCTTTTTTTTTTGGGGGGGGGGGGGGGGGGGGGTCTAGTGTTTTTTGGGTCCTTGGGAGGTTCTGACATGCCCTGATATTTGTGCTTTTTTCAGTTGCATATAGACATTAATGGCACAGGTGAAATTACACTATATTTAGCACACACAAGGCTACCATAATATGTGAGCAACATGTATGTACATGTTTGTATTTTTGAGAGAATATTGTTTATGCGTGGTTATTGGAAAAACTAATAGGTACTGATAAGAAAAAAACTGAGCTGGTATCGCCGGCGATACCGTCGTCCCCAGAGGGTTAATGGAAAATTTAAGAGAAAACCATTTATTTGAAATAGAAATCTTTTGTGACAGTAAATGCTTTCACTCACTTTTGATAATTTAGTCCTTGCTGAACTATTATTTTTTGAATATATTTACTTTATTTTTTTTTATTTTTCTCCTATTTTTTTAAACCGAGCTCAAACTTTTAAATGGATGAATATGTATTACATTCATCATTTTCCTTAAACCATTCCTGAACAAAGTGTGCGTGCGGTGTGCATTATCCTTCTGAAAGAGGCCACCTCCCTAGAGAACACCATCGTCATCACGGGTTGTACCAGTTAGGTGGCATGCGTCAAATTTACATCCACATGAATGGCAGGACCCAGCAGGGTTTCCCAGCAGAACATTGCCCAGAACATCACACTCCCTCCACTGGCTTGTCATCGTCCCACAGTGCATCCTGGTGACATCACTTCCCCAGGTAACCTTTTTCCAATGATCCACGCTCGTTAGAGATGCAGTGAGGAAATTTTCACACTGGTAAATAAACTTGCAACAACCCCAGTATTACTAATAACACCAGTGCGTAGGGGGATATTGTATAAAATCACATCTTGTGAGGATATTGAAATCGTTTCATGCACGTAAGCTTTTCACTTTCACCAGCAATTTGCGATCATACTCCCTGTATATGGAGCGACGGTACTGACCTCACATTTTACAAGATAAGGAATCTGCCGATGACACTCAGAATCAGGTGTGCTGTCGTCACACCAGTCGTCTCTCCTAACTCTAGTCACATGATAAGTGAAATCTTACTCGTGCTGTGAGTGCTCATGCTGTATAAAGCGGAGCAGAGTCTTTCATTTTAAATTGTAACGTCCAATCGTAAAAACTAATTCAGTCGGTAGAAGGCAGAAGACTGTGTAAAACTGACTACAGCAGCAAGCCTAACGCTTATGTGGCCATTCAAGGCACTTTCGTGGGTGGACAGGGTCATCATAAGCATTCTGATTGGTCCATGCACTGTGTTGTGACACATTCCTCTCATAATGTAATAATCATTCAAATTTTGTGTGACTTGTTCCACAGTAGACCTTTTGTTGGCTTGGACCAGACGTCTTCGTTGCCTTTGGGCACCCAACACCCTGTCGCCGGTTTGTGGTTTGTCAATCCTCAGATTTGGTAAATTCTCACCACTGTTGACTGGGAGCCCCACACAAGCCTTGCCGTTTCAGAGATACTCTGACCCAGTCACAAAGTAGCTCAGATCTTTATTCCTGCCCATTACTTCTGCATCCAACACGTTGATTATGAGATCTGACTGTTTGCTTACCATCTAATCTACCCACACCTTAATACATGGCCTTGTTAGGAGATGATCAATATCACGTCACCTGTGACTGGTCATAATGTTTTGGTTCATCAGTGCAAAAGCACCATTTCTGTTACAGAAAACACAAAGTAAAAGCTTGAAAACAATGTTAAGTGATGTTAAGAGTAAATAAACTGGAGACATAATAGCTTTTTCATTAACAAAATGAAGCATCTTGATTGTTTTTTGGTTTGTTTTGTAAGGTATTCATATATGACAATGGGAACTCAAAAGAGGGTCGTATGGTAATTGATGAGGGTTTCCATGACAAATGCAAAGATGCAGCACAGAGCTACACAAACTAATGTGTAGACTAATCATGGACCATTGTTCTCAGACACCAACTTGATCAGAGTGAAAACCAATCTGGTTTCCAGGAGAACTCATTTGATCACCTCCATAGACCACATGAGAACTGAAGCTGAACGAAACACGTCCATCGAATGCAGCTCTTGTACTGTAAATCATCCACCCACTGCAATCAGGCTCTGACATCCTTTATTTCACCGGAGGGATCCAGTCCGTTTGTAACTCGTTTTAATCCCATTGCATTCTCTCTCTATCCCCCTCCCCCCTCCTCTTATGCTCATTGTGCGTGTCTGTTTCCCATACCAGACAGTGTCTAGACCGAAGCAATTACAGACAGCGCTTGAGCGCCTTGCCGCGGCCTGATGTTTGAGGGCCCTGGGACTGTCCTGGCAGCGGACGGTAAGAAGAGGGGAGGGAGGAGGTTTACTGGAAGGCCTTATCATCTAAACATTTCATTTGCTCAAATGGTTTGGAAGAACATCACCTCTTATTGTTCATCTCACCTCTTAATGCTCATCTTCTACTTGGAAAATCAGGACACTCTTATAGAGTCCGGGAGAAATGAGGATGAAGAGGTGAAAGATATAAAGGCTTCACTGAACCAGCTCTCCTTGGCCGGGCCTACATCTTCACGTTTGTGCAAGAGGCTGAAAAGAGAAGGAATTGGAAATTCCCTGCTGTACAGAGATGGAGGAGGGCTTTTGAATCTAAATATGAAGCTGTGAGATTGAGAAAAGTAACATAAATATTTAATCATGAGCATCTCATTATGGGGCATCTATTTTTATGCATTATGAAGCTTCAAAAAGATCACCTCTTAATTACAAAGACTTAATTAAAAAAATATGAAGATCGCTCAATTTACAACACATTTCTCAAGATTAATGTGTATCTCTTCCTATATTGACCGACCGAAATTATATTTTTGTTCTTATAAAGTCGAAATTGAGCAAAATTGTATAGTTTTATAGTTGTATAGTTTTGTGAACGAAAGAACAGACAACATTTGGAAAACAGTTCTAATTGCATAATAAGCCTGTTGTGAACTTAGATAATTTCAGATTTAAACAGAACATTAACAAATCAGAACTAAATTATATAAAATTTTCTAGGATAAAAAACAGTTCCCATATATTGTAGCAACTGTGCTAATATTACATTATACATTATGTTAAATGCAAAGTTCACACTAAATGAAATTCATGCCATTCCAAACCAGTACGATATTAAATCTTCTGTGGAACATGCAAGAAAATATTTTGAAAGATGTTTGTGATCAGTGTTTGTCCCTATGATGAAAGTCAATGGGGTCCAATGTTGTTTGGTCTGGTTGCTTTGGTCATTGTTCATGTTCAAAAGACCAACATGACATCATGACTTTTGCGTAAACATACACGCCACTTTCGAGTCAAGTGGCGTGTTATCTCTACGCATTTTGAGCTATCCGCGTGTAACCTCGTGTATGCGTGTATGTTTACGCCATTAACGTTCGCGTCATTCCGCGTGTCCGTACACGCGCATCAAATGTCCAGTCATAAATGCCATTAACCCCAGTGACGGTTAAGTTTAGGGATGGGGTTGAGGTAAGTCATGTCTTTTTTTTACCTAGGATGGTAAGGGAACAGTCATAAATGCCATTAACCCCAGTGACGGTTAGGTTTAGGGACGGGGTTGAGGTAAGTCATATATTTATATAACGTTAAGTCAACGGCGTTCATAAACACGCTGAAAAGCGATTATGCGTCTTGATAGCACGCCAAAAATGGAAATACGAATTGGCGTGTCATACACACGCTACTTCATGAGATCAGTCTGAAAAGACACTGAGACATTGTTCAAAATGTATTCCACAGAAGAAAGTCAGGCTTGAACTACACAAGGGTGAGTAAATGAGAACAGAATTTTCTTGGGTAAAGAATAAAACTATTCTTTAAAAATAAGAATTGGTTCTGTACAAAAAATCTCTTTCTTGGTCCTTTAAACATACAAAATATCCTTGTGTCAGTAATGAAATAAATATGTCACAGACGGTATCATACATACCTCCATACTATATATCACCCTCATTTATGTAGTCTGCCTTACCCACAGTTCTCTCTGGTTGTAAAAACTCTCTTTCTTCCTCTTTCCGTCTGGTCTTACTGTACCTCCCTTTCTCCTCCACCTCTATTTTCAGTCTTCTCACCTGCACTTGTTTTACCCTTTTTCTCTACCACTATCTCTCGTTTCTCTCTTATTTGTCTGCCTCTCTCTACCCATCCTTCTCTCTTTCGTTCTATCTCAACCCAAAACCCCTGCAGTGGTGTACTCCCACCCACTCGCACTGACACTGACACTGACACACAGAGGCGGCTGTGTGTGCGCGTGTGGACAGCATTACTCTCCCATCGCCATAGACAGGGTGACTTCAGCGGGAAAGAATGCTCTCTCCTTCTGCTCTCTCTATGACTTCCTTCTTTTCCCAGAGCCTCTGCCCTCCACTCCACACAGCAAAACACACGAGCAAACACACACACACATTGGGTTTCCATGTTCTATGGGGACTTTCCATAGACGTAATGGTTTTTATACTGTACAAAGTGTATATTCTGTCCCCTTACACAAACTCTACACCTAAACCCACCCATCACACAAAACTTTCTGCATTTGCAGTTGATGGAGATTTGTGGGATGCACATCCAGGGCACGAAGCTCCCGTTCCACCACATCCCAAAGATGCTCTATTGGGTTGAGATCTGGTGACTGTGGAGGCCAATTTACAGTGAACTCATTGTCATGATCAAGAAACTTATTTGAAACGATTTGAGCTTTGTGACATTGTGCATCAGAGGATGCATGTTGTGGCTTCACAAATGCTGTGCTGCATACCTCGGTTGTAATGAGTGGTTATTTCAGTCAAAGTCGCTCTTCTATCAGCTCAGCTTGAATCAGTGGCCCATTCTCCTCTGACCTCTAGCATCAACAAGGCATTTTCGCCCACAGGACTGCCGCATACTAGATGTTTTTCCCTTTTCACACCATTCTTTGTAAACCCTAGAAATGGTTGCATGTGAAAATCCCAATAACTGAGCAACATTCAGTTTGGAGTTCAGGAGATTGTCTTGAACAGGACCACATCCCTAAATACTCTGAAGCAACTGCCATGTGATTGGTTGATTAGAGAATTGCATTCATGAGAAATTGAACAGGTGTCCCTAATAATCCTTTAGGTGAGTGTATAGTTTGAGTAGGCTACACTCAAAAAGAAAAAAAAAAATGTTGGTTCAGATAACATAATATGGTTCAGATAACATAATATTTTGAGTTTCTGTTGATTAAACCAATCTCCTTTTTTGTATTAACTCATTTAGTTTGCATTACTGTTTTGTATTTACTCATTTGTATTAACTCGTAACATTTTACATTTTGTCATATAAGATTTTTTTTTTCAGGCATATAACTGCATATTTGCCAAACTACCACATATGATGCATTGATGTTGGTCACCAAAAAATGTCACACAAAACCAGATGAAATGTGACTAGTGCTTTAACATGACAATTAGACACAACGTTATATCTGAATGGACTGTTCTTGAACAGAATAAACTAAAATATGCTGCAGATTTAAGCTAATACGAACAGTATTTTTTAGTAAGCCTGCAAAAGTCTTGGGTAAGAATATCTCCTAGTACTATTTATAGTAATATTTATAGTAATATACTAGTAATATTTCCTAAAAAAGAAACTTAAAAAAGAGTCCATACCCTTAACACTTTACACTAAATATAACAATAACATTTGTTTGTAATTACACCCCTGCTTGATGGTAAAGATTATTTTGAAGCTATTTACTTCAATACAAATCTTTTATAAAAAGATATCTATAATAAAATAAATAAATTGAATGGATATATGGTGGAATCCAAACATGTCTAATAGTCGATGTCTGTCATGTCGCTGACTCTGCACACTGTCCTTTAAGCATCTTTTCATTCAATGGCTGTGCCCTTGGTGAGACCGTTCTTCTGTGTGCAGTCAAGGCACTTTGTTTGACCTGCCTTTTCTCCTCCAAAACCCATTCTGATGCACCGGCAGCAATTAAAGACACAGGCCCGGAGGCAGCCACAGTTGGTCATTAAAGTAGATCAATGGTGGACCCAGTGGTGGCCAAAAAGGTAAAGGTCTAACACCTGCCCCACATATTTTTCTCTGATGTGATGGAGAATAACAACCATTGCATCTTGTTTGCATTATTGAGTGTAGCTGTTGTGTGATATACATTATGAAACGGATAGTTTGGGTCCTTGATTCTGATTGGTTGAGCTGTGGTCGAAGCCGTTGTAAATTACTCAACAAACATACACCTGTGACCGCATTGGTATTACTACGCAACTGCCGTTTGTGATTCTTTGTTGCTGCGTGTGTTGCTTGGCAACCTCTTTGGAACTACATTGCTTGGTTTAAGAATAAATGTGTTATAACATAATATTTTTGTTGCTGGTGTTTCTTTTGAGAATAAAATATGTTTTTGTATGTTTTTGAAAGATGCCTCTGCTCACCAAGGCTGCATTTATTTGATCAAAAATACATTAAAACATTACAGATAAATTCTATATAAATATTGAAAAATATTATTTACAATTTAAAATAATCTGAATATATTAAAAATATAAATTTTCTGAATTTCCAGCATCACCTCTCCAGTCTTCAGTATCACATGATGATCAAGAATCATCTGAAGGATCACATGATACTTCAGAAATCGATCTAAAATGCTGATTTGGTGCCCAAGAAAAACATTGATTCTTATTATCAGTGTTGAAAGCAGTTGTGCCACTGATCATTTTTTCAGAATTACTTGGTGAATAGAAAGTTTAAATGAACAGCATTTATTGGAAATCAAAATGTCAACATAATAAAAGTCTGCTTTTGGCAACTTTTGATTAATTCAATGCATTAATAAAAAAAAAAAAAAAAATACTGACCACAAACTTTTGAATGGTATATTGCCACAATCAAAATGCACCAAAGATGCATTCAGGTTAATTACTAATTTATCATTTATGTGTGTCTATTTTAAATGGCTGTTGGTTCATAACCTTTACAAGATGTCGGTGTGCTCTTGAACAGTGTGATTTTTTTAATGTTTAGGGTTTGTTGTTGATCTCGCAACATTCCAGATAAACTGCTTTTTTCCTCCCAAATAGCAGGTTTTGGATTATGGCATTACAAAAATGATTGTGGTTGCAGATTAGAGTATCTGGATTTCCGCCGTGTATATATGCATGTTTTGCAGGAATTTTTTTTTTTTTATCCTCACACTAAAACTGAGTGTGCATATGGGGGACTGTAAGTGGCAGCAGGGGGTTATGGGTAGCCTCTTGATTCAGATCCACAAATATGAGGAACCTTTAACCCCACAGACAACACAGAATAGATATGGGAAACATAGTTTCCATCCCACCAGTCTTAAATGATAATCAGGACATATTGGAAATGTAAATGTCCATATTTCTAAGAATTGTCATTGTAGTTAAAAAGAAACCTGAAAATAATGCATCACGGTTTACACGGTTTAGCTTGAGCACCATATCAGCATTAGAATGATTTCTGAAGTAATTGCTGTTGAAAATTAAGCTTTTCTATCACCAGAAATTAATTCAATTTTAAAGTATATTAAAAATTAGTAGCCTATATTAAAATGTAATGAAATGTATTTCACAATATATAGGTTTTTACTATTTTTTGATCAAATAAATACAGCTTTGGTGAGCATAAGAGAATTCTTTAAAAACATTTTTTTAACTAATTTACCAAGCCCAAATTTTGAACAGCTATTATTTATTTATTTATTTATTTATTTACAAATGTTTTTTTTTTCCTGAATTGATGAGGTTTAGCTGAAATGGAATTATCATAGATTTGAACTTTGTTTGTAATGTGAGTCAGGTTTGTCTTCTCATTATAGTCAATATAACAAAAGTTCAAAGAACCACAGTGTGATATGTCTCAAGGGAGATGACTAACATTATTTTTTAGCAAAAAATGACAGCAGACTCAGACATTTTGCAATGCAATGAAAGACAACAAACAAGTATAAAAGAGCAGAAAATCCAAGCATATAAATGTAATGCAGTACAGAGGAGGGATTCCAAAGATGTTTTTTCAGCTGATATCACTCTGACTGAAATGAATTACTTGAAGCATTTTAAGTGATGATCTAATAACCTTTCATTATGGGCTATTTTTCTGGGCTGTTTCTCATAGAAAAAGGCCAGTATTTTTATTGCTTTTATTTTAATCACTTAAATTGGCAGAAAAGAAAAAAATATTATCAATCAAGTATTATTTATTCAAACTTAAAATGTTGAAATTGTCTTGCAATATCACTGTCCATCCTGAATTGTAAAATATATAAGCATGTCAAAATGAACAATGTGGACAGGGATTTTCTAACGCCCTGTTTACAATATTGTTTTTTTGTTTTTGTTTTAAAATGCATGACTTTTTGAATTTTCGATCCTGGAAAATGGAGACTTTTGGAAGTGCTACAGACTCTGTTTTAGTTTGAAAACTCCAGGGTTGTCTTTCAGTGTAGACCAAAACGGAGACTTTTGAAAAAGGCAGCATCTACATAAATTCGCTCCCTGACTGGGTCTTCTGGATCATTGCGTATCCTTCCCTGATTCGTAAAGCTCATGACCATTATGCCACTGGAACACGACAATAGCTAGCCTCGACAACCATATAAACAATAACTTGGACAAGGAACTGCAAGCTTTGCAGAATTTGTTGTCCTTTTTAGCAGCTATTATGCAGTTAAACTCTGCATTGTATAATACTGCAGCTGCTAGAGCATCAGCAACTGTTTACACTTGTACGCGCATGCCCAGAGTGCATGAATGGTCATGTGACATTTGTTTTAGATCTTATAGTGTGTCGAACATAGACTGTAAAAAATATGGACAATGCGTCTGTGACGTCACCTAGACTTTCTGAAGAACGGGTTTGAGGCTGTTTATGGGGGGTATGGGTGGCGCCATACTAGAAAATCTTGGGAAATACAAAATAGCCTACAAATGTTCAGAAAGGATACAGAGGTGGTATGATGTGTTGTGTCAGATCATGGCCGAGACGTCAAATTCCACTCGGCGCAGCCCGTTATCAGCTCTCAATCAAAGTTAACCGCCCTTATTTGTCATACATTTTATATCTAAATACGATCTAAACTAATGAGTTAGAAAAAAACTTACCCCCCTCACAGTTGTCAGGCATGCGGAACATATTGAAGATTACAATAAAAGTCCATGCGACCAAACTGTAAAAACATGAATTTATGCTGTGAAAACATTTTAACATCCCAGATAGCAAACTGACATTGAATCAACGTGGAAACATGACATCAAAACAACGTTGATCTGGCATTGTTTTGCTCATCGAATTAACGTTGAACCAACGTCAGACACGTCATTCTTCAAAACTAACGGAAAATCAACTTGAAATCAACATCGTTTCAACGTTAGGAAAGCAAACATATTGCGTAAATTTTCAGTTAGTTTTGAAGAATGGCGCGTCTGACGTTGGTTCAACGTTAATTCGATGAGCAAAACAATGCCAGATCAACGTTTCGATGTCATGAGAAACGTCGTTTCCACGTTGATTCAATGTCAGTTTGCTATCTGGGGGGTATTTGGACCTTTGCTCCCTTTTGAGACTGGCCTCCAGCGGATTTTCGATGTATTGCAGTTTTTCGCACTTCCGGGTAGGCTTCATTTTTCAGATTAGAATGTTGCCGCTTAGTGTCGACAGACATTTTTCTGAAATACAGTGGAATCGCCAGTATGGACGAGGATCGTTTTCATTTTAAACCGCTGTTTTAAAACGAAAACACACTAGAGTGGACATTATGCAGTAATGTGGTTCATGGTCTTCTTTAAAAAATGACTGGTCAGTCATTAATTTACATATTTCAAATGACTCAGAATCTACAAGTGTGTTGAACATGGGAAAAACCAGATTGGACTGAAAGCAATTATTAGAGTTTCTCAGCATTTGTCTCTAATGGTTGGCATGGAGTGTTGGTGTGCCCGGTGAATTTAAATTGGATTTAGTTTTGGCAAATTGTTTTAGTCAAATCAGTTATAGGTCTTTTTGCCTATCCAAGAAATCTGCTCTTTTTTATGTGAACTTGCTTCAGTTGCAGCTTGCTCTCCTTAATATATAATCGACCCAATTAGCTAAATGACAAAACTTAATAGCAGCTATTAAGCACCTGAATCTCAAAAAAGAGAAAACTGAACAGAAGTGAATCTGTGAGAATCCAGAATTGTTTCACACCAATAATGGTGATGCTTTGATTTTAACCCAGTCTGGACACCAGTCTCTCAGGTGATCACTTATTGTCTCATTAGACGAGACACACCAGTCTTCTATTATACTTCCTCTCATCATGCTTTCTTTGATTCTGTCATCTATTTTCTCTCTCTTTCCTATTCTCTCCCTTTCTTGCTTTATTTTCCTTTATTTTTAGCTGGGAGGCCATTTACTTCTCTTTTTCTCAGTCTATTCCTCTCTATTTCAATATATCTGTCACACAGTCACCGCACCACGTGTGGCAATAAAAAGAGAAGAACTAGAGAATGGCTGCGAATACATGTATTTATTGCACATAAAATAAAATAAACAAGCAAAGAGGTAAAAAAAAAGATCAAATAGAAAAGGGTGTGTTTTGGTACTACCATTCACACTTTTATTATGTCAATTTCTCTCTCTCTGTGTGTGTGGCTTTTCGCTTTGCTATCTTTCTGTTTTCCTTTGGTTGAATTTAGTCTGAGCCCAACATTTGGAACCACTTCTGGTCTGGGGCGTTTAACTCTGAAATGCTCCTTTTCTCTGCAGAACAGGCTGTTCTCTCTCACTCCATTTCCCTCCCTCGCTACTTTCTGTCTCTCACATCCACACAAGCACACAGCGCTCTGTTTATGTTGCCCACACAACAGCCTCACTAAACTAGATTGCATGTTTGTTTCTAGTGCAGTCAGTACAGAGAAGTGAGAAGCAGGAGGTTTACAGCGATGTGACTCTGCTGTGCAGTGAGGGTTCACTGTGTTCATGTTTGCTCCATCAGGCCTCGGCACACTGTGGGTGATGAAATGAACAGGGGGGAAAGCAGATGCTTGGGTCTGGAATGCCTTCCGCAGCCTGAAACAATTTTAGGCTGGAGAGGAACGAACAGGCTGAGAGGGCGAACAAGGAGGAATGCGTAATATATGCTGGATGTATACTTTCAGTAAAGCCTATATGTTTGTGTTGCAAGATTGTACATAGATGTTCTGCTCAAGTGTTATTTTAGTATTACTTTATCTGATATTATAGTATTTTATTTGAATATGTTTGAATTTTATTTTTATTTTAAGCCTTTATTTTTTATTTTTATTATATTTTAATTTTCATTTAAATAAGTGTTATGTGCTTTTTGTATTTTATTAGCTTTTGTTTATATATATATATATATATATATATATATATATATATATATATATATAAGATAAAATAAAATACAAACATAAGATGAAAACTACCAGTTAGATACCAAGACACCATAATTTGGGTATTAAAATATCTAAATTTAAAACAAAAATAATTTGAAGATATATATATATATATATATATATATATATATATATATATATATATATATATATATATATATATATTCAAATATGCATAAAGCTATATATATATATATATATATATATATATATATATAAAGTTTAAATTAAGAGAGTTTTCATCTAATATTTTTATTTTATTTAATCTTTATTTCAATTTTCAATGGTTTTAATAGTTTTAGTTATTGTTAATAACCACCTTGTCTTGTTTAAATTCAAATGATTTCTTAGATAATATTAAAATAATAATTCACCTAAAATGGAAATTCTGTCTGCACATATGCCTGCATTAAGTGCAACTACAATTAATGGGGACTGGAGCTTTCAAGCTTTAAAAAAAACCCTGCAAAAGAACCATGAAAGTTATTCATATGTCTATGCTCTACAAGTCTCTAAAGCCATAGGATAGCTTTGTGCGAGTAACAGACAGAAATGCAAGTCATTATTCAATGAAAACCTTGCTCTTGCTAAACAAATCAGTTTGGATTGAATTCAGTAATTCCTTTTTACATTTACATTTGAATTAATTCAAAACAGATTAGAATGATTCACATTCCACATTAATTGTAATTGCATGAAAAAAAGACCAGTAAATTCTTCAAAATATCTATATCTAAATAGGTTTAAAGCAACATAAGGGTGAGTAAATGATGAAAGTATTTTAATTTTTTAGGTGAACTGCCCCTTTAAAAGTAACTAGATGAAATGTATGTTTGCAGAGTAGTGGGCATAAAGCTTTATAAAAAAGTGGCTTCAATCTTCTAAAGTAAAACTGAAATTAAACAGGGTAAGTTAAATTCTCAATGACAATTGTGTCAGCTTCGTCAGTGATTAAAACTACAATCGCCTGCTTCTTTTACTTATTTATTAATTTTTAATGCCGGCCACAAAGCGAGATACTAGCTTAGCATACACCCAACACCTCCGCCCGCTTCGCCTGTCGCTTTTGAAATAACAACCCTTTTTCTGCTACACTCAATCACCCACACACATACACACACCCTATGACACACACCAACGAATCTCTCTCTTTCCCCTGCTTGCCTGCTCTCCCTCTCTCCCTATTTCTTGCTCGTTCTCTCTCTTCCATCCACCCCCTCCCCCTCCCGTTCAGCTTCTATAATTCAAATCCTGTCAGCCCTGTTCCAGACTGCTGGCGCCAGCCTCTCTCTCTCCAGGAAAAAAAAGAGAGAGGGGGAAAAAAAAGCAAAGGAAGAAAAAAAGCTCTTTGAGGGACAAAGCCGACAGAGCCACACACACACACACACACACACACACAAACTCTCTCTCTCTCTCAACACACACAGTCTCTGCGCGCGCACACACACGCACACACACACAGGTCAAAAAGCAGAATGAAGTTTTTTCTTTTTCCTTTTTTTTTTAAAGAAGCAGCTGTGGGTGGACTTTTCAGGACCCAATATTTTTCCTCTATTCACTCCCTTCTTTTTCCCTTTTTTCTCTTTTGTTTTTATCTTTCTCTCTCACTCTATTCCCCACCACTGCTCACACTCTTTGATCTTCCCACTGCCTTAACTGGTCAATGCTATAAAATCCCACTCTGTGATATTTTCTTAGCTAGTTTTATTGACCTTTTAAAATGAGTTACAACATGAACTTAAGCGAATGTTTTAAACCTGGACTAAACTTCCATTTTTCCATCCACATTTAATATTGTCTAAAGGGCCACTCACACATTATAGGGGGTTGTGTGTGTGCGTGTGTGTGTGGTCAAAAACGCGAGATGAGAGTCAGTGGAGTGGAAAAACGTTGAACTTCTTTCAACTTTAATCCGCATTTTTAGAACACGGCGTCATGCATGAGACCCTGCAAAAGATGTGAGATGCGAGTGCAACAGTCAAACGTGTCCGTCTACCGTGTTTAGATGGAAAAACAGTAGAAAAAAATTAGTGCTTCGAATGGAAAAAAACGCGTTCTGTGTGTACGACCCCCAGTTCAGACTTTGGCAGATTTTATGGAGAGAGAAGGGTCTAAAAGTCAAACGCAGGGCCTGCCACAGTTTGTCAGTAGTTAAACTGGGCTAAATATAGTTCACGGGACCAAATCCATCTATTTCAGGTCTTAATGAGCAGTCTAGTCATGTGACGCAAACTGGCAGAAATGACAAGCCCATCATTCACGACTCGTCCACTGACTCAAGTGTTCCCTCACTCCTCATCAGACTCCCACAGTCCCTTACTTGCTCACATTTTCATGAGCTCTGACTTTCGTCCTCCATGACCATGGATGTGCGTGACACAAACACACCCTTGTTTACTATAAAAGACAAGGGTGTCCCAAAAGCTTGACTCAGGCTGTCCTTGATAACATCCACTGGACATGAAATGCAAACTTGAGGTTGGAAATGCATGTTGTTCATTCTTTCTGGGACAATAAGTGACTTTGACTACCACTTCTTCTTTCTTTTTATTTATCTGTCCCCACACAGACTGATGCTGAGCGCTGCAGCCGCTTCTGTGGGACAGGATGACCCCTATGTGTCCCTGCTCAGAGACAGAGCTCCCATGAGACACGAGAGAGGATGAATACTTTCTCCTTGCCCCAGCCCACCCCCGTTTTCTCTTCATCGCCTGAACGGAGTCTGAGGCTACCACACTCGCTGACTGCAACGATAATTGGAACATAATGGAACATTTTTGCCAACTGAACTGAACCCTTTACCCCATCACCTTCTGAACCACTCGCCAAATAAGCCCACATTCCATGGCCTACTGCACGCGTACACACACCTCTCAGCAATGATTGACCACTTTGGTCAGGCATCATACAAGCACATCTCACGCACTCTACCTTCATATACACACCATATATGAGACACACACATGCATGCTTATCAGACTTTGTTTCTTAACGTTTTCCTAGTGATTCTAAGAAAGATCACAATATATAGTCCTGGTCAAGACAATCTCCTGACCTCCAAACTGAATATCAGAATGGAAAAGAAAGGTGATTTAAGCAATTTTTCAGGAAAAATGGTGCCTCGTCTGATGAGTCTCGATTTCTGAGATATTCAAATGGTAGATTTTGAATTTGGCGTAAACAGAAGTAGAACATTGATCCATCATGCCTTGTCACCACAGTGCAGTCTGGTGGTGGTGGTGTAATGGTGTGGGGGATGTTTTCTTGGCACACTTTAGGCCCCTTAGTACCAAATGGGCATCGTTTAAATGCGACGGCCTATTTCAGCATTGTTTCTTATGTACATCCCTTCATGGCCACCATGTACCCATCCTCTGATAGCTACTTCCAGCAGGATAATGCACCATGTCACAAAGCTTGAATCATTTCAAATTGGTTTCTTGAACATGACAATGAGTTCACTGTACTGAAATGGGCCCCACAGTCACCAGATCTCAACCCAATAAAGCATCCTTAGGATGTGGTGGAACGGGAGCTTCGTGCCCTGGATGTGCATCCCACAAATCTCCATTAACTGCAAGATACTATCCTATCAATATGGGCCAACATTTATAAAGAATGCTTTCAGCACCTTGTTGAATCAATGCCACATAGAATTAAGGCAGTTCTGAAGGCTAAAGGGGGTCAAACACAGTATTAGTATGGTGTTCATAATAATGCTTTAGGTGGTTGTATATCCAATCAATTTATTTATTTTTATTATATGTTTAGTATTTTTATAAAAGATTTGCATTTAATAAGTAAATAGCTTCAAAATAATATCTACCATACTAATAGGTATAATCTATATATTTTTTAAGTTTCTTTTTTTAAGTCCATCCATCCATCCATCTTCATCCGCTTATGGGCAATGGGACCCCACATCCGCACATGGGACCCCAAACTTCTCTTTCCCGAGCCACATTTGCCAGCTCTGAACTGGGGGATCCCGAGGTGTTCCCAGGCCAGTGTGGAGATATAATCTCTCCACCTAGTCCTGGGTCTTCCCTGAGGTCTACTCCCAGCTGGCCATGCCTGAAACACCTCTCTAGGGAGGCGTCCAGGAGGCATCCTTACCAGATGCTCAAACCCCCTCAGCTGGCTCCTTTCGATGCAAAGGAGCAGTGGCTCTACTCTGAGGTCCTCACATACCCCTTTTCCACTGAAAAAAGAACTGGTTCGGAACTGGTGCTGGTTCAAAGTTGGTTCGGAGCTGGTTCAACTTGCGAACCCGTTCAGAACCGGTTTGCTTTTCCACTGACTAGAGTGCCCAGGGAACGAAGTCGTTACGTCACTGTTAACGTCACTTGCAAATACATTGCTTTGGGATTATCTCTAACTCGTGTACCAAGAAAACTTTAAAAACAATTGAAATATGTAAGTCTTTTAATCTTTTCGTTTGATATGTAATCTTTTCTGATAAGTTATGTACCCCTGTCTTGTGTCTTTTTTTCTTTCCATTAATTTGTTCTATATCGTGACTGTTTTCTTCTTTGCTTATGTTTAAAATAAATAAAACGCTTGCGTGTTTCTGCAGTTTCTCCTGGCTTTGCGATGGTCAGAAAATATGTTTAAAAGAACCGAGAAGAACGTGTCTAAACCCGCCCCGTAAACATGACGTGCTAAAAGAACGGTTCTAGTCCAGCAAAGAGTTGGTGCCGCTTTGGAACCAGTTCTCGCGGCCGGCGAACCGGTTCTTTGGCTGTCGAAACACAAAGAACTGGTTCGCGCGCAGGCACCGGCTCCGAACCGGCTCTCAAAATGCTTTAGTGGAAAAGATGGCTGAGCTTCTCACCCTATCTCTTAGGGAGACACCAGCCACCTGTGTGAGAAAACCCATTTAAGCCGCTTGTACCCGCGATCTCGTTCTTTCGGTCATGACCCAGCCTTCATGACCATAGGTGAGGGTAGGAACGAAAATTGACCGGTAGATTATATATGTTAGGGGTGTCAAAAATAACTGCAATTAATATTCTCTGTCTAACATTACAATAATGTATATAAATTAAATTAATGCAATTAATGTAGCATCTCCTTTTGTATCAAATTCTTTATGATTGTGTCATACTGCACAAGATACACAACTATTGCTGTTTTTAAAATATTATTAATGAATTGTCATAAAAAGCCACTAAGAGTTGAAGCTGTATATATGAATATGGAAGTGTATCATGACCTCTCCAAGCATCTCACCAATTATCTGGCTCCACCCCTGCCCTTAATGCCAATTACCCATCACTGCCGGCTCATTCTGATATCCAACCACTCCCATCTCAAACCAAGGAACAGGGGTCCAAACTCAATGGCCAAAATTTAGCCGGCCCTCATTGTAGTCCATTACAGTCACTTCGTTTGTAAATTGGCTTTTGCATGGAGTGTATCCCAGCTGAGCCTCCCCCTGCTCATATCCCTAAAGGACCCAGTCTCAGACTGGTCACTACAGCACTCAGAGAACCCAACAGGGACACCAAATCACCTCTTTCTGTCTGTCTGTCTTTGTTTTTTGCCACATGGCACAAACAGACACACAGAAGAGCGTTTCTCTGTGCTTTCACTAAAAGAGACCACTACAGTGTCCTGCATTTTGTTTTTCATATCTTTCGATCTAATTAACAAAATAAGCTCACACAATTTACATATGAACACGACCAGAGATGATGGAAAAACATACGGGGAGCAGCAGCTTTTGTTTCTGCTCTGTAAGACCACACCGAACATGGCTGTGACTGTGTGTTAGAAATCACAAACGCCGAGAGAACATTGTGCTTGGTACATTTTTTTGTCTTCAAATCAAAGTTGGGTCTTTAGCCAATAAAGTTTAAATCCTGTCTGGCTAACAGCACAATGGTTTTCAACATTGACAATAATTAGAAATGTTTCTTGTGCACTGATCATGTGACACCGAAGACTTGAGTAATGATGCTGAAACTCAGCGTTGCCATCACAGGAATATATTACATTTTAAAATATGAAGACAGTTATTTTAAATTAATTCATATATATATATATATATATATATATATATGAAGAGTTCAGATGCAAAAGCCTCTAAGTGCCATTTGAAATTTTCTTCTAAAATGACCATTTTTATCAAGTTTGTATATTTAAGTTAATTAATTTCACTTAAATGGCAATGAAGATTACCTATTAATTGTCATTTAAGTGAAATTACTGAACTTATATATACAAGCTTGATAAAAATGGTCATTTTAGAAGAAAATTTCAAATGGCATTTAGAGGCTTTTGCATCTGAACTGTTCATATATATATATATATATATATATATATATATATATATATATATATATATATATATATATATATATACGTATATGAAAATACTCTTACACTTTCAGATGCTGTTAATATGTTCAGATAACCAAAACAAAATCTAATCTACAATACACACATATTCCTTTTAAATGGCCTATTCATGGCCTCCTTTTCATTGAAGCAGGCAAAAATTACTTTTTTAAGTTGCAACTACAAGTAACATGGAAGTCATGGGAAGTTAAAGCTTTCATTGGCCTTAGAAGTAGCTCATCCAATCAAATTTTAGCAAGTGCATGGTTAAACTAAAACTGTAGTTTACACAATACACTGATTACTGGTGCTACTGGTATTATTAAGCTTTCAACATTGCTATTATTATATAACAGGGTCATGGGGTCAAACTATTCTTTCATATATTGACATGACACATCACTTGCAGTGATGTTAATTTCTGAGTGGTACTAAAAAAAACAAATATTTAATTTTATGAATCTATACATCTCTCTTTCATGCACTCACACACAAATGCACGCACACATACACACACAGGGTCTCTTGACAGGTACCATGTTAAAATATCTCTTTCAATCAAACGGTTCACCTGCAGCTATCATACTTTCTTATGGACAAATTCAAATACACCACACTGATTGTCCATCAAGTCCCTCAGCCTTGGACAGTCTTGTTTCAGCTGTAGCTCTTAATAACCGAGAAGGCCAAAAACACGAGGGCCCGTTGGCTGCAGCCGTACCCATCAGCCCCCTCCCACAGCCGCCCGGACTAACCCACAGGCCTCTCTGTCTGCTGCTGAGCTTTGGAAACAGCTGTGCAGTCATAACAGAGTGTGTGCCCAGACTCAACTCATGTTTTTTGTTGCTTCAAAGGCAATCTGATACACCATCCCTTGAAACAAGCAGACACAGTCACACGCACATGCTTGCCCACATATATATATTCATAGTGTGCACAAACAGTGCTCAGATGAAATGTTCAGGATACCAATTTTCTATTTTGCCAAAATCTAAAATCACATAATTAAGAGAAATTCACTTTAGTCCAGAATTATTAAAACTTTAAAGTACATAACAAACTGGAGAACAATGGTAAAAATGACCTACATTTTTGACTGCAATAACTGAAATAAACACTGTGGTATCAAGAACAACTTTTCTTACTTTTCACACAGATTATCGATTAATGAAGACTAATCTTCAAGCAGTTCCTTGTACAATATATGACCACAAAACACATAGAGCATGATTTGTAAACTAATACAGATGGAAATTTTTCTGACGAAGTAAACTTGCTTAGTAGATCACCTGGTACAGCACTCCACTTGCGATGAGGAGCGCTTGGATACGAGTACCATGAAACATGAGTCACAGTAAAAGAGCTCAAAGACTTGTAGAAAGCAAGTTAAAATAGCATGGTTGCTTCAGCAAAAAAAAAAAAAAAAAAACTTTTAAAAACACTTGTTGCAGAACATGCAACAAGCAACAAAATATTTTGCAGAACCTGAGTTGAAACTGGAACAGGACACATACGCTAACATGAGAAATCTAACTTTAACAAGCTAATAAAAACATTAAATTTAGAGACATAGATTTTAGGCTATGCTATGTGCATGTGACTTTTTTTTTTAATTAGAAAAAAATTGAATGAAATTGGTGAGATTACTTTGTAGAGTGAATTGTAAGTGTATTTTAAAGGGTTGATTTATGCCTTTTACAGGCTTACAGGACTTCCAGAATCTCACAATAATTTTCAATGTTTAATTGGTTTCCATTGGCTCGAGTTCATTAACTGCAGGTAACTCATATTAGATAAGCTGGTGTGCGTTTCAAAGCCTAGACAGTTTCATTTAAATAAAGCTACCACTCACAATGAGAAAAGATACCAAAAGTCTGATGTTTCCCTCTGAGGGAAGGCACCCTGCTGTCTTTCTCTAAAACAGTTTTTTTTGTATGTTATTGTGCTGAGAAAACAAGTACATTAAAGTGCTGTGCATTTTACATTAAATATGACAAGGAAAAGAACAATTTACTATATAGCCACTTTACTTATAAAGAAAAACTGCACCTAGGGGGCAGTATTTTCACTTACTACCTCATTGGGACTAAATAACATTTTGTTAAAGGAACACGCCGACTTTTTGGGGCTTTAGCTTATTCACCGTATCCCCAGAGTTAGGTAAGTCCATACATGACCTTTTCATCTACGTGCGTTTCATAACTCTATCTGACGCACCCACTGCTAGCCTAGCTTAGCACAAAAAATGGAAGTAAATGGCTCCAGCTACTGTAGCATACTGCTCCCAATAAGTGACAAAATTACACCAACATTTTCCATTTTCACAGTATATACAAATAACATGGTCATATGAGACACATGCATCTTAACTGCATACAGTACATACTTGGTACTATATTCTCAGAAGGCGAAGCACTACTACTTGGGCGGATTGATTTGCTTGTAGCACCCAAGAAACCCCATGGTGAAGAGCAGAGAGTTCGCTCAGAATGTTGCGTTAATCACTCCACCCAAGTAGCAGTGCTTCGCCTTCTGAGAATATAGCATGTCTATGGTTAAAAGATGCCTGTCTCATATGACCTTGTTTTTTTGTATACACTGTGAAATGGAAAATTGTTGTCACTTAATGGGAGCAATATGCTAGATGGAGCCATTTACTTCCAGTCTTTGTGCTAAGCTAGGGTAGTGGCGGGTGCGTCCGAAAGATTTACGACACGCACGAGATAAAAAGGGTATGTATTAACTTATCTAACTCTAGGGGACACGGTGAATAAGCTAATATCCCCAAAAAGTTGGCGTGTTCCTTTAACAGAATTCACTTTAAGTATGGCTTTGGCTTAATTTGATCATTTTACCTAATGTAAAACAAACGTGTCTTTAAACTTCATTTATGCTATTTTTCATTTATTCCGCTACATATTTGTAGAATTTATAACTAAGGAAGAAATAACAAAAACTTTTAGCTAGTACCCAGACAGTTATATTGTATTGGTACAAATGGGAGAAATTGCAACGCGCAATATGGCAACCTCAGGGCAGCTCTTGTAATATTTTCTAAATAAAAGACTCAATCAATATTTAAATGCGAGTTTGGAAACAGTTATTTCCCCTATCAAACAGATAGCAGTTGGTCTTGAATGCCCAAAATAGCTACCCGGAGGCACTTTAAATATGGCCGCCGAGTCAACTGACCTTCCAAGGGACTTTATGATTAAAGGTAGTTATATGATCATTAGTGTATCAATAACATCACCTTCAACAATGAATTCACCTAATTCTCAATGAAGCGGCTTTCTCAATTGGGTCTAAAATTTAGGACACACTCCTTTTGTCTTACGGATGCATTAAACATGTGCAAACGCACTGAAATGTCAGCATTAATCTCTAATGAACAAACCCAAAGACAAACCGCTAGTTTAAACAAAGCGCTTGTAGAAGCAGCATGCTAGGCTTTCTTTTGCCCGCTCCTTCCCTCCCTCCCTCCCCCAGCAAGTCGAACACGTAGGAAGAGAAAGGGAGAGATAGAGCGAAATACTGAGAACGCAGGCACACAAAGGAAGGCGCTAGCTTTCCATCGCTGGCTTACTAATCGGCTCCTTTGTTGTGCTCGATGCATGCCTGTCCCTGTCACATGACCGCGTTTCCATGGCTACCGAGGTCTGAGTAATCATTTGCGCAATGACCTTTATTCCCTTGAGGGAAGAGGAGGGGGAGGTTAGAATGAAAGCAGAGCCAGCAAAAGCAGGGAGAGGGGGAGGGAGGAAGGGAGGGTGGAGAACTGGTGAGCAGCGGAGCGAGGCAGTGGGGACCTAGACAAGAAAAAGAGGAGAAGGAAAAAAGCAAACTGATTTTCTCTTAGCAGTACTGAGAAGAATCCGTTGGGTTTGGTTAGATAACGAACAGAGCGCGCAAAAACAGGCTGAGAGGGAGAGGAGGGAACGAGGGATGCAGCGGCACTAGAAGAGATAGCTAGAGATAGAGATGGGCCGACTGTAGGAAAAGAGGAATGAGCATTGCGCTCAAGCCGCTTGAATGAAAGAACCTTAGAAACCCAACGGCAGACTCTCTATGGTCTGACGGTTCCCACGTTGAAGAAAAACATGCTGCCAGCGAAAGCTATTGCAGATCTGATACCAAACCAGCGCTGGATACGGCTTGAGTTTAAGACTGATAGTCTACCAATGACTGCACAAACTCAGCCACGATAATCACTTCTGAAATCTCCCACACATGAACGATATGCCTCAGAGATGAATAATGATAATGGTGGAATACATGCTAAGTGGTTACTGCTGATGAGCACCTTTGTTTACATCTACTCCCCAGTTATGTTGTAGCAGTCACACAGAATGAGCCCGGCACAGATGACACATGCTGACAGTCTGAGCTCAGTCATGTTTGGGTCACTGAGTTTCTCATTTACTCTCTTTTTCGCTTAGTTGTTTCTACTTTGCCCTTTCTGATGAGTATTATGCTAATTCTATTGTGAGAAAATTCAGTTTGCAGCTCTCTTCGCATACACTCACTGATTCAAGAGGACCGACTATTGTTTCTCTGTAGTTTTCATATGTATACAGTATGGAGGGTTCATAAACAGGTTTTAGAAGTGTTTATTTTCAAACTCCTACCTTTAGGGGGCAGTAGTCCACTTTTCTGACAGCTTTCTTAATGGTTTTTTGGGCCGACGGAAGAGATACTATGATGTAATATTTTTTTGTGAAAATGCTGCCATGAGGGCTGAAGTTTCACTCTGATGTGATAAAGCTTTGTATTCAATTTGTATTTTGCTTTTATATTTTAATAGATTTGAAGCCTTAAAATTTAACACAGTTTAACAATGAAAATGCAAGTTTTCTTAAATTTATCTTCAAAAATAACTAAAATAAGTAGGAAGTAGTTTTGCTCTAGGACACAATATTATTCCCTTTATTTATTTCAACTAGGGTTTTACTCTTAAAGAGTACACACAGAAATGAAAATGTTATCATAATTAACATATGGCATGACCCCACTAACTTTCATTGTATGGACAATACAAATTATTCAAATTATCTTTTGTGTTCTGCAGGAGAAACTCATACAGTTTTGATGTGACACAATGGTTAGTAAATGACGGTTTTACTTTTTTAGTAAACTATCCCTTTAAGGCAGTCATAAGTTAGTTTATCTTACGAAGGCGAAGGCACTTTGTTGTCCCATGTAAAGTTTTGGCTGCTGATAGTAAGCAGACCATTGTGCCATTCAGCCTTCGGCAAGGACATATTTTCTATGATTATAGAAACATAAGGATTCACCATGCAGACCTCAAGAGATGAATAGCACCTTCTTTGAACACCATTCAGGCACACTATGGAAAAACACACACACACACACACACTTTCTGTTTTGCTCTCTATCATGCTCCTTGACAAACACATGCTCATTTTCTCCAAACACACAAACATCCACTCTCTTCCATACAAATCACACAGACAGATAGACAGACAGACACACACACCTCTACACAGACTCTGCCTATCTAAAAAGACACGCCAGCCAGCTGGGACACACAGTAAAAAAGAGAGAGAGAGAGAGAGAGAGAGAGAGAGAGAGAGAGAGAGAGAGAGAAGGAGGGGAGAATATTGGGCAGGAAGTAGCACGGTTGGGTGTTTGATGGGGTCGGCAAGACCGTTAATCACAGAAATGGTTCTGTTAGCCATGACAGCTGAATCCACGGCAAAACACACAAGACGGCGCTAGCTCACGCATGACGTCATCCTTCCTTCCAGATCCCCTGAATTAATATTCCAATAAGAGTAGAGAAGGGCTGGCTGAAGGTTGAGATGACATCCCTCCATGCATTACTCACGTTTCACCACATGACCTAGGCAACCCAGCACTCACATGGCTAAGAGTGCAACACAGTGACCGGCTTTTCATTTCCAGTATCTAGACTCTACTGAAGTGTTATTTGTAGTGGTAAGATGCATCTTTATAGCTATCGGTATTGATTAGTAGCTTTTTCAGTGCATAGTATATGTAAGCCTTCAATTATGACTACTAATTCACCAGGGAGGCCCGATTAATAATTTTTCCTAGTTATAACCACACCTCCTCATACATCCATGAAGGTCTGAATAAGGAACCATTCATTTACATTGTTGATGGTAAGCTCACCTGAAGGCCACCCCTCCTCCATCACATTTGCTGTGTTTCCCCCGTCCATGCTGCTCCTGCAGCTGTCGACCCCCTCTGACCTCTTGGTCCAATCAATAGCTCTCCTCTCAGGCCTTCTGCTGGAAGGTAATTGCTAGTCTAAGTTACCTCACCTAGACATAAGAAAAACAGGAGAGATGAATATTTATAAGAAGTACAAGTACATTAGTGAAATAGTATATGAAATAGTATATATACTATAACGTGTATAGTATATTACTGATTAATATAATACTGTATATATTTTTACTTTATATATGTTTTTGCTTTTACTAATACTTGTAATCACGAAGGAAGCATACTTTGATGAAAGTAATGACAAATAATGGCATTAATAGTGCTACAAAGAAATTCAATTTCAAATAAAAGTTATTATGAAAAATTTGTTTCCAAAATAATATTAAGTAGCACAACTGTTTTCATTTTTGACAAAAAATACACATTTTTTGGACAAATTTATACACATATTTTGGACAAAAAGTACACATATCAAGTACTTAAGTACAAAAGTACAGATACCATATAATATTCTACCAGTAAAAGCACTCCTTTTTAATTTTATTCGAATAAAAGTATAAAAGCACAGACACTTAATAAGTACTGATCTGCAAGAAAACATTTTATTTTATTACCAAAACTTGTCATACACTGATAACTACTACTGACAATTACTGGTCATTTAATTACAAAAACGTACAAGACGCACGTGCGTCGTGGAAATCTCTTGAAGTCTCATTTCAGGCCTACAAAAGGAATAGTTGAATACAGTCGTTATTTTTGTTTGTTTTTTCACAAAAAAGTATTCTCGACGCTTGATAAACTTATACTTGAGCAACTGTTGTCACATGGAATATTTAAGCATTTTCTTCATTGACTTTCTGGGCCGTCAAGTTTCGATCCCTTAGGCAGCCTATGTAGCAATGATCCAGCTCTCAAATTTAATCAAAAATATCTTCATTTGTGTTCTGAAGATGAACGAAGGTCTTACGGGGTTGGTACAGCATGGGGGTGAGTAATTAATGACTTAATTTTCATTTTTGGGTGAACTAACCTTTAACTTCTCCCCAGTTGTTCCATGAAACCCTGCAAAACACGGAAAGCCGTGAAGTGATAAACAGAGTTGTTTCTACTTTGGGTTGAAAAGGTACGCAATAGTCCAGACATTATTTCGTCGTCCTACTGCAACTCCTAACGCTTTCACTGGAAGAGTTTACCCTACTTCCGGCCTTGGCAGCCATTTTTGTGAAATAGGCCTATTATAAATTGTAAAATTCTGCATCAGTCGTGAGTGCACTCGAGATTCTATAGGATCTCCTGTTCTTGGCTCATTTTGAGTCAGACTAGTGAATTTAGTGAAATGTTCACCAGAGACTTGCTCTGACCAGATCATTTAAATCCCTGTGTTGCTGACTCAAGAGCAGAATCAGATCAGCCCAAGTCACGAATGAATCATTCAATGCGATTTGCAAAACGATTCAACAGGGTCATTGGAAAGAATACGCTCATTCACGAATCAGACACCGCTATCGCTTCTCGGAGCGATAGAGTAAAAAGTACGATATTGTGCTTTGGAATTTAGTGAAGTAAAGGTTTACTCAGATTAAGTACGGATACTTGAAAATACTTTGTTACTGTAACTCAACATTTATAAACAATGGTTTCCGAAGAATCGTATGACACTGAAGATTGGATTGAAGAAGTAAATCACAGGAATAGTAGATATTTAAAATTTGAATAATATTGCACAATGTTCTGTTTTTTTTTTTATATATATATAAAATAAATGCAGCCTAAATCACTCACATACATATATATGCATACACTCACAGATCAGTCTGTTGGACAAGTTGCTCTTTGACACCAGACAAGGTCACAAGCATAAAAAACACAATATTCTCGACTCAGGGGATCCACTTTGAAGGCCTATGGGGAGCTGAGGAAACTTAATTGATTATGTGGGTTTGTGTTCTTGAGAGGAAAAAAAAAACTTTGTAAAACCATACTTTGTATGTAAAGAGAGAGACAGAACATATTCATTGCCCTATGCTTTTTGGTTTAAAAACAGAGCCTCCATTGTGTCACTACAGCCTCTGGCAAGAGTTGGAGCTCAAGTCTAAGACTGACAATGAAAGGGCCTTAGAACCGTATGAAGTTCGAGCTGTAGCTCTGTGTAAGAGTTCGTGCCTCCGCATGTGCGGGGGGGAGGTGATGGGGCTGGTTCAGACACCAGTGCTACATGATTCACTCCACAAGACATCTGGCAAAACTGAGCAATTTGGCTGTGTATGTCTGGTTTCCCAGCAACTCACTCCCGAGTCCCAGCTCAAGAAGCCACAGCTAAAGGAGGAGGTGAAGGACGCTTTTGGATTTACTCCAAGAAGGTCACAGAGTGGAACTGGTCCTGAGATAGAAAGAAACACTCTTTATTATCTAAATTTAATTGAGGTTGAGGCTGTATCTGACAATATCAAGCCAATCTTATTATTTGTATTTTCTATTGAGATAAATCCCTACCATTCAAAACTAACCGAATATTACAGACAACAAATGCCGTTTACCAGCCTTGCTGGTCTTTCCACCAGACGTCCTCTTCCTTGCTTGCTTGTGGCATTGTTGGATATCAGCAAACAACTGTGTTTGAACATGATGTTGCAAACAAGCTGGTAGTGTTTTGTAAAGTTCAGACAACCAACAGTCACAAACATTTTGTTTCACCAGTCGTCTAGGTGAATGCAGGAAGACTGCAGGTGTGATTGTTATGAGAACGATTGGCAGGATGAGATTAACATGCTCCTTCCAAACTAATCCCATTAAAGTTAACCATTTGCCTTTATGATGATCAAAAATAATAATACAATTGTTAAAAGTATCTGGTCCTTTGTAAGATTAATGAATACAGTTTTTCAGGAAGGAAGCAATAAACTGATTAAAGGGGTGGTTTACTGCTTTTTATCTTTGCATGATTGTGTTTATGGGGTGTTTTTAATCAAAAATATCTTCATTTCTGTTCCGAAGATGAACGAAAGTCTTAAAGGGTCACTTCACACATTTTCATTAAGCTTTGTATCTTTAGACACCCAGTCATATTTTTGAATGGTCATGGTTTATTCCCTTATTTTCCCCTGAGATGGGAGAAATAAGGATTTAAGTGTTTTACTAACTGCTTATCATGACGTAAAAATCGTCATTTTGCGTCACGATAAGCAGGAAGTCATATTTCATTAAAATCTGTAGAGACTACAAACATTAGCTCCTCATTATTCCAGGATGTGGGACCCACTCACCCTACAGGCCTATTACAGATCAGTGGGTGGGACTTCACTTGCAGAAACTGAATCAATATTCACCATCTTGTTTGGAAGCTAAGCTAACAAACTCTGTGGAGATAGTAAGTTATGACAATGCCGGAAGAAACTAAACATGATATGGAAGAAGAGGATTTTGAAAGTTTGCTGCTCGAATCCGATGTATAGTTTAGAGCAGCTGAGGCTGATGGAGGAACATGAGGCGGCTGCCTGTCGGTCGAAGACCCCGGACTGGGTCGAGCTGGGCGGATTGGTTTTGCCTGTGTTCTCGCTGCGTGCTGCGGCCTACAGACACAGAGTCCGTCTGCTGCAGAGAATTTCAACGATGGCAATTTCTCCTAGACGAAATCTCTGAATCAGACGAGCACACGGACGTTGGTGTTGTGATAGTTTCACCTGATAAGTGGGTGTGGCTTGCGGAGCTGTGCAATGCGATGCATTGTAGGATTTGTGGTCTTTTAATACAAATGCGCCCCTTGGTTATTTTCTGTCTTTTCTCAGTCAAGAGGGCACGAAATTAAAAAAAAAATATTTTACATATCGACTACATATATGATCCACTTTCAATAAAGACTAATGTTGCAATGGGTGAAATGCTCCTTTAAGGGGTTTTCATTTTGGGAAAATCTAACCCTTTAAAGAAAGAACTGGTCATCATCAGTCCATCCATCTGCCAAGCTAAATCTGGTACCTCCCTCTATCCATTTTTGGCCACAGCTGTTTAATCCCCCCTTTCCAATCACTCGCACACACAATAAGACCCCCCGTGTAGTCACCACCCAACGCTGTCTCAGTGAGATAAAGCAGTCATTGACAGCCACGTGTCTCAGTGTTGAAGCCTGTGTGCAGGCCAAGTGTCCAGACAGCTGACCAGACATGAGACTGCCAAACCAGCCAGCAGACACATATACATGCAGCTCAATGGAACACGATGAACCAAGATTAGCATTGGATTTGAGGCACACACTCGTATACATTCATATACACATAGACTGGTGCCTAAATCTAGACGTGCTATGTGCATTCCCATTGAAGAAGGTGGTTCTGATAGACAATCTGTATCTATTTTTGAGACACTTTGTTAATGTTTGAACAGATCACAATCTGTTAAGTATGTTAAAATCTGTTCACAAAACTAGTAACACTCATAAACAAAGATAAATGTTGCTGTTGTTTTTTTGTTTGTGGCCAAGTTACATACTCAGTCAATGTCCACCTCACACACACACACACACACACACACCCCACAAATATTGACACCTTTGGTAAATGTGACCAAACTTTATATACCTCCCTTTGCCAAGACAACAGCTCTGGGTATTCTCCTATAATACATAATAAGTGCTGGACAACGATTAATCCATGGACCTTAGGAGGAGTGGTCTCAGATCTCTTGGCATATGTACATCAACCTTATTACTAGTGCTGGGCAACGATTAACCCCCTAGGGAGCAAAGTCTATTTGGGGTCCTTGAGATGTTCTGACATGCCCTGACATTTGTGCTTTTTTCAGTTGCTTATAAACATATTAATGGCACATGTGAAATTACACTATATTTAGCACAAACAGGGCTACCATAATATGTGAGCAACATGTATGTAAAAGTTTGTATTTTTGAGAGAATATTGTTTATGTGTGGTTATTGAAAAAAATAAAAATGAAAGTTTCTGAATTAAGGCCACAAAACACACATGAAATATGTGCCCACATTACTTTTGACTAATGGATGTTGTGGTCTAGAGTTTTTTCTTCACAATGATCTAAAAATCATCCTGTCTAATCGTCCACATAAAACTGTGAATTGGGTTATATTGTGAAAAAAAAAATTTGCCAAGGCTTATGCGAATGGGCGCAAACAAGCCAGCCGTGCACGTTTGTGATGACGTAAGATGCACGCAAACGCACCAGGGTTCGAAAGAATCAAGTTGAGTGTGAAACCAGACCAACGCTGCGGGGAGCACCGGGAACAAACGCGCTCTGGCTCGGACCGCAGCAAACCAAAAGCCCCTTAGCTTTCTGACAGGGTCAGTCAGGTCACAGGTGTTGATTTAATATCGGCTAGTACTTGGGAGTTTATGATACAGTGTATCCTAACAAGTTGTCCAGGGTCATTGAATGAAAATTAGCCCCACAACATTCGAGATCTACCACATTATAGTGGGGATGAGCCGAGGTAATTTTCTACATGGCTATGTTTCAGTCTATGCCAATCTACTGGACGGTAGTTCACCTAAGACTGTCCAAATTTAGAGCAGTTTCATTACCATTTTCTAAAAAATCTTTTTTTTGTTTTGTTTTGTACCTATGGCCACATAATGTCATTAGCACATAGGTCAAAGGTGAACCAATGTACCATACTATATTTCGCAGAGCAAAAACTCTCCTTCCCTCTCTTCCCTCTTGGTTGCACTGTGTACTCGCTCTTCTCCTTCTTTCTCTGGAACGTTCCACCCTCCCTCCCTCTCTCTGTCTCCTCTACATTCACTCCTCTTCCTCTCCTCTGTTTTCTCCAGGGTCATTGCAATTACTCCTCACTCCTTCTCTCTCTCTCTGTATGTTTGATGCTTGTTTTTTATTCTCCTATCGTATACATGTTTGAGATATACTAAAACACATCTCTCTCATTAAGTCTACATCTTTCACCTCCCGTACTCTAATCTTTTTGGTCTGTTCTCGTCTCATTTCTGCTCACCTTGTCTCATTTACTCTCCTATTTATTCGTAACCTCTATTCTCTCCTCTTCTCTGGACTTAAACTACTATAATTCTCACTTTTCCGTCGCCCATACTTTTCCTCCAATTATTTACCCTGCACCCCGTCCCTCGTTTCATCCGTTCTCTCTCTCTTTCTGGTACGGGGAGGAGAGCGCTGCTGCAGGACTGCAGGGCTCAGCAAAGCCACATTCTATTTTCTGCCACTTCCTCTTCCTCTTCCAACCGTTTCTATGGTTACAGCAGGAGCCCACAGAGGCCGCTCCCTCCTCAGTCATGGAAGAGGAGCCAGGGTTATCACTCTCCTTCCTCTAGAATTCTATTTCTTTTTCACTCTTATCTCTCACTCTCTCTATATTTGTATCACTCCGTCCATCCATTTCTTGGTGTCTTCTCTAGTAACATTGCACTCTCTCACTCTCCGTGTTCTTTGTGACCTCTCTTGTCTTTTCTCTCCTGAACGCCCTCTGTCTGTAAGACTTTCTCCCATCCATTTCATAGATTTGACATTTCATCCGCTCTTCTCCTTCACTCAATTTCCAATTTCAAAGTAAAAGTTCAAAGTATTTTATACATGCAATATTACCAAAGTATCAATATACAAAGGAAAAACAGTGAGAGAAGACACAGTAACTGTCCTTTCACCTCCAGGTTTTTTTTTTTTTCTGTCAGCTGTTTGAGGCCAACATACATAGGAAAGATGCTTTTTCAAGGGCAAGAAGGAAAAAAAACGTGACCTCCATTATGTTACTGAGACACCAAACCAACCACCTGCTGGGTTACACTCACAAACATGGAGCGTGGTGACATTTCTTGGCGTTGACAGGGAGAGGCAAACAACAGCGCTTGCAATGGATTTCAACAGGCATGACGTTCAATCTAAAACGGGGCCTGTGCAACAAGCCGCATGAGTCACTGGGCAAAGGTCAATGACAATGAGAAGGCATCAAATTCTTCTCCATCTTTGTAGCCATTAATGTGCATACAGTAATAATTGCTTCATGTCTTCTCATGAGGGTCTTTTGTTCAATAGCGACAGCTCCCTGAAGTAGTCCTATTTGAGCCGATTGTAAGATACTGTGTGGTTTCTTTCTTCTTGTACTACATGTACTTAATTTGTTGGTGCTTCATTCTGTGTTAGGGTGGTGGGAAGTACTCAAGATAGATCTCTTCTGTAACTGTCAAGGTCCCCAAACAATATAGTGCTCATGCTATATGATCATGCATTGATTTTACAGCTAAAAGCAGGCAGATTTAAAACCTCAGATAGTGAGGTTTATTGGATAGTTATGATACCGCCTCACATTAAAAAACTGAGTATTTTTCAAGGATATTTCAACTTCTTTGAAAAGGCTTTATGTAGTTCAATGGGTCATATTTACCCAGGAAAATCAACTGTTTGTATCTCTTTTTTGTGACTCTAACAAAATCACAGGAAATAAGTTATTTTGATCTTCATCACAGGTCCATCAGTCAACTTAAACAAACCTATTTGGACTACAGCTGCTCATTTGGATATTGAGCATGACATTGTAAATCAAAGGCCACACGACAAAGCTCACAGGGAGGTGGGGTCGTACTACTTGCAGCCCATTCACTCGACAACATTGGCTTTCTTAAGCACCGTCGGTCATATTGTGTCACTCGGAGTCTTAATGATGTTACGAAACACCCAACGTCAGGTGCTATTTGTTGATAGTTCTCTTCAAATCAAGTTAAAGGGATAGTACACCCAGAAATGTACTTACCTAATGTGATTTCAAATCTATATGAATTACTTCATACATGAACAAGATTTTGTTTTGGACTCTAAAATAGTCTAAAACGTCTATTGTGGACATAAGGATTTACGTGGGGGTGAGATAATGGCAGAATTTTCCCTTTAATGTCTTTTAAAAGTGTGCTTAAGATACTTGACCATCCAGCGAGTCTATATTTGAACAGGAAAAGAAAAGTTAGTCTCACTTAGAGCAGTCAAAACCTGTTTAGGTTATATATTCACACACAGGGCCACACCAGTGACTGTGTGTTTCTGTTCGGACACCTCTATCAAACTCTTTCTCTCTTTTTTGTTCATGTAATATTTAATGACCATACAAATGTGACTCTGTGCTAGTTTTATCTTTTTTACTCATTGGTTCTAATAAATATGCAAGCCAATACATTTTGTTTTCTCTTTTTAAATGACAAGGTAATGTATTTTACTAATTAAAAAATAAATGAATAGAAAGATATACGGGTCAGACATATGGGCCATATCTGACCCATTTTTACTATTTAAGTAGTTGTATATCCAACATAGTATAAAATTACCATAATTACAGGTTTTATAGTTTTATTTTTTTTTTACAGTTTTTATATTTTTACAGTCTCATCAATTTCTTTTTTGAAAGTTATTTTTCTGCTCACCAAAGCCTTAATCAAAAATACAGTAAAAACAGTAATATAGTGAAATGTAACTTTAAAATGTTGCTTTGATGGCAAAACCATTTTCCAGTCTTCAGTGATCATTTTACATGATCCTTCAGAAATAATTATAATAAGCTGATTTGGAAATATTGATTAGAAAACAGTTGTGCTGCCTAATACAATTGATGATGTTTTGATTTTATCAGGATTTTTTAAAAAATGAATGTTGATTTTACTGGCCCAAAACTTTTGAACAGTATACACTCTCAGAAAAACAAAAAAAGGTACAAAAGCTGTCAATGGGGCGGTCCCCTTTCAAAAGATACACCTTTGTACCTGAGGAGTGCATATTAGTACATATATTATACATCTTATTTAGAACCTTTTTAAAAGAGTACCGGTCCCAGTGACAGCTTTTGTACCATTTATTTCTGAGAGTACCTAGTACAGTTGACTAAACTGATGACAAAAATATATAAAATGAACTACTCGCACATGCTCAACCAACTCTAATCACCTCTGCAATTAAAAATCCGAAGTAAACACACTCAATATGATTGATAATGGATGAATCATTACATGTGCTAGTAGGTTCTCCATCTGCCTGTCATCAGGTAGATAGTTAACAAGTGGTAAAAATTCTGTGCTTTTGCTACTCTCAGTTGACTCATGAAAGATAATGGCCAGTGCAAGTGTAGAATTCTTACATGAGTGATCAAGAACCCGTGGGTAACAGCTTAAGATCTGCCGGCAGCTCATGCACTTTACAACATCTGCGTTCATGTACACAATCAAAGAGGAACTAGTCACCACAGAGATACCCACTGCCAAAGTTTTAAAGGGTTAGTTCGGTATTTTACACTTAAAGCCCTGTTTTAAGATCGTTTCTGATGAAATAGAAAGGTTAAGATTGAAACTCACCGAGTGGTCTGGGGTGTTCAATGATATGCTCACACAAAAATCACAGCAAAAGATGCTTTCCAACAAGTTTTATCGTAGTTTTGGTCCGACTCCATAGACTTGACTTGGTAAAAAAAACTATGATAAAACCTGTTGGAAAGCATCTTTTTCAGCAATTTTTGTGTGAGCGTATATCAGTGAACACCCCAGACCACTCAACGAGTTTCACGTCTTTGTAAACTAAAGTTTAATGTTTTTTATGAATGATTGTTCCAGTGCTAACACAGAAGCCTAAAATTCTCGGGACAGCAGCATTTGTCCAAATTTCAATCTTAACCATTCTATTTCATCAGAAACGATCTTAAACAGGGCTTTGAGTGTAAAATACCGAACTAACCCTTTAAGGATTTGATACTGCACTATATAAATAGGTAATTGGTGTATCGAGACCATCCAGGATATATCGTATATACCCGAATATAAGACAAGGTTTTTGTCCAAAAAATTGGTTGAAAAATGGGGTTGTCATCTTATATTCAGGTTCGCCTTGTCGCCTTGTTCGCTTTAGCTCAGTTTGCTTTTCCAGTTGCAGTTAGTACTGCTTCAAAGTGGGTGGGATTATAGTCTGATATAATCTGTTAGTCTATTATAGTCTATATATTTACTCCACAAACTATCTCTACAAACACAGAAAACAGTGATAGATTGGCCTCTTAAACTTTATGCTAAGAAGAAAATCCAACACAACTTTGAGGGGGACCAAGCGAAAAATGATTATGTATTTCTGCTCAGCTACTGTATACACTGGACATCAACCACACAGAACACGCTAATAACTTTTCACTTTACCTTTGTATAACAGTTCTATCGTATTAGATTGGACTGTTAGACAGATCATACACTAACGTACCCGAAGAACGCGTGCACTGTGTGCTCAGGCTCTGGCTGGCATTCTCAGTGCCGTCAAAAAATAAAATTTACAACAACAAGCGTGGCTTACGTCACTTCAGAGTTCCTACTGGCGGTGCAAATGCAACCAGGAAAACTTTCCTCGGGGAACCACTAGTTCTCGGGGAACTACCCTGGTGGCTAGTTCCTAAAACAAAGTACCTAAAACTACTCGGTGTGAAAGCCCCTGTTTATAGTACTTGAAGTTTGTTTGCTCTTTCTTTATCACTATTTCCGTCAGTAAGATTGAGAGTCTTTTAGGCTAGTATTAGCTTTTTAAAATTATATTGAAAATGGCATAAAAAAATGTTTATCATAAAAACCTTATTTAAAGTAAAAGTAACTATTGTGATATACATTGTTATTTTGAAATAAAATTACTCCTATAGTGATATAAGATTTTGGTCATATCGCCTAACATGCAAAACAAGACATTTCCACCAAAACACAACAAGGTAGACATGTCCTCCACAAAAACTCCCTAAAACTTCTCCTCTAAGAGAAAAAACGTGGAGGCAGAACGCTAAAAGGACGCAAAGGAGGTGTCAGGTGTGTCCTCCCCCCACCCTCATCCTGCTCAGACCCGGTGTGTGTTTGTTCAGCTGGGTCCCAAACACAACCAGCCGTCTGCTGCTTGCTGAGGAGAACCAGGGGAGGGGAGGACCGGGCAGGAACAAAAGGCAAGCGTGGCTGGAAAGGAGAGCCTCTCGCCGGGCACAAAGAGATGCTCGGGTGGGGTGGGGGTGGGTGGGCGGTTGTTGTTGGGGGTGTTGTTACCGGAGAGGTGGCAGCTGAAGGGGACGAGGGAGAATGAATGAATATGAATGAGAGAGGACGGCTGTCCTTCCCCAGGACCCCCATGACCCAGCCAGGGGAACAGACCCTCTTCTTCTCTGTCTCTGTCTCCCTCTCGTACTCTTTGGCTGAGTGAATTGGCAGCAGGTGGGGGCACGAGAGCACATGCACATATGCATGCGAACACACACAAACACACAAACACATTCAGAGAGGCTGTCTGGCACTTGTAGCCACTGTCTCCAATCGAAGCCACACGCTACAGTGAGTCAAGCCGGTAATGACGATTAGACATACGTGTGCGGGAGCATGTATGCTGTGAGAGTGTAGGGGGGTTGGCACTCGATTCTCGAAAAACCAATGCTTTCTATCTAATTTATGAGGTGAGGGGTGTGGGGAGAGAGAGAGAGAGAGTCTGACATAGGAGGGTCTGACAGTGGTTCCTCCGTCCAGGATTTCTGGATCGATTCTGTAGACATATAATCATTGATTCGTGGATGGTCTATGAAAGATGCGGGTGTGTGACAAGGATCCTCACAGCCTCACCACCAAACAAAGACTTGAACATGAATCGTAAAGCTCAAAGAAAAAAACCCTCAACCTTCATTTGGACCTGCATGAGATTTTCTACCAAATAAATCTTCGAAGTATGAAATCTGACAGACAGACACAATGGGGTTTAAAAATGCGAGACTACAATTGAGAATGATTTTATTATATTTTATATTTTCAGCATAAAAAAAAATTGAGTGAAACAAGTTCAACTTTAGCTTTTTTGTTACACACAAACACGTATACTAATTTTAGATTCTATATTTCTATTTTTTACGTATTTATTTTACTTACTTAATTATATATAATTACATTAAATATATAAATAATTATGTTATTATGTCATTTAATCTGACCTAAAAGGGTTAGACCTCAGGGTTAATGTAAAACAAAGCATTTGAATAAATATGTTGCATGGCTTTGCATTTTGGCATAAACGTTTTTGTTGTGCTAACTGTTATTTGTTTGCCCTATTCCTATTATTTGTACACTGATGCTTGAACACTGGGACCAACAAGAAAAGAATGAAAGGATGGGGGACAGAGGGATAATAAGGCTGCTGGTGCCACAAACACTTACACTTTTTCTTCCTCACCCACACACACACACGCACGCATGACTGACTTATGTGTGGAAGCTTTCGCATGTCTGTATGAGAGGCAGAAACCATGTAAAATGGGCTTCAGTCCATGTAAAACATGCAGCTTCAGGAAATGGGAGAACGAGGCAGAGAGAGAGAACTGAAGACACTTTGCTGCTTCTCTCAGCCACGATATCTGTCTCTCCCTTACACACAGACTGGCCAGGAGGCTAATTACTCTGCCTACTGTCTATGTTCAACAACAAGACAGCAGCAGATACAGACCTGATCCAGCCAAAGGCCACACACACATCAACACACACAAGCCCAGGCCCATCATCCACTAAGAGTTCTGCTCACCACTGCAGAAAATAAGACAAGTGGGGGAGATACTGAGCTCATGCTAATAAGTGTTCAAAATTCACAAATTGCACCAATAAAGAATTTGACTTGCTCCAAAAGACACATATCAAGTTTATACACTACTGTTAACATTTTTGTCAGTAAGTTGGTAAGATTTATTTATTTTTTCGAAGAAATTAATCGTTTTATTCAGCAGCACAACTTTTTATCTTAGAATGATTTCTGATGGATCATGTGACACTGACAAATGACAATGGGAGCTGAAAATTCAGGTTTGCATCACAGGATTTTTTTTTGTATTATTATTATTTTATTTGCCTTGGTGATGATAAGAGACTTCTTTTCAAAAACATTTAAAATAAATCTTACCAACTCCAAACTTTTGAATGATAGAGTAACATTACACACAATATTCAAATCTTACACAGACTGTATGACATTGACTAGTTCTACCTCATTGCTTAAGTCTATCATGTATGTACTAAATGTTCATCAGTATCATTTTGTGAGTATTGTCAAAGCTGTTGCTATATTTAAATAAATAAATCAGAAGCAAGGACAGAAACCAAAACGAGGCCAATAATAAATTAAATAGAGTGAGTCTAGCAGCAATAAATGAAGAATAAGTTACTAAACAAGTGCAAAAAAGCATGAACAGATGAGTTCATGAGTTCTGTTTGAGCTTTGTTTTCAATAGAAAAAAGGAAGTGATAAACTGGAGACACACAAAAAGGAAACGGAAAGATCATTTACTTGGTCTTGATGCAAAACTTAATGCAACACAGAATAAGTCATGGTAGAAGGCTTCATTAGCACAAATGACACTGGTCTTTCTCAATCAAAAAGGCATTGTGGGTATACAAGAAGGGTGGAGCAATACTGAATTAGAATGATCTATTTTTTTTTTTTGAATCCAGTTTATTTTTTATGTATTCAAAACATCACTCTGACATGAAATTAATACAGGGCCTGTTCACTCAAATATTAACATTTTCTCATCATTTATTTGCCATATTGTCCTAAACCTATACAAATTACGAGTGTCTTAAGGTATTGTATGGACAAAATACAGAAGTGTACAATCATATGTGGGTAAACTACAATTAAATTTGTGAGAGAGGCAGAACAACAACGACAGAACCTCCCCCCACCAAAATACAAATAAAATAATAAATCACAACATTATTATCTACTACATTTAACAAAGTCTTTATATTTTTAACCCCTTGCTGACCTTGTCCATAACATTTCAGACATCCTACTGCGCCAGAATCGCGATACAATGATAAAATACTGCTAGTCTTGGTAAATGCATGTCAATAGTCTTAACTGCAAAGTCATCAATTCGGTGTGGATACACACAGTAAAGCTTATATTTGAGAAGCCCTCCTGTGCACACATTCACAAACACACCCAATTCTTCCCTCTCGTCTCCACATATAAACACACATGCACCCTGCACACAAACACACTGAGAAATTGTATGGCCCCGAGCCCTCATTTGCATGGATTTGCATGAGATACCGTATGGGGATTATTTATTCATAAGCTATCGCTACATGCAGATTTCAAACAGACCGAGCAGTTCGCTGTCCTTCACCCTGACAGTACGAGAATAGTGTTTGCTTCTGGACAGTCCATGGTTTGCGTCAGTTCAAAATGAGTTCAATCCCATCCACGACATGCAATTCACAATACGCAAGAGCAGGAGAGCTATCTAAATGAGCCTTGAAAACAAAGGACCATACAATATATTTACACAAAGGACCTCATTGTTACTATTTTAAGCCATATTTTAAAACAATTTTTATTTCATTTGTTCAGTTGGTTTTAAAACCTTGTTGTACACAAGGAGAGTCGTGATTTGACATGAACTGACTGCCATGTTTAATAAAAATGTAAAAATAACAGACTGCTTCTTTCTGCTTTTGCTTTTAATATTGCATTTAAATGGTATGCCCTAACAAAGGAGCAAGGAACATGTTCATAACAATCAATCACAACCATGTGAAGAAAGTATAAACTACAAAGCCATGATGTTTTTAAGAACTTCAGACCTTCCAAGATTTGTCCTTTCCCTCCTGACTTTTCCACTGAGTGTGTTGAGGACCTTGACTGAGTTGAGGACCTTGACTGAGTTGAGGTGTAGAATTAAGGGTAACATTAGTTAACTACAGTAGCTAACATGAAATAATAATCAACTGAACTTCTAAAACATTTATTATTCATTAATAAGTGCTGTAGAAGAAATGCATATTGTTCAACATTAATTTCTACACTTACCAATTTATTATTAAAATCAGAAGTTGTATTTGTTAAAGGGGCACTTGGCAACTATTTCATCTTAATAAAACTGTTTAGAAATCATTTGAGTGGTTCAGTAACCTGTTCTGGAGAGAATGGTGACTTTCCCAGCTCCCCCCAGCAACCCCAGGCGGAAAACCAACCTTGCAACATTGGGGACTAACGTCGCCCTCGTGAGAAAAAGCGAGAAACACAAACTGCTTTGTAGCAATTCGACATAATTCTATGATACTGTGTAAAGCTCGGAACACACGATTGTCGGCCGTCGGGCAGTTTTTGTGCGTTGGCCAACTAAGTTTCCTCTGTGTGTTCCGCACGTTTACCGTGCCGTTGACTGAAAATAGTCCTCGTCGGCTTTGTTTCGCTCGATTCGACATGTTGAATCGGCGTCGGGCCGTCGGGGAAAGAGAGAACTCTGATTGGCTGTTCAGATTAGTGAAGAGTCAGTGCAAGAGAATAAAAGCCAACAGCAAGCAAAGAAGTCAAAACGGTAAAGATAGAAGGCTGTTCTTATGTTACGTCATCTTACCTGAGTGTTCCTTGGCGAATATTTCAATATTAAAATGAGCGGAGAGGAATAAAGAAAGTGTTTAGCAGGACTGATATTCAAAACGGTAAGCACGCGCTGCTTTGTTTACGGTGTGTGTATCTGCAGCCGGCAGCGGCGGTTTACCTTTATGAATGTCATGTTCCTTCAGAAATCATTCTCATATGCTGACTTGCTGCTCAATGGACATTCCTTATTATTATCAGTGTTGAAAACAGTTGTGCTGCTTAATAATTTTGTTAAAACCATTGTGCATTCTTTTCGGGATTCTTTGATATATACAAGTTTAAAAAAAACAGAATTTATATGAATTATATTATTTATGCTTAACAAAATGTAAAAGTACTGTATATTCTGTCAGTTTTGGTCAATTTAATGAATTATTGACAACATTTTACTGGTCCCAAACCTTTTGTGTGCATTAAAAGGATCATACATTAACTCCTAAAAGACAAAATACATTTTTTACCAGTGTTATTAAGTCTAAATAGGTGGAGCTCTGGCAGCAAAGCAAGTGAAGCCAAAGTGAATATTAAAAAACTTTTAAATTATATTATGGTGAACACTCATTTTTTGGTCCAAAAGAATAGGGATTTCTTGTTAAAAAAATAATCCAAACCAAGCAAATAATCCAAACCATTTAAGGATAACTAAATTCCCAGACAAGTTTTTTCCCCGGAGCAACTGGGGCTTTCCCAGTCTGACCTTTTTCATAATGGGCTTTCCCACACAAAGCTTATATGCTAGTATGCTACTGAAATACTAACACTAGCACAACCGGTTTCAATTCTACATTATTTTAGCTGCACAGCCGTTTGATTCTCTATTGCAATACTCTTTAAGGGTTTTAAAAAAAATGATTGTCAGATATTAAACCTGCTCTACATTCGAAAGGTCCTCAAAAGATATTTCACTCAGATGTTAACATCAGTCAGAATAAAATCTCCAAAGACAATACATACACTAATTTTAAAAGGTACAACTGTTGAAAGAGCTTTAAGAACTGTAAAACATGACCTCATTCACCACTTACTCACAGAACTGTTTGGACCAGCATGAATTCGAGATTTGAAAGTTAGAACACGAGACGGAAATACAGAGCAATAGGAGAAAGAATGAGAACGGGTGTAGATGTGAGGTGAAGCTGAAGCAGATCCAGTCAGTCCATATAAGGCCAGTCTGAAGGAGGAGAGCAGCCTCAGGAACGTAAGCAAGTGTTTAAGACCTCTACACCGTAAAACACTTTCCACTGTTTCCAGCAGCTCATTGATAATGCAGAGCAAAAGATGATACCTTTTTAGGCCCAAAATAACCATGGCCAACATTTTGCAGTAATGTTTAAGAGTTGTGCTGGAAACAAAAGACAACAGAAAACATTGCTATGTGTTTGGCTGCTTGCTAGAGTGATTTGAGTGTTTTAGCGATTGGCTACGTGGCCGCTAAACAGTTCTGAGTGTTTATAAAGGATTGTGATGTGATTGCTGAGGAGTTCTGAGAGTTTTTAGTGCATTGTTATGTGATTGCTGAGGTGTTATGATGGTTGCTAGGGTGTTGCTAGTTGGGTGCTAGTGATTCTGGGAGTTTCCTTAATGATTACTGGTTCTTCATATGCCTCGGATCATTCCTTAAAAAGACGTATATACAGTTTCTACCTATTCTATTGTCCGCACAAGACAAAAATCATTAAGTTTAAACAACATGATTCGAAAATTAATTTGCGTAGCAACAACAGCATGAGACGAGTTGCAGTGGCCACTCGTGTTAAGCCTGCCTCAAAGCAAGCTCACGCACGTCTTTAGCCAGAATGCTAGTGAAGGGACCTGAAAGAAGCACATGAAAGACGTGCCAGTCTTCTTAAAATTTAGTATAATTTCCCATCAGTTCTGCGACCCCTGTACTTCTAAGTAAATACATGCACATATACGCTCACCAAGACGCACAGTAGATATCTGCATCTCAAACATATTTGATGGATTTACAAGAAAGTCCAATAGGCTCCCTCGTTCCTGTAAAGGAGATGTGCAAATACTCTCATCCAGATACACACACATGGCAGCTATACAATTTAAATCAGGCTTCTTAGAAATTAGAGCGTGTTTCCTCTCTGAAGCAGAGCTTCTTTTTATTTCAGTATTAAAAAACAAATTCCAACCTGCTGTAAAGACTCCCTCCTTCTCTCTCCCCCAATAATCCCCCCACCCTTCAGTCTCTCTTCCTCTCTCCATCATCATCTCTCTCTCTCTCTCTAGCTTTCTCTCCACAGTATTTGCATAATTTCTCTGCCGTATTCTGATGTATGCGTGTGAATAATAAAGCTCATGGGCGCGGCGTGCCAGGCTGCCACTGTTCATTACGACCGCGCACAGCAAAGCTAGGCTCCGCAGGGCCCTCATTAGCTATTCCACTCAGAATAAAGGCTCACTCTCTCTCTCCCTAACACGCTCGCTCGCTCACTTACTCGCACCCGCAACTCTCTCCTTTACTCTTTCGCTCTCTCTCTCTCTCTCACACACTTTTTTGCTGCCAGTCACTTTTTTCTCTATTTCGTATTTTATTCTTTCCCACAAATTGGAGTGTGTATAGTCTAGGTTTATGGGCAGAATTTGGGAAAATGCAACTATTTAGTAGTGTTGTCACTATATAGGAATTTCCAACTTCCGTACGATACCATGAAAAATATTGATAGTTGATACCATTTTCAGTACCACATTTTCAGTACCAACTGCCCAGCCTCCCTGATTTTTTATTACTGTATATTATATTATTTTGATGATTTGGCTGTAACAACTTACACACAGAACAGAGAAGGCTTCATTTGAATAGTTGAACTAAATTTGCATTTGAACATTTTTGACTAGACAACTATTTAGTGTCACTTCAGAATAAAGTTGTAGGGTAACATTAGTTTAAGGTCATCCCAAAATGAAACTTCTGCCATCACCCTCATACCAAACCTGGATGATTGTTGTATTGTTTTATACAAAAGAACATATTTTATGGGGGGAAAGTGAACCCCAACTGTTCACATCAACACATTTTTGTGCACCACATTTGGAATGACAAGACAGAATAAATGACAAAAGAATTGTCATATTTCTGTGAACTATTACTTTAATGCATTGTGGTGTGAATTAACAATAAACAATAGGATACTGACAAAAACAAATGCATCAAGCTACATACAACTGTTTCAAATGGGGAAAAAAATGCATTTAAATTATGATGTAATATAATTTTCTTTTTTGATATAGTTATAATTTTCTCATCAACCAAAATCTGAATTTGTAACTTTAGCTTTAAAGTTAAAGACACCTCCAGGCCAGTAGATGGTGCTGTATTTGATTCAGAACATTTCCGCCCATTTCTTTCTAACTCTGTGGTCATATAGTTATAATGACCGTGTTAAGAGTCTTGCCCTCATCTGACCTCCATTTCCTTCAGAGTGAGACAACCCACTGTATAATCCTCCCACCGCTCCAATGTGCCACTTGACTACACACGCCCTTCCGCTCATACAGACTCACAGAATAAGCACCCAAAGACACTCTCTCTCTCTCTCTTCCTTCTCTATTTCAACCTTCCTCATTAACCACTGTTCTAGCTAATTAACACATCCAGAGAGCCATTAACATCTCCTCCCTGCACAGGGAGACGGAAAGGAGTGAGAGGGGAAGTCCCCTGAACACTGAAGGGCACACACACGGGCACACACACACACACAGTCCAGGTTCACCAGACAATGGAAGGACTGGATATTGTCCCCTCTGTGAACTACAATGTTGCTGAAACGAACTAGATATTTTTTTATCAAATCAAACTTTTTGTCTCTTTGTTAAGGCACATTTTTTGTCATCCACAGTTTAAACAACTGTGTCTCTGGGCTTTGTAAAGCAATAATTTGTATCTGTCCACTATAGTCAGGTGGTAGCGTGAAGTTCTGGAGTGGTAAAACACATTTGATTCTGTTAGAAGGAGACCCATAATCTCTGAGTTTCAATAAATTACCATTGTGACCATAAATGAAGCACAATACCTTGATTAATGTATTGTAAACTGCTTGAATAGTTTATTTAAGTACATTTTACAATAGAAAATCTTAATCTAAGGAAAATGGGTAACATTTTAAAATTGGTTAGTTCAGTAATAGGAATTCTGAACTAAAAAGAAAATAAATTCTACTAGTACTCCACCCTAGTTCATTCCCATTGTAGTTACTGCCTTCCCTCATCCCTCTATGTGTGTGTGTGTGTGTCTGGTTTTGGTAGCCTGTGCGTGCACACCCTCCAGTGACAGATGGCGTCAAAGGATCATGGCTCTCATTGTCCTCTGATGGCTATTTGTGTGTGTGGAGGACAGCCGTTACTGACGGAAGAGACTGGAGCTGCTCCGCACACCACTGAGGCCCCCTTAGACAGTGGAGGAATCAGGAAACACCTGAGAGAAGGGTTTTTCATTGACCCACCCCCTATACTTTAATTAACCAGTGTGTTATAGCAACATGGCCGGCGATTCACATGTATTCAGTATTTTAGTGATGGGAGTGTTTTTTCCAGCAAGCACAGATCACTGGGCCATACAACAGTGTTTCTATCAATAAAAAAGAAATAATTTTGTTCCTAATCACTCTAAAAAATGCTGGGTTGTTTTAACCCAACTTTGAGTCAAATATTGACAAACACAGCCGTTGAGTTTCATTTTTTTAAATTACATTTTTTACCCAAAGTTGGGTTAAAACAACCCAGCATTTTAAGAGTGATGTTTTTGTTTCGTTTAAAGTTACAAGAAAGAACATTTAGGAATTACAATTTATAAAAATGTAAAAAGATTGAGCAAAGAAAAATAATACAGTAATACTGGTCAACTGGACAGTTACTCAGTTACTTACTTGCATTTGGTATCAGAGATCATTTTACTGGTCATTTGAATATTGGACCTAAAGAGATAACACATTTTTATTTCAATATAAAGTATGGGGTCAGTAAGAATTTTTTGTTTTGTTTTGGACAAAAAAAAAATAATCTTATGCTCACTAAAAAAATCAGTAATAAATGCAATTGATTCCTTCATTTCAAGAGGCCTTTACTCCAGTCTTCAGTGTCACCTGAACTTTCAGAAATCATTCTAATATGCTGATTTGCCGCTCAGGAAACATTTCTTATTATTATCATCAATTCTGAAAACACGTGTGCTGCTTAACATGGAATCAGATTTTTTGATGAATAGAAAACTCTAAATATCAGGAATTATCTAAAAAAAATGTTTTAACAATCTTTACTGTGCTTTGATCAATTTAATACACCCTTGCGGAATAAAAATGTTAATTTCTAAAATTAATAAATCAAATCTCAAGCAAACTTCTGAGGCCACGTACACACTGTTAAGTTTCTGGAGTGACAACCGCATTTAAATGAGGGATTGATTCCCCTAAATTACTGTTCCATGTGTGTACGGAACACGAATCTCTCCTCAAACTGGGAAGACTGACATAGTGGTAACCATAGCAACATTCTGGCGTCTCGCATGTTTTGTATCCACTATTCTGATCAAAGAAATATTACAGTGACAAAAGACTCGTTATGTTCAGCAATTTTAACTAAAGCACAGTCGGAGGCATCGTGTTTCGCCTACAGTATGCTTGGTCAGGCTGCTTCAGAGAGCGTGCTTTTGCAGTGTTGCCATGTCCACCAATTATAAGCGTGTTAGGGCTTATTGTTTAAGTTGGGCATATAAAGTGATCGAGTTTACGGAGTTATTAAAGTAAGCAGGGGTGAGTTGTGATGTTTTGGTTTTATTTTCAGCATAAAGCATTTGGATTTATTTTGGTTAAATATGGGCTGTTTTTCTAGCAAAATGTGGCAACATGAATGAGTCAAGGCTCGTACCACTTCCCCCGTGATTTCTTGCACCACACTGTCCGGCGTCCACACATACAGAAGAGAGAAATATTTCTTCTGACTTTAAAATATGTTATTAATAACTAGTTGTTCAGTTCAGTTCCATACACACTGTAGAATTTTTGTAAATGCGATTTTTTGTAAATGCGATTGTCACTACCTGCATTTTTTAATTAAATAGAGTTCGGAATTCGGTTGTAGAATGCAGTTGTCACTCCTATAAAACAGAAAAAAGATTACACTGTAACATGCTAAATTACATACATGCAGACACTTCCAGCTCTGCAAGCGCAATTTTGTAATGAAATGTGTAAAGGCCAATTTATACTTCTGCGTAGGGTGCGCGCAGTTACGCCGTAGCATACGCACAGACGCGTACCATACCGCGTACCCTTCGCCGTAGCCTGACGCGCACCCCAACAAAAATGTAACTACACGTCGCGACAACGCAGACCGCAAGATCTGTGATTGGTCGGCTTGGTAGCATCGCATTTCCTCCTACACATTTCCGCACCTACCATCTCCTCCGACGTCTTCTCTCATTTCTGCCTTTTAGTTTTAGTAATTTCACTTGGAGTTGGAGTCGACTCTTTCAGTCGCCATTGCTTGTAGTAACCTAGCTGCGAGGAATCTAAACACAGTGGAACATTAAAACCCTCCGCCGCCAACTAGTGTTTCGGAGTAGTACTGCAGAGCAACCAAGACCTGAACGCAGAAGTATAAATGCTCACGACAGCATCGCCTACGTGCATAGCCTACTCCATACACTACGGCGTACCCTCGATGCAGAAGTATAAAGTGGCCTTAAGACTGCAACTCACAGCAATGCCATAAGGGGTACTATAGTTGGAATTAGCAAAACAGTCTTATTTTATGGTCAGTTTTCTTTTAGGAACCGTCTTGCTAAGCAAAGTCAAAATCTGTCAAATAGATCTGGTTAAATGAAACAGACATTTGAGGATAACTCTATATCGAACTTGAGAGCTGAGGTTTGTTACAGACAGACCAACACAGTAAATAAGGGTGCTGTGATCAGGGTTTCACTAGAAGCAGTATTGGCCGATACCATTCCCTGATACCGATCATCAAGAAAATAATACTACATGATAAATGAAAGGCTACCAACAGGTTTTTTTAACTATTCTTAACAATACAAAGTTTTTTGATTAACATGTAAAAAGACAGCAGCTGGTATATTAGGCGTGAACCCAAAGTTCACTTTGCTTCTCCGTGTTCCACTCAGTCTCAGAACACACTCCCAGAAAGACGCTTGAGGAACAGTATCTCTTTTGCAGCTTAATGAAGTTTTAATAACACTTTTTTATTATCGAGCATGTCCTGCAGTTTAGCAACAGATGACTATATGAATGTATGCATTTCACCCAAAAATGAAAATTCTTTCATTATTTACTCACCCTGATGTCGTTCCAAACCCATATGACTCGGAATAAAAATTAAGATCTTTTTGATGAAATCTGGGAGCTTTCTGTCCCTCCAGACAGCTACAAAACTGACACGTTGATGCTTCAAAAAGTTCATAAAGTAAGAGATCGTAAAACTAATCCATGTGAACTGATCGGTTTAGTCCACAATTTTCTGAAGAGACACGATCGCCTTATATGATAAACAGATTGAATTTAGGCTTTTATTCATATAAACATTCATCAACTCACACATCAGTTGTGGTAAAAGGAAGCTCAAGCATGTTCGCTCGACATGCGCAAACCAATGAGGTTTAGCTGTCAATGGAGGGACAGTAAGCTCTCAGATTGAAGTACTGAAGATCATCCAAAGAACATTAATAACCGAATTAATAACAGAATTTTCATTTTTGGGTGAACTATCCCTTTAAGTTTTGGTTTCTAGGGAGGAACGAAAGCGCATTGCTGTGAAGGAAAGAAATGCACCAAAAATCGCACAACTCTTGCTGTCATCGCTCTAGGGTTGCTGTAGTTGCATTGTCTCCACAAAGATGTTGCAAATTTATTGTGCTTTTCATAAACCTGGTGTAACTGCCAGACCAAATAATGTAGTGAAGCAATCTTAGCCGCGCATAGAAAAATTGTCTTGCCAGTTTTGCGTCACATCTGGTTGGTCTTTAGAGACCACCAATCAAACTATATAAAGCTATCGTCCAATAACGATCAGCGCTCGATCAATCGGACCACCCTTAGAAGTAAGCAGAGGAAACTATGAATGGCTCAAAAAAGGCTGAACTGAAGGAGTGGCTGAGCAATGAGATGAGTGAATACCCCAAGGAAGATGTGATTAATGGTGAGAATGAGCAGGTATTTGAGGACAAATGAGTGAAACAGGTAGGCTGAAAGAATCCAAATGTATTCTGGGCCGAGTTTCTAATTTAATTGTGCATTATTAAGTCACTCCTTCGGTGTGTCTGCCTCCTGGTGCATGCTGATTAAAAATTTAAGGCTTTGCCATGCAGCCACTCAAAGACACTGCCTCTCTCGCTCTCTGTCGCTCACACACACACACACACTTTTTCTCAGTCGCGTCCTCTGCTATTTGTTTCTATCTCTCCTTCGCGTGAGCCCCACAGACCCGTTATACGCGATCCCTCTGCATTCACCGCTTCCCTTTATAACGCACACCTTCTCTCCCTTCCTTCTCTTTCTCTCTGCTGCTGTCAGGGAGTGCAGAACGCTTGAAGACCCGTGGGAATGTCGTCATGGTAACGCCTGCCACTCAATCCCATCTCAGATGTAAATGACCTCGAATTTTATTAGCGCACAATTTCAAGATCCTCTCATTGCTTTCTTCCCTCCCTCTGTCTCTACACCCCCCCCCCACCACCACCACCCATCACCCCCCCCCTCTAGTTGGCTCTGCACCCCACAGCATTCTCCATTATTATTATGCTTATATGCAGATCTGAATTGTATTCAAACCCAAATGAGAGGAATATCACAAAAATCTACATGTTTTTCCATACTCATTCATTTTACATAAGTAAAGAATAAGGGAAATGGCTGCATGTGCCAAGGATGATGTATAGCTAGTGGATGTGAAATGCTGCCACTTGTGATTGTACACCTACAATATTTTCTGTGATAAATATATAAACTATAAACTGTTGTTTTTGGATATAGTAAGGATGGTAAAAGGTAAAGATGGTAAAAGCATACAGTGGGACAATTTGAATCTTAAAAGTACCTTTCTTCCAGTATGAATATTTCGTCAATTTAAATATCCACATATTTGCACTACCTGATATTTCAGCAATTAGCTTTGATTTGTAGTTTAAGCGACTTGTACCATTGTTTTTGTTTTCGTAAATAATTAAATTATTATACATAAGTCATCTACTATACACTGTAAACTATGTACACTCCAAAAAATGTACTTAATTAAATTGAATAAATAAAACATTTTTGTCACAAAGCACTTAAATGAGTTGTTCAATGAACTCAATTGGCTTTATGCACAGCTGCACTACTTCCTTAACTTAAGCCAGCTCCTTGTTTCCTGTCTACCATTATTGGCCAAACTTGATTAATTCAGGTGTGTCTGATTATTGTTACCGTGACTACTGAGGTCAGGCACACCTGAATTCATTAATTTGGCCAATAATGGCAGACAGGAAACAAGGAACTGGCTTAAGTTCAGGAAGTAGTGCAGCTGTGCATAAAGCCAATTAAATAAAAAAAAAACCATTAGATTAAAGACTAATTTAACCAATTAAAGACTGGAACACACTACATGACTTTTAAAATCTGTACAAATTCAAAAATCATATTTGCCGACTTCGTAAATTTTTACAAAGAAAAACACACTAAATTGTACACTAAACGAACGTATACTACTTTCAAATTGTTCCAAACAAACTCACTAAGAAACAAGCGCCTTGTTGCTAGGAGACGGATGAGAAAAATGAAAACAATGTGCTCTAAAATCGGCTCAAAATGTCAAACATTTCTTATATCTTCCGACCAAATGATACAAATGATCTGAAGCTTAAAAAAAATTGGAGTCTGTGCCCATCATATACTTTTTGCTTCTCAGTGAAATCAGTCAGCTCCGAATGCCCAAAATCTGCAGACTGGCTCTGACTTCAGCAACTAGAGTCAACTCCTCCAGACTCAAAATGGAAGCAAAATCATAGGCAAAATTTGTGTAGTGTATTCCAGCCTTAATTTAAGACTAAAAAGTACACTTAAACAAATAAATCATAATTAAAGTTATTTGTGGAACTGGAAACAGAAACTGAAAGCAACAAAAAATGCTACCATGCTAAATATAACGTTTTGTTACTCTATGTAGCCTACTGTATAAGATGAGCAAGGAAGAAGTGATTCTGCAATCAGTAACAACTATTGCTCAATGAGTAAAGCTTTTTCAGTCACCTTCAACCTAAGCACACACTTGAGCACAATGGTAACCACAAAAACTTCAAAATAACAGATCCTCTTGTACAATTTCAACCACTGAACAATAAACACTAACAAGTATTTCCCTTCATTCAAAAACATAATAACACTTAATTTCAACATTTACTCCTCCAGTCCACTCCTATGCAAAGTACTGTATGCTGTGAACTAAAAGTCCACTGGCCAGTTTCAGTTTAATGCAGTCAAAACTCAAGGATTAATTCAACTTCAGTTTAGAAATGTACGTGGACTAAATGTAACTGAAGTAGGTTGTGACAATTATGTTTTAATTTAGCATTTAACATGACTTGAATTCAACTCTAAAAAAGCAAACACTTAAATTTTTTGTCTTGCAGACTTTCAAAATGTGTGAAATAGTCAAGCCACAAACCTCTGTCTGAGAGAAATAGATTTTCCAGAAGTGTTGTGTACAACTTTAATTATGTTCTGTACACACCATTACGCACTTTACGACATTATTCAAGAGTGAATTTGGTAGCAGAGTCCAGTTGTCACTCGTGTAAATATCCAAACTCTGTGTGAACAGAATGCGATCAAGCACTCAAGAGTGACAACCGCACTTCGCTGCAGTGTGCATGTGATCGCAGACAAAGTGAATCTGTGCAGTGTAGTAAATTAGCAGAAGCAGAGCAGGCCTGCGTTTACTGCTCAATGCACTGAACTCCACTCCCACTACTCTTACGCATTTCTGTGCTTTGCGACAGCTGAGTATCTCACCCAAGAATGAACTGTCTAGCTGCACTCCCACACAGCTCCACTTTGTGTGAAATGATAGTTTTCTCTTTTTATTTGGCTTCTGTGTTGGTCTCTCTATGATTAAACACGTGTTTGTTCCTCCAATGTGAAAGAGGGTGGTGAGTGGTGAGCAGTACCAGTAATTGCAGGATAAGAGAAAGTAGTCAGTGATTCAAATTATGATTTTCTTTTTCTTTTGATAAATTGATTACATTTTGTCTAATTGTCTTTGCACTGTTCACCTGCTCGGATGTAGACGTACATGTAAATGTAATTCCGGTGCTCACTGACGCTTATTCCTGTGAAGAACCGCCCACTTAGACAGGAGGAGACCATCTGAGTGACACATAAAGCCAGCCAATCATATTGGAGCTGTTGATTTAAGCCAGCTTTTGCTATTTCTGTATGTATCAGATGGTCAGTAAACAGACTGTGGGCGGTCCATAGACTTGCCATCTAATGCTCGGTATGCCAGGCTGAAACAATGCTACTGCTTGGTTAAATATGTGTTAACCAAGACATAATGTATTGACAAGCCCAGCTTAAACAGTTCATAAAAGGCCAGCTAAATAGCCAAGAGCCAAATGCTGTGTGAGGAAGACCACAGAGCAAATAAAAGGCCAGCTAAATAGCCAAGAGCCAAATGCTGTGTCAGCTGTGCTGTTTTTTTTTTTTGTTTTTTTTTTAAGTACAAGGCCCTTTCAAGTAATTTTAATGATTAAAATGTAGGTAATTTAAACTCACAAATTTGTCTGCAAAAGAGCACCTTACGGTTTCGCACAGAAAACTATAGACTAATTTATTATAGCATAATCTTAAAATTATGTCACTGGACAGTGGACACTAGAAGTGGTTTATTTAGAAAAACAAGCCTAAGCCTTTAGAATAGTTAAAAATGTTTTTTTTTAAAGCCCCAAGTTGTATATATAGTTTTTCTGAGTTATAAATCTAAAAGAGATCATGTGTTATGATCAAATACACTTCTGTCTTTATATTCAGTAGTGTAAATATATATTAAAAGGGGTAATTCACCCAAAGAGTGAAAATTGAAAATGACTTTCTTTCTTCTAAATAACACAAAAGAAGATATTTTGAAGAATGTTGGTAACCCAAACATTGTGACAATTGACTTCGATTGTATGGAAACTAAAAAACAACAGTGTTTCTCAAAATATCTCTTTTTATGTTCTACAGAAGAAAGAAAGTAATGCTGGTTTGAAATAACATGAAGGTGAGTAAATAATGAAAGGATTTTCCTTTTCGGATGAACTATCCATTTAAGTGAATTTCTGCTAGAACGGAAAAGTTCCGACACGGTTCCTGACCCTGGCTAAAGAGCCTGTTTTATGAGCTCAGCTATAGCGTGATGATCACATGTTTGCTCATCATCACTAAGGAAGCATGTGAGAATGACCTCATCATTGCTGCACAGCCTTATTCCCATCAACCAGAGTGTGTCATCATTCTGTTGAGCAGTGGAATGGAGCTGCTCGTATGCTGATAAGGACCAACGGAAGCTATTTTGTACCTTCCCATTTACTTTTGCGGGGGGGGGATGTCATGAACGAGAATAAGACTCAGGCGAGAATATGCCACAGAGGAAGGAGGAAAATGAAGCAAAAAAGACAGCAAAATGAAGAAGTAGTGCAAAAATGGAAGACGAAAAAGTGTAAAGTTTCAGTTGTTATTTTTACGCTTCGTAGTTGATGAAGCTTGTTGCAAGTCTTCTCCTCACAGAAGCTGAAGTGGAGCAATAGAGAGCTCATGAAATATTGATAACTCAAGATATTTACTTGGACCCCCCCAAACAGAGGAGAGAAAAAGGCACATCCCAATTCATAAATGATTAAGTCTCCACTTCTCACTGTGATCCTAACAGACATAACCTTCACAGTTTGATGGGCTCTTACTTAAGTAGGTCAATTAATCGGAATATTTTACCTTTACTATTGCTGCTGTTTTCAAGGATTCCACTTTCGTTACAGTAATTATAATGATATTGGAAGTACTGTTAATTATATTGATTATTAATTTAATATATGAAATACATTTTTTTATTTAACTAATACATACATGGAAATAACAAGTTGACTTGCATATACTATTTATACAATGAGAGTTTTTTGAGAAAATAATTAAAGGCATTAGGATTGAACACAAAATACACACTACACTCTAAAAAATGCTGGGTTGGTTTTCCCCAATTTTGTGTCAAATATGGACTAACCCAGCCGTTGGGTTACATTTTTAAATTGCATTTTCAATCCAATGATTGGGTTTGTCCATATTTGACCCAAAATTGAGTTAAAACAACCCAGGATTTTTTAGAGTGTATGAGACCATATACAGTCAGCTTATTTTCAGAAGATTGTGGCCCTTCTCTCCCCGTGACTTACTAGTGATATTCAACAACAAACATGGATACTGAACTTAAAGGGTTAGTTCACCCAAAAATGAAAGTTCTGTCAGAAATTTCTCACCCTCATGTTGTTCCAACCCCGTAAGACTTTTGCTCATCTTCGTAACACAAATTAAGATATTTTTGATGAATTCTGAGAGCCTTCATCTTCTCAGTTCTCGTATCGTGGTGCTCTCGTGAACTCGAATGAATAGTTGAATAAAGTTGTTATTTTGAGGGGGTAATGTCCACAAAAACTATTCTCATCGTTTGATAAACTTAAGGTTGAGCCACTGTAGTCACTTTGACTATTTTAACAATGCCTTTCATAACTTTTCTGGGCTGGCAGATGAAATTACCTAGCAGCCTATGATGGAGACAGATCATAGGCAGATTTTATCAAAAATATGAAAAGAACGAAAGTCTTATGGGGTTGGAACAACATGAGGGTGAGTAATTGACAGAATTTTCATTTTTGGGTGAACTAACACTTTAAAACTGAATATCAATCAATTTCCTCATTAATTTCCCATAATATCCCAATTAATAACATTACATTTAGATGGATTACACATAATAAAAAAATGCATACAAATGCATTGTTTATCGTAATAAATTATTAAAATTATTTTTTTCTAAAATAATTTTTAAATGTTATGGATACACTGATTTTATCAAGATTAATATTAAAATTTGTAGTAATAATAATAAAAAAGTAGTGTTTTTTTTGCTACTTTAGGTTGCTATTTTGGCACTGACCTTTAACCCTGAAACATTCAACCCCAATATTCATGATAGATAGCTACAACTCTGTAACATTCAACATTTGCATTTCAATGTAACAGAACATGCTGAAAACTGCCTTAAATCACTTAAAATAATTTAATCTGAAAAATAAAAAAAAAGTTTTATTTGCTGATATTCTATGAATGCATATTTTGTCTTTGTTCTAGCCTGTTTCACTTAGCCCCAGTTCCACTGAAATCTTACATCCGTTTCACACATGCCCGTATTTTTTTCCGCACCCATGTTAACAGGTCAGAGCGTTCACACTGCACGCTGATGCAGTCCGTTGATCCGTTCCAGTTGCGGTGCGTATACAGCAGTGCTGCAATCGTTTCCGCACCGAGTCTATTTTTGCTGTGCGGCAAATCTTGAATTAAAGTGACAGTGCACGGTCCGTGGTCAAAATGAACAGAGATTGACCTCAAAATGTAGTAATGTCACCATAAATGCATTTAATTCAATAAAATGTAGTAATCTCACCATAATATACTAATTTAAATATTACTTTTTTTCACAGTCATCTTTTATAGCCTAGCTACTTTAAGACCGGGGTTAAGCAAAGAAAAGTATAATTTACCTCAAAAAGGCCATAATGAACGACACTCGCCTTCGTGGAGGTGCAAATACAAAATTTAAATGCAAAAGAAAAGGTATTCGAGTCGGCTGTTTTTGTCAATTTTAAAATGTTTGTGTTTTTAATGCAGTTAAATATTTGACCACTTGCTTGAGCAACTTAATAGAAGTAATGCATGGAATTGACCCTTCGCGTGGAGCTTGATTGACAGGTAATCTGACCAATTAAACTTTGCCATCCGCCATTTTGTCCAACAAATATAAACAAATACAATATACGCACTGCATACGCACTGCACACGGAGTATGTATAAAACGGGCGTTATGTGACATATCCTAATGATTCCCAGCTTCATCCTCATAGTTAACTTCAGAGATTAATTTTAGAGTTAGATTTGAATTGGTCCCTATTTTTAAGTTTATATGTTGCAAACGGATGCTATGCCGGTTGAACTGAACTGTTCATATTGCACATAGAAGGGTCGTAATCGATACATGATGACGAACCATGGGCCCTCAATTGGAAGATCAGAAGCAGTGAACGTTATAATCTCATCATTGGTGTTAGGAAATTACTCTTATGAGAACAGCTGCAAAAGAGGAAGTGATGTGAGCTCAGCTTATCTGAGAATATTACATCATACAGAGAGAGAGAGAGAGAAACAGTGTGCGAGAGACCATTGTGACTGTACTCAGAGGTCCAGATGGCTGTGAGATTTACTCAATCTACCAGATTAACATAGGATAGAAAAACTCCCCTGTTTTTCTTCACTCATAGAATTGCCTGACCACTTCTGTTATTTTATGAAACCATTTTTAGCTCCATTTTTAAAACAGAAGTTCCTTTGTCCTGGTTTAGAACAACAGTTCTGCAATTAAGTTTCATTAAATTGGACAGTAATAAAGATGGACCATATTGGCCATAGCAGTTGCTCCATCTTATACTCTAGATATTTGATTGGCTTAAATTAGATGCATTTAAATTAGTTTAGTAAGTGCCAAATGTTGTTCTAGTTGTGTAGTGTAGTTGACAAATGAATTAACTAGTTAAATGTCAAATTTATTTAGAATTCACATTTATACCATTTAAAGACTCTTCCGTTTTGTGAAAATATGTATTATATAAATAGTATCTTTAAGTTACTATTATATTACACTCCCGTTCAAACTTCTCTTTTTTTAAAGGCATCATAGTTTCCACAAAAAAAATATTAAGCAACACAATTATTTTAACATTGATAATATTCTTTCTTGAGCAGTAAATTAGCATATTACAGTTATTTCAGAAGGACCATGTGACACTGAAGACTGGAGTAACGATGATGGAAATTCAGCTTTGCCATCATGGAAACAAAATACATTTTAAAATGTATTGTTTTAATGTATATATTAAATTGTAATCATATTTTAGAATATAATTTTTTTCTGTATTTTTGACCAAATAAATGTAGCCCTGGTGAACATAAATATTTAAAAAAAAATCGTACAGTCCCAATATTTTTTAACGTTTTTTTTTATACTGTCGTGTCAGTAAATGATTTTGTACATATAGGGAAAATTTACTAATACTTAACACCAAAACTTTTTCCACTGATATCATTCAGAAGTGCTTTATGACTAAAAGGTGAAACAACAAATCTCGTTCAACTGCCATGTCATTTGCTGGTGTAAGCATTTACCGTATGTCCTCTGTCACGTACTTCAGCTAATGCCTGTAAACAGCAATGATGTTCTTCCCTCTCTGACTGGTAGAAACAAGCGGAACATGTTCACATTGCGAGAGAAATTCTCAGAATAAAAAGTGGGAAAGTACAGATGAAGTATTTGAGATCTAAAGTGACTGAGGAATGAGGAAGAAACAACTAATCAGTTTTTATTTTCTTGTAAAAAAAAAATTCTGTGAAACTTTTGCTTGTAGAAGTAGATGTATATTATCTTAAGGGTGTTTAGATCAATATATGTTAACAATCTAAAATTAAGATATGCATATGGGATTTTTTTTCTTTTTGCCACTGACAGAGAAAGAAATATGTGTGGGTGGATACAAAGCTCATTATTCTAGTCACTCATTCTCCAGAACCGTTCCCCCTTTACACCAAAAGGTGGAGAGAAAGACTACTGACAGAGATTGCCCTACAAAATCTCCCCCCTCCATCTCTCTTATGCCAATATTTCGCAGCACCAGGTAATGCTCTCCAAGACCATTAGGGGAGTGCTATACAGACACTTCATCGTCTTTCTGTTAAAAATACATTTACTCTTGAGCTTCTCTTCTTCTCTGATGTAAAGGTTGGTTGTCAAAACATACAGATCAAGAATGACTAAAATGGATCGAGAGTTATAGAAGATTAACTTCCATTTCTCCTAACTCGTTCACAATGCGATACTGAAGTGAAAGACGTGAAATAGTCTAAAGGTAAGGACTTTGGCTTGAATGAGCTAAAATGCAGAAATTTGAGTACACCGGAAAAGTGTGTCTGACTGTCCACCATACGGATACGGATTAAAAGAATTCAGCTCGGCAAGCAGAGCAAAAGGGGAAAGCTAGCAGCATCTAGTGAGAGAACCGGACAAAAGCAGATGCCACAAAATGCCTCTCTCATCACACTCACACACACACACGCACACACTCACTCGCTCGCTCCTCTTCTCTCTGATCACTCTCTCTCTCCCTCCCTCGTTTCTTTGCTTGTGTTCCTACAGAGGAAACTGAAAACTTTTCCAACTCTTTCTTTTCTCCTCCTCAGAACAGGAAACCAAGCATAAACTGTTTAGCAAGAACCATTCTTATAAACGTATATGGAGACTATCAAATTCCATTTCCCAGTCCTATCCTACTTTCTGTTGAAAATGTTTATACGCACATCTTAATTGCACTACATATAAATACAGAGCAAATGATATAACCTTTACTTGAATATGACATATTTGCATCTCATATTTTTATCCTGAGCAAAAGATCCTGACCTGAGAACATTACAAACAAGTTTTAAAAAATATTACAATGTCAGACTAAAAACTCAATTCAAAAGCCTCATATCTTAATATGACTGCAAACTTTTATAATACAATTCAATATTATTGCTGTAAAACAGTTGGAAGTATGTTTGTATGGTATAAATATACTGTATGCATGTGCTATGTACCATGTAATCAATACAAATTTGTATAAAATTTGGATTTTTCTCACTGGAATGAGGATTAGTGTGGACGATTGTCTGCTGTTGTCAGATTTTTTGTTGCCAGATTTTATCTCAAAATTGTACAAGCAGTTTAGCTGTAAATAGTCTATAGTATTATTCAGAACATTGTAGATTAACAACAAATAGTATTATTCACAACATTGTAGATTAACAACAAATCCCAAAGCGATGATTACCCTATATTTGGATTTACTTTTTGGATTTAATTAACTTTTTTTATAATGCAAAACTTTTATTTTTTAACTCTCTTACCTTTCAGATTCAATGTTACAATGGTTTAATTTGTCTTCTTTACTGTATCCCACTTTCTGGGATAGATTGCATTGATGAATTTCCTAATGTTCTCAATTACCTTTGTTGAGACTGCATAATTTATAACTATGTTTTTTATTTGACTTAACCCATCTAAATGTGCTTGCCTATCTTGTGGATCATGCTGGTCAAAGGGCATTTTTATTTTTAGTATGTGACACTGGACAATAATTTATGATTTTGCATTTAAAACAATGATCACTTCAGATTATGGCTGCAAGATATATTGAAATTATTGAAATATAGCAAATGTTTACATCGCAAAATGCATTTTACAACTGCTTGTAATAACTGAATGATTTTAACACTTTAAAAAGTTATGAAAAGTCAAAGTTTTAGGTTGACGCAGATAGCAGAAAATAGAATGGACATGACTGTTACATACGTGTGACATGCTTAATGTTAAAAAGAGTTATTTATTAGGGAAAGCTGCCTCTCATACAGCATGCAATCTTGAAATCAGTGATCTAACTGCAGCTTATATGACCAAATATACATTAAATAATGTAAAAATGCCTTAGCTAATATTCATGTAAACACATATTATGGTTATGTCTTAAGTGAACGTAAACAGTTGAGAAAGTAAACACATCACTATATTGGATTCGTGCAGGTCTTAAAATGACAGAAAAATCCCTCACTATGTTGACTGAATAACTTTTGTAGCTTTAATAAGAATCAGTTTATGTTTAATTCCAACAGTGAAGACTAAACTGTGTTTTATTTGTATATTTGATTATTTAAAAATTCAATTTCGGTTTTCTTTCTGGCTTGAATTCTACAGTTAAGTAAACCTAACTTAGGCCTTAAAAACTTAAAGCACTGTTTATTTCATTTATTTGTTTTATTGTATTTGTCCTGTTGTCATATTGTATATATCATAAACATATAAAAATCATCCACCCCTAGTTTGAGGGGTTTTGTTTACTTGGATGTTTTTGATGTCAAGCTTTCAGGTTGATATACTGTAATTATTGCCCTGTTTACACCTGGTATTAAGATGCATTTTGATTGATCAGATCACAAGTAGAGGAGGGAGACAGTCCCGTTTACAAATTTTAATCTGTCTCGTTTGTCTACTTTCAACCACTTCTGTCCATATTTCTTTGAGGAGAGGGTCGATGGGTAAGTAAATATATGGGCTTTTCAGAGATTATCAGATCTTTAGATCTAATGGACAAAACAAGCTTGCGCAATTTATATATAAACTCGCCTCGAGATGATAAAAAAACTCACAGAGAGAAGCAGCTTTCAATTCTGCCGTGATAGCTGCAAAACCACACCAAACACTGAGTGTGTGTTAGAAATCACGAACTTGGGTCTTCAGTCGACAAAGTTTAAATCCCGTCTGGCTAGTGCACTTCCCATTATGTTTACACATTAGGTCAGTATGCGGAGAGCAGGCGGTCTTTTGTGGCTGTTTGCGTTTACACACTCTCAGAAAAAAAGGTACGAAAGCTGTCACTGGGACAGTACCTTTTCAAAAGGTACACTTTTGTACCTAAAGGGTGCATATTGGTACCTTCATGGCACACTTTTGTACCTAAAGGGTGCATATTGGTACCGTACAATTATGGTACCAATATGCACCCTTTAGGTACAAAAGTGTACCTTTTTGAAAAGGTACCACCCCAGTGACAGCTTTTGTACCTTTTTTTCTGACAGAAAGCAATCCGGTCGAATGCATTTTCGACAACCTCTAAATATGTTCGAAAGTGGACAACCTCAATATGTTTTAGACCCTGTTTACCCCTGTATTTAGCATTATCCACTTGTGATCCGATTGACCAAAACTTCTTAAAACTTCTTCTGACCAAAACCATCTTTATATTGAACTACAGAAGAAACATTGTGAATTAAACTTTATGGACAATTTAATATTTGCTTTATTAATACGCTTAAATAATGTATGTCAGTACACATCAAGATTTTCTAGCGATTTTGCAGCCTGTTGCGTGTACAGATACTTTTCATACATGAGAAACATGTTAAGATTAAAACCCGGAAACCCAAGTGGTTGCCGTGCCAACAAAAAATACTTTAATTGTGAACTACGGACACAGATAGAGTCCGTCTGCTGCAGAGAATTTCAACGATGGCAATTTCTCCTGAACGAAAGCTCTGAATTAGACGAGCACACGGATGTTTGTGTTGTGATGTGAACCATCCTAGTTTCGCCTGACTGAACATCCTAGTATCATGCAGTAATTCACCATATAGGAAGAAATACAAATGGGGAGTAATTCACTAATGAGTTTGTCAATGTAACGTTAGCAGGATATGTTGTTGTTGGAGGAAGGAGGCGGGAACCGGCACACATTTAAACATTTTAATAGTCAAATGAACAAATACAAAACGATATTTTCAGTTTTTCTTTTCCTAAAAGATATAAATATTGCAATGTACTGTACATCACCTTTCTTACCGTATAGCAAATATCACATCGTAACCCAACCAGTGTTGTGATACGGATAGCATCACCAGATTCTTGGTGATACATAGCCCTAGCTGTATGCAAGTGCTAATCGTTCACAACAAAACTTAAGTATACTTTAGGCTAAAGGGGTAATTCTCCCAAAATGAAAATTGTCATCATTTACTCACCCTTATGTCATTCTAAACCTATGACTTCCTTGATTTTGTGGAACACACAACTATTTATTTTGAAGAATAACCAGAAAGTTAACACTGACTTCCACTATATTTATAGAAAAAAAAAATAATAATAATAATAAAAACACTTGCTCCACGATAAACAAGAAATAGAAGTGGTTTGGAAAGACATGAGAGAGTAAATGATAAAACTTTCATTTTCGGATTAACTAATCCAAGTTTTATTATACAGCAGTGTCTGTGTTAAATAAGTGTACATAGAAGGGCAAGTAAAAAATAAAGATAAATAAGAACAAATTAAATCATGTTTCCTCTTAGATACAGACCAAACTATTGGAGTTTTAAGGTTTCTAGACCACCAGTGATGATCCCCAAAATGGCTCTGTTATTACAATGTTCCATTCCACTAAACTGCACAGCGCTGATATTGGTTTTTCTGCTTTAATGTGTGCAGGTGGTGCTCCATAACCGTTTTTTATGATGGCAGGGATCTGCAGTCAAGTGGACACAAATCGATGTCTGCCTTTTCTCCTTTCACACTCTGCTATGTACACACACATGCACAGGCACACAAACAGTAACTGGAGTGCCTTATAAACAAAATCTTCCAGACATCACCAAACCACTACACAACAGATCCCAGACTTAATGCCATATCAGTCCCTCTTTTATGACAGCACCAGATCCCTGTCTCCTGAGAAATCCAAGAAAGTGGATCAATACATATTGCCATTTTTTCCACTCTAGCTAATTAACAAATAGACAGAGGCAGTTGTAAACAAAGTACGTGATGGTTTGATTGGTTGATTTTCTTGTTTATCAGTGAAACCCTCTGGTCATGTGACGACAGTTTGCCGATCTGACTTGCAGCGTTTTCCAATTAGTGATTCTAGGGAGACAGTGAAGTCTTCACAAGGCACATGGTGGAGCCAGTAGCTTTGGCTTCAGCAGAGCACATCTGTGAGGCTTGTGCTTTAAACGTGTGGAGGAATTCATTTGAATGCAATGAAAGTACTGAAGGGTTGGAGGTAAAGCTAATCAGGGAGATGACTTGTGTTGGCGACGTATAGCCTGTGTTAGACTGATACATTTCTAATGCAGTCAATGGTTCACACACAGGACAATACTTATATAAAATGTAAACATATAGTACATCCAAAAATATAAATATCAAAATATACTAGCTAATTGTAAACCTGATTGTGTAAACAACTGTATAAAAAATTCCTGAATATACACTTATATATTTGAATAATACATAAATGTACTTCTGAATATATTTGTATAATTTTAAGATCTAGCTAAACTGACTGACAGGCACTTGTTTTTAATATTTCATTTAAATTGATATTATGTTAAGGACAATTAAGACATTAAGATAATTAAGACATTAAGTCGCGCACTAAAATCATTTCATGTACAGCTATCGACGGCACAAATCAATATAAACCTGATTGTGTAAACGAAATTCCTGAATATGCAGTCCACAGAGTTCATTCAAATTGTTTAATGCACAGCTAGCCTTGGATTTTCCCACTTATACCATGGTTATTTGCCAGCATTGACAACTTAAAGCTGTTATTGATCTTTGAAAGTGCAATATGGTAAAAATGACCTTTATTTTTGTCAGTTACGACTCGTTAGATCTAGCAATCTGCCCACTTTGAATCAGCTAAAGCAGTGCGTAAGATTACATTTATTTGAATGAATGAATGAATTATAGCATTTATTTAAATTCATTATCAAAAGAGAAAGAGAGATGAGAGTGAGAATTACCTGCGTCTGTTCAGCATCTCTCTCTATTAATAACAAAGCTTTGAGTTTAATTACTTCAAGACCAGCGATGTTACCCCTTGTTGTTGAGAAATATAGCCTAATATATCGATTCAGTATTTCATTAAAGATCCCCTAACATGAAATTTTCACTTTCTGAGGTTTTTAACATTAATTTGAGTTCCCCTAGTTCCCCTGTTTATGGTCCCCCAGTGGCTAGAAATTTCAATCGGTGTAAGCCAAAGCTCAGTTATCTTTCTCTACTTTTGAGAAAATGAAAGCTCAGACGAGCTGATGTCGAAATCTCCTCCGTATGACGTCTTACGGAGGATAGGTGACCTCCCCTTTCTCTTCTTTGCCCGCCCAGAGAATTTGGCTCACCCATGAGAATATGAGCTAGGAAGTATATGCACGAGCGCGATTTGAGTTTTTCCTCGAGAGATATCATGGCTTCCAAACGAGCGAATTTGCAAATGTTCAGATGTACAGATGAACACAAAAGTATATTTTAACTTCTTCATTGAGCCTATGAAGAAACAATGGGTTAATTTTATTTCTATAAAAATGCGCCGACACAACTTCCCAAAGTTTTGTGTGGTTCAAACATTTCACAGATTTTGTTTCCTCAACTTGGCCCAATACAGAGCTGACCTCAATGAATGTCTGAAAATAAATAGATCGAACCTCCAAGCTACAATTTCTGATATGTAACAGTTATCCTAATTGTTCAAGTTCAGACAGGAGGTAAGTTAGTCTTTCTCTCAAAATGTTTGTCACTGGCTTGACTTATGCATAAACAGTATTGAACTATCAACTTCACATCTGTGAAGTATGAACTATGAACTGAACTAGTTCATTTTAAAATTTGTGAACTGAACTTTGAACTAGTTCATGTAGAAAGTGATCTTTCCCAACACTGCTGTAAGTACATCATCGTGTTTACATTGGTGAAAGCATTAGAGAGAGTGCAGAAACTGCATTGCATTGATAAGATATTCATTCTTGCGATCAACAGACGGTCATCTGCTTGTTCATTACTCATCACGACGACAACATTTTATGTGATGGGAATAGATCTAAATACTTTAAAAACTTCTCACGATTCGTTAATCTTGATAGTTGTAATAGTAAAAACATATAATAGCTGTAGTAAAAGTATTTGAAAGAGTTTTGCATGTAATATGTAGCTATTTCATATGCAAGCATGTTAGCCAATCACAGCAGTGTCCCACAGCAGACGCCCCTTCAAACAGAGCATTCAAATCAGTGGCTAAAACCAGGCTAGGAAAAATGCCTTTTATTTCTAAATTACAAAATTTTAAGACTATTTTTGATCTAAAAACATTATAAGGGCAACCCAGGAAAGATTATAAAATACTAAAATAACCCCATGTCAGTGGACCTTTAATAAAACTCACAGGGCAGCGTTGATAAGTTACTATTGATACATAGTATTTTCAGTCATCAAATTAATTTACATTGTGACCGTGTATCATATGTAATCCACTCTGTCTGTGTCTGCAAAGGTGCGTACCATAGAAACTGATTGGTGTGAATGAATAAAAAGAATCAGCATTGCTCAGAGTGGATTAGCAAGTTAGATCGATCTCCTGCAGGAGGTCCTAACGGGTTTCTATTGTTTGTAGCCCATAGGCTATGTCTTCATGTAAAAAGTTATGTCTCAAAAACAGAACTTTGGGTTAAGATTGTTGAAGGGCAACATCGCTGCTGAAGGACTGCTACACAACAAACCTTCAATAAATTCTTCTCCTCACAAGAACTGGTCAAGCTTACTTATTTTATGTATTGGAGGAATCTAATACATTGGCGAGCCACCCAAACCCCTGCTCGGCCAAATACACCAAAATCTAACACTATGCTCCTGAATGTTTCTGTGTGTAAATAAATTGTATAGGCTACTTATAAACAGATCAGAAGTGCGGTTCCGCTATCTTTAAAAAAAATGCCACTTGGTTTGAACACATTCCACAAATTATCTTGAAATGAATTGATTAACGGTGACTAGTAGGGGTGTGATACCAGAAGCAGGTGATTAAAGGAAAGGGAAAGGTAGGTGGATTCATTACGTCAGCCAAAAAAAAAAGCTAACAGTTTTAGAGGCAAAGCAACTAATTACATTTTGATGAAAGCCACCAAAATACACAGCATTTATTCTATTTGATAATGCCATAGAAATATCTCCCCGTTTCCACACTACTTCAGGGAAACGTCTACTTGTGTAAAATTCCATAAGTTCAGAGCAACCACACAGAATGACAACAAACTCATTCAGTTTGTACATCCTTTTGTTACTTATAAACTTATTCAGTTAGTACAGCCATCAGAAATTATAAACTAAGAGTATAAATATAATGTACAATCAGGTAAAATTCCAAAAAAACTAATCTAAATGAACAAAGTAAAGCTCAAATGTAAATGTGTAACACTGTAACTCTGGACTGGTAACCAAAAGTTGTAGGTTTGAGAAATGCACGAACCATCACTATGCCCTTGAATTTAACCCCTAAAAGCACCTGTAGTGAAACTGCCAGTATAAATATCATTTGCTTCAGGTTCTAGCTGCAGTGATCATATGTTACCAGTGTAATGACCACAGAAAAAGAGACTGATGATTAACAGCACAGCCATTACTTAGGAGGCTACTTTACTGAAAGTCATAAAAATGTAGCATTAGATTCAAAAGTGTACTTTCGCCACTCAAGTGCTGCGCACTGATTTTCAAAACTATCGTCAGGTCTTAACGGAGTGAGAAATGGTAACGAAGACACGTGCTCAACAACATATTTCTTAGAGCACATCAATGTTTCTCATAACCACACACACAGAGCCTCTTTTCCAGCGCAACCAATCAATGAAACGTTGCCTAGGAAACAACCTCTACCCTTGGGAGGCTTTTCATAGATTTCTCTCATTCTTGATGTTCCCTCTCATTCCCAGAATACAGCAGGGTAGAGTGAAGGCAAAACCGAAAGCCGCTTTTTAACATTTGAAGCCCAATGTTCTTAAAAGAGCTTAGCGAACAAACTACATATTCAAGATGCCATTTAAAATGGAATGACATGTGAAATGCATGCAGTCATTGTGTCCTGTGGTTGTTGGTGCATTTTTCAGAAGGAAACCATATTAACGTGTCCAAAAAGCAAAGCAAATGAAACGATGTGTCGTGCTCCTCTAGCTTGCAAAGCTTTTCAAATGTCCTGTGAAATTGTTTTTTTGTTACATACTGATGAAAGATAATGATGGCATGCACCAAAATATGCATTTTGTTGAAGCAGTACACAAGCAAACAGTTTGCCATTTATTTGTAAATGAAATTACATGCATTATGTCGGATGTATGTTTGTGGCTTGCATTATGAGCTTTCAAAACTGTGTATAATGTATTTGTGCATTTTGTTAAGTGCACCTGAACATTTGTGAGAGGTCTTGATACCATTAAACCAGTAAAAGCGAAATAAAACTGACTGGACTGCAGGCTGTTGTGCTCTGCCCTCATCCTCTCTGCAGCTTTTCATTCCTACTTCTGTAGCATTTTTCTAAAGTGATTATGATCCATTTGTTGGAAAAACACCTGGTTGGGCCAAAAGTATTCTGTGGCCATTGTCAAAAGACAGAGAGCTTCGGTTAATCGTTTCCTCTAAACTAAAGATCATTTAAAATGATTGACTGCCTATATGATAGATTGAAGGAATGAGTCTTGTCTGATGTTATGCTAGTGTGCTTTTGTTGATGTTTGATGTTGTTAGTCTGCACGTGTCTGTCTGAACAGGGCACATCCTCTCATCCTCGCACGTCATTCCCTTGTCATACTGTGAAATTCAATAAAGTAACTACATTTACATGCACATGGTTCTTGAGCACAGCCAACAGAAAACAACACAATTTCACCTAAAACTTTAACAGTATTATTTTGCTGGCACGCAAGGCACTGATATTTAAAATAAAGAGAAATATCCCATAGATTCGATCAATCATTTAAAAGAAACAAGTAGTCTAACTAGAAGCTTAGTATTAAAAAAGGCTAATCTATTGGATGTTTCTCTTGATTATCTGTAGTGATGTATAAGCAACTATGGTTAATGTAACTATAAATGTGTTTTTCCTCATGGTTGATTGGGGCCTCTTTGCCAATGCCTAAATTGATGCCAGAAAGAAGAGACAAAACACAATGCATATATTACAGGCTGAAAATTAGGGCTGTCATTTTAACACATTGACTTAATGTGATTTTTGACAAAAAGAAAGAAATAATGGCTTTAAACATTTAAAGGAATTAATCTTGAACCAATGACCAAAGGCAAACACCCCACTAAACCACAAAGAGAGCAGGCAACACAGAATACATTAAAAACATTATAATGACTTCTAAATCCACTTTTGTGATGTCTATTCAATGCTTCGCAACCTTGTAATGTGTAATCATACAGTAATCATAGTTACCGGTAACAAATAATTGTTGTTACCGGTAACTATGATTACTGTAATCAAAATGATTGACTACAATTTATAACCAAATGCCACCTACTGAAAATTAATACAAAACAAAGTTTGAACAGTTATTCATTGCAGTAATTTGTGGAGAGCTAATATAATAAAAAAAATGTAAAAAAAACATTTAATACAGTGCTCAGCTGTAATGACTGTAAAACATACTCACACAAACCATCACTATCCGAAAACAAGAAAACCGATTTGAAAAAAAAAAAAAAAAAAAAACACAGATATGTTCATTTACATCCAAATGCCTGATTGACACAAGCACCCTCAACCCACCTGTCAAACACTCTCCTTTGTTATATGTCTCCCATCATTTTAATAAGATTCGTAGGGTTTACTATGTTCGTGAAGTTACGGTGCACAACACTCTGACACATTAATTGACTGAGCTACGATTCTTCTCTTTACCCTACATTTCCATACTCTTTCCAGTTCTATATATATGACACCATATTATTCTAGTGTCAGTACCTTCTGGCAATTATTGAATGTGACATACTGAATATCCAATTGGCCAGAACAAATAGACACAGTGAAATGGCAACTATGCTTTTTCAAAAAAGTCAAATATTAATTTCTTTAAAAAGTGTGCACAGAGGTTATGAATGAAACTTTGGAGCCCAGTGAAAGGACACTCTGGTTCTATTTCAGCACAAAAGAACAAGTTCTAAACAAATGTTAAAACAGAATATTTGCTTAGCAAAATGCCAAACCAGTATCCTCTTCAAGAAACAACATGTTATGAAGTGTTCAAGTTTCAACATCATAAACATAATCAAAGATATTAGCCACACAGGGCACTATTTCACAGCCTTTTCACAGACTGATGATGCGTTTTAATGGTCATCAACATTAAAAAAAAATATATATTTTCTTTTGGTTCAAATTACAAAAAAAAAAAAATAGTTCACGTTGCTGTGATGGTGTTTCTAATAGAGCAACCGTGTTGTGTAAAATTGATGGTAAAATTTACGTCTTTTTTTCTTCTGAGTGCCGTTCTCAATCTCTCTCTATTTTTTTCTCTCTATTTAAAAGTTGTGAAAACACTAATGTGGAGTTTTCTTTTGCTATTTGAGCAAATAGGAACACAGAAAAATATATTTAATATATATTCTCTCATTAAAGTTTACCCAACTATGATGACTTACGCTTCTGAGAAACCCAGAAATGTGAAAACAATACACATTTATTTATTTTAACATGTCTATTATAGTTTAATCAAGAACAAACTCAACTTTTGCAGACAGATTTCTTTTAGTTGTTTTTAGGGATTTATCAAACCAACATAAATCCATACAAATGTCAAAACTTTTTACTTTTATTATTTCTTCAATCCTTATGTTTCCTTTCACCACCTTTTCCTCTTTCAGGAGAAACAAAAATAGTTGCTGACAGATATATTTATGGTAAATCTTGCTGTTGAAATCAGTGATGTATTATCAAGTAGGTGGCATACATTGTAGAAAATCGCCTTTAACATCCTCTCAAGGTTATGCGTGTTTGGAGTGCTTGTATGTTGCAGCAGTGGATCACGTGAGATCTGAAGCTCACAGGTTTCGGGTGGATTGTAAAGTAGTAGCATGGCCACCACAAGCTAAGTTGCCTGCATGTCTATAAACCACTGAAAATAGCAATATGCTATGGCAGATTAGTGCCAAGATTGTGCCAATTTAGTAGAGAATTTGCAGTTGCATATTAGGAGAAGTAAAAGGGTAATTGTATTGTTTAATAGTACTTTCACCTCATGTCTCATTTTCGATCATATCCTAATCACAGTCATCTAATTGAACCCCAACTGTTCTAGTACCAGGATTTGATCACAAATCTCTCGTTTCTGAATACAACACAATTTATTCCAAACAGAGCTCCGATATGGGCAGTTATACATGTTAGCTAAAGGGTAAATGCACTTTCAGAGCCATTTTCGGCTTTTACTTTGTACGCTTTTCAAAGTGACAGAATGGCGTAACCCTGCCATTGCTTTTTGAGCTCAGGTGCAGGTTTGCTGATTCTGCCAGCAGAGGCTAGTGAGGAGAGCTGAGGCACTGTAAAACACAAACACACACACACACACACACACACACTCTGACTGCTGGAAGCCAGACAATTAAGGGGATGGAGGACGGGCACATTTGCATACATATTAAAGTGAGACCGTTATAGAAGAGAAAAGAGGGAGCAGGCGAAAGATTGAGGCGGGGTGGTGGGGGGTTTGTAGCGACAGAGAGAAGGAGAGAGAGGGAGAGAGAGAGAGGGAGTGACTAGAAGCACATGAGCGAGCCTTTCTCATAGATCTCTTTCATCAAAACGCACAGGGCCCCGCCTTTGCTTGCGCATAAATCTGCATCTCTTTAATAGGAGGCTTTCTGGTCCTCTCAGTCTGGGCAGCAGAGTAAGTAAAGATGGTCTGGCACAGTAATGGCAAGAGTAGAGATGGCACTGCGGAGCTGTGCTAAAGATCAGCAAAAGCACCTGATAACCACGCCATATACTCAACAACATGGTATATCCTTGTTGGATATACTATTTCTAGTTAGAAATCAAGCTTCTGCACAATTTTAGCCTTCTGATGCCAGTGATGTAATGCAGAAAGTGCCCATTGAATTCTTGACTTAGTTCTTTCACTGGTTCACTGTTCACAGTCCCCGTTTTGATTATAAGTCTCAGAATATTACACTTGGATAGAAGAGACCAAAAGGGGGCATTTATGACCATGATGCTGAATTCAGAACAAAACATACCCCAAAAAAAAATCCACTGGGAGTAAATGAAACAATTTGCTTTTAATTTCATCATTTTCACTTATAATAATGCTTTTCGGTGGGTGGATGTGTAATTAAGTTTTACGGCATGATGGAAGATTTACAATTGTTTTTTGGTGAAAATGAAATCACAGATGATGCACTCAGTAACAAATTCTGAGCAGAGGTTTGTTATCTCTACAACAAAGCTAAAACTTTTCCCTAAAGACCAAAAAAAGTTGTCTATAAGCCTACGTGCATTGTTCAGAGCACATAGTAAGTATTTGTAAAGTACTTTTCAGCATCAAGCTTTCATAGATATGCCCCAAAAGTTATTTGTATTAAATATAAACACTACTTCCTTTATTTCTAACTATTAGAAAAAAAATACTTTCTGTAATATACTTTAATGTACTAATGTAAAGGGATGGTTATTGTGTCATTCCAAATCCATAAGCAACTTGATTCATATGTATTCATTTTAGGATGCCTCTATGACCTTACAGGATCATCAAAGTTGGATGGAAAGTTGCATGGAGTTTCCCTAAAATATCTTAATTTGTGTTTCGACGTCTTATGACAAAAAAAGTTTTATGACTTCGATACGACGTGTGGGTGGAAAAAAATATGACAACTTTAATTTTTGTGTGAACTAACCATTTAAAGGGAAAATGAAAATGAAAATTCTGTCAGTAATTACTCACCCTCATGTTGTTCCAAACCTCTATGTGTTTATTTTGTTCTGCTGTACACAAAGGAAGATATTTGGAAGAATGTTTTAATCAAACAGATCTCATTCCCCATTGACTACCATAGTATGGATTTTTTCCTACCATGGAAGTCAACGGGGAATGAGATCTGTTTGATTAAAACATTCTTCCAAATATCTTCCTTTGTGTTCAGCACAACAAATAAACACACAGAGGTTTGGAACAACATGAAGGTGAGTAATTACTGACAGAATTTTCATTTTTGGGTGAACTAACCCTTTAAAGTCATAAAAAAAAAATATAAGACGCACACTTTATTGTGATGTACATCCGGTGTAATGAATAATCTAAAAAGAAACAGAGTGGGGACTTTGTTTTATACATCATTTGTTGATTGGAAATTAAGACACAAAAATGGAGGTAGATGAACACAAGCTTGCAGGGGCGGGGCACACTAATGATTGGAGAAGTCCTGCAAAGGTCACCTGGGAGTTTGTCAACTTGACCAGAACAGTTATTAAAAAAAAAAAATAATAATAAAAAAAAAATCACAATTTTAAAAAAAGAAACATTTATGGATGAATAATCTGAAATTAGATCTAAAACATGGATTTAAAAAACAGATTGTTTGTATATTTTAATAACATTAAACCGTTAGGGGTAGATAAGTTACAAATGTGCCCATTTTTATGGAAAAGGCTTTTTGTACCCCTAAATGTGCATATTTTGTACTTTGACAGTGCAGTTTTGTGAAACTTTTGACACTATATCTATGAAGCAACAGAGAAGGCATAATCACTTTGTAATTGTCTTGAACCATGTAACTAAGGTAGGGTCTGCGGTATGAAGTGCTGTTGCCGTGTCCTCCACAGTAACGGTTGCCGTGGAGGCTGCAGTTGATGGCTATAACAGCAGCTGTCGCTGCAATGCACTCTGCAGCCCATGAGGCGAGAGAGAGACAGAGAGAGAGAGAGAGAGAGAGAGGCAGAACTGGTGAGAGAGAGGGGAGAGTGAGTGATATTTAAAGAGAGCTGGGAGAGATATACCAAGGGAGGGAGGATAGGAGATAGAGAGCGAAAGAAGTGTAAAAAAAAATAGGGTTAGAAATAGCAAGCAAAAGAGAACTGCAGGCAGAAAGAGCAGAGAAGAACTGCAAGGGAGAGAGAGAGGGACAGAAAAATGCAGTGGGAGCTGGTTTAGATTGTAATGAGAGAGGCCCTGCTTCGCTCTGTCAAGCTGAACTTGCTCCACCACCTCCAAACATCACACACATTCTAGCCTAACCTCATAGGATGGAGCATATGTACACATGTGAGCATTTGTGTAGCTGTGCATGGTGGTATACACTTTTTGTGAGCATTTGTGTATGTTTTGAAATCCATAGTTGATGGAACGACACTGAGGTTTCTCCTGTCTAAGCGCATAGGGATATGGAGAAATGGTAGACAAAACAGGATGAGTATGAAGCTCGGTTTCAACCGTTCTGCCTCAGATTTCAGAGCTTGTCTGTGCCGTGCATCTGTTAGCGTGCACGTATTTCCAACACTAAACTGAGCCGGGCATTGAGGAAGACTGACGCAAACGAGCAGTGACTAACTATGTAAATACTGCAAAAATAGTCACAGCAATAGTCAGGAACACAAGTACGAAGACGCTTATAAACAGAAAATATACAGACGTGACCATATACCCAACAACACACACGGAGATTTAAAAGAAGAGCAAACTTTTATAATCCAAATTCATACTTTCATATGCAATCCTGAGTAAAATAAAAACATACACTGGCAATAGATGGGTGAAACAGGATGTTTCATACTTTTATGTAGTACAAAATACACACACACTGTGTGAGAGGGAGGGGTGAGTCTCCGGCAGAGTTTCCTGCCACAGGATTTGAAACTAGAGCTCCTTCAGCTGTGGTCTCCCGTTTCCTCTCCCCATTTCCAAACACATTCATTCATTGGGATGTAGTTCCGTAGCTATATCTGTTAGGATCCACGCTTATTAAAAAGACTTCATATGTTCATTCGAATTTTGGAATAGCAAGAAATGGTGAGAAATAGTACAGTTATTAGTTTTAACTATAGTTATTACAAATGACCAAGAGTTTTCTTTTCTTGGCCTATACCAATGCTTATCTGAACCAGACAGTGGCAGAGTCCAGAGCACAAGGACAAATATAAAGACATCAGGCAGATACCACAGAAGCGAGGTCACACGAAGTACTGAGAATCTTTTTCCATTTGTAGCACTATTCAGTTACAAAACAGTGCTTTTCCATGGCACAACCATGGTACTAAAAACATGATATTGAATCATTACCATAATATTCATACAACACTGGTCAAATGTTTATGGTAAGCATGTTGTTGTTTTTGACAGCAAGATATTCATACTAATTAATCCATCTAATTAATAACTAACTTATTAATATATATTTATCCATCATTTTGCAAAAATTGATCAAAAGTGATAGTAAAGATTTTTAAATTGTTACAAAAAATGTGACAGAAGATTTGAGAAGGTAATGGCTACTGAAAATAGCTTTGGCATCATAGGAATAAATTAATTAAAATATTAAGTAGAAAATAGTTATTTTAAATTGTAATACTATTTCACAGTATTTCACGTTTTTTATGGTATATTTGATCAAATGCAGCCTTGGTGAGCATAAGAGACTCCTTTCAAAAACATTTTAAAAAAATCGTACTAATTCTAAACTTTTGAGCTCTAATGTTAAAAAATACACATAAATACAAGATACTTCAATACTATGGTATCACAATCATGTCCAAATAAACATGGTATTAGAAAGGTATATAACATTTTTGTTTATTATAGAGATGCATTCAGCATTCAAAACTAAATAAAACACTTGTGAAAAAATGCTGAATACATCTTTAAGAAGGTTCCTTTGTCTATATTATACTTGATACGCAGTATTCAGTATTTCACAAGCTCCTTCAACACACACTACTAAATGAGGACTAGACCATGGAAATTGCCCTACCTAGGAAAGTATGATAAAAGAAATGATTTCCCAGTGCAAATTGTGAAGGCTCACGTTACTATAAACCATAAAATTAGCATTAATCCATAACCATCTACAATTTTATTTTTCCATAACTTATCCCTCATTGTAACAAGTTTATTTTTGAACTCAAGGATTCATGTATTTTACAGTAGATTCCACTTAGCTGTCGACTGCGTGCGAATTAGTTGGGGCTAAAATTTCACTATATTCGGAACACTACTGATGCTTTTGACTAAACTTTAACATTTCTGTATGCCTTGAAATCCTTGGAATGGGACTGTTGCCTCCAGCTTGCATATTAGTGTCATGGCACATGATTGCAGCACTGAATGAATTCTAACACCTCATTTCTCTTCACGGGTTTCACCGAACCATCCAACGTTTGAAAATTTGAAACCTCCACAAGAATAAAATGGTGGTTTGGAGCAAAGCTATTATTGCCACTGTATCATCCCAGCAGAGAAAATTTAGTTACAGGACCCCTTTATAAAACAACTCTACACTGCTCAACTCAATCTATTTAAATACAAAAACATTCATTTCAGTAGCCCTGACGGAGTAACAACTGGCTCAAGCAATGACTTTGAAATGGAGCCAGGGAGGAAAGGGGGCATGTTTAAGAAACCTGTTTGAAAACAAGCAGTTATATTTGATGGCATTATTCCACAAATTATACACTTCACCTTTACATTTACTATGTAACAAGTGCAATAGCGGTCATTTATACATTTAGTTAAGTTGTTGGAAAATGAAGAGCAGATAGATACAGCATGGGTAGAAACTGGGTTCTTATAGTCCCATGTGATTTGGTCTTTTTAACTGTTATGCCAACCATCACATTAGTTAATCAGAACTGAACTCAAATTAAGGATTAATTCACCCAAAAATGAAAATTCTGTCACAATTTACTCACACATAGTGAGGATGATGACTGACCGTTTTCTGTGGAACATAAAAATGTATTTTTTTAAAACATGATGATAACCAAACCATTGAGAATTACACACAATATCTTCTTTTGTGTTCCACAGAAGTCAGTCAGTCATACAGGTTTGTAACAACATGAGGGTGAGTAAATAATTACAAGAATTCACATTATTTTAAGCAAGCTCTCATTTGAAACAAGTACATTTGTGGGAACAATAAAAGAAATGCATAAATTATACATTCTTAATGCAAGAAATTAAGGGAGAGAGAATTCAATCAGTCACTCTTTCAGCCAAGTCGGATACAGAGGAGCTTTGTGAGACCTGCGTCACTTAACGAGGCAGACAGAAGGGAACCTTGTTTGTGTCTTATGTGAAAGTTCAAGGGTCATCACGGGCCAAATGGACAGGGAGCCCTGAGAAATTTTTAAAAAAGTATTTTCTAGGACTTGCATTCTCTGTAAAATATTCGGCAAATTGGAACCACACTGAATATGGGGGGCAGCACAAACTGCCTTTTCATTTAATTTTGCTATGAAGTTTGATATGCAAAGAACAAATGCTAATAAGTACGTTTCTACTGTGCTAAATAGGTTATACATTTGTAGAAAAACAGATTAGTCGCTTTTCTTATATCATGTTCACTAATGCTTTAACAGAATCTTATCATGCTTGGGTCCTTGCCTGAACTCATTTTATACAATGGACAAGTTTAAATGGCTGATCATGGCCATCACATTTATCTTCATGGGTCTATGTTTTAGTGCTTCAGAATGAACTGCGTGTCTATCCTATGCATCCCATAATAAGTCCTACAGGCTACGCCACAGAAAGCAGGAGGCCCCTTCTTTCCACTCACTTTAACTGGAGCTGAAGAAACAAGGGACCCTCAACATCCTTCTTTGTTTCTCTCAGAAAAAAAGAAGGAAATAGAAAAAAAATGGAAATGGAAGCAGCATGTGGGGAAAAAAAACATCAGAATTTTCTAATGACTATTGGGGTATACAGGGACAAGAACATTAAAATAAAGGAAGGGTAATGTAGAAATTAAAAAAAAAAAAGAGTCGAGTTCCAGGGTTAAAAAAAGTGGCATTGAAACTTATAACTAAAAGCTTGTTCGTTCTATAAGTATAAGAGTGTTTCAAATTTCTGAACTATTGTTTAAAAACCTTGAGTAGCTTATCCATATTTATCGGGATGATGGTTTAAAACAAATGAGACAAATTTATTTTTTCAACTAAGTTTCCTACAGAAAAAGATATAAAAGGCCTTTCCAACAGAAATCAAGAATTCTAAGAGAGAACAGAAACAGAACTCTAAGAGAGAGAGAGAAAGAGAGATTGGTAAAATTGCATTTCTGTTGGAATATACATACATATGTTTCCAGTTAAAACATATGCACTTAGTGTGTTCCTTGTTATATACATCTGCTGGGCATATTATGAACAGGCCTGGGCCCACAACAACCATGGCTGTTTGCCATACAGTCAATCTTCAACTGAGATCAAGGACAAGTGACAAGTTTTCAAGCTTAGTGACAGCAAATCTTTTTGATATGTTGGAGACATTTAAAGGCATTTTAACTAGATTTTCATGAGAATGATTGTATCTACTGGTTTATTTTCTGAATCATATATGTGAAATAATCAGTTCCACAGAGGCTGATTGATTTACATGTCAGTCAGACATTCTCTTCCTCTTTAAGTGGGCGGTTCTTGACCTGAATAAGCTGCAATGAGGACCAGACTTTACAGTCTAAGATCTGGTTATGTAAAAGTATTGCTATGGAGATTATTATGCAATCGAATTGTTTTTGTCATTTATAAAAGCAGTTGTTCATTCAGATTTTGCCTATTTTTTTGAATCTCTAAATCAATCATAAATAAAGACAATAAAAGAGACACAAGAAATGAGCATTTAATAACAAAATATAAAGAAAGTATAAATAGTTCACCCAAGAAAAAAGATGTAATTATTTGCTCATGTCCAAGCTGCTGTCTCCTATACATTAAAACTATACAGGGACCAGAAACAGCTTTCACTTTCATTCATGAACTTCATCAAAATGTTAGGTCTGGGAACTCACGATTGGCATACCTCAATCCGAGGGGCGGGAAAAACAGTTGTCTTTCAATATCCCTCAGCACGCAATAGGATAGCGCTACAACAAACCAGAGCAACGAACGGCTGTGGCTGAGTGAGTCCCATGCCTTTTCCCAACAGCAGAGCTATTTATTAAACTTTCGCCGCATCCGGTCATCAAAACTCTGAACACATCTTCCTTTTTTTTAAGAATGACTTAAGTGACAACCCCAAGTCCTCCAGAGTCGCAGCCAAAGCCGAATCGAAAGACCGCTGTTCACCAGCAGCAGTTTGTTTGTTTGTTTAAGTAGCAGGGAAATCACCTATGGAAATTACGTAGAACTGTCACAACTCTGCTTTCATTATGTTATGTCTGGTTCAGATTACACGACTTTAGCCCGATTTTGGCACGATCCGTTTGACGTAGGGTGTTGTGGGGATCCGTAAACGACAACGGACGTCGGGACGCAAGATTCGATTGTATCATCTCGTATAGTGTGTCATAGTGGGCGACAACCTACGTCAAGTCTGCGATGCTTCATGACATCACGATAAAAAGACTAGCATGTTTAAATTTTTTAACGGTCGTCCACGACGGTTCAGTCACATGTACGAGGTTGACCAATAGGAGCACAAACTTTTCCGTACATAAGGGAGACGATGGTGCTAACGTTAAAACTAAAAGTAAAAATATATAATAAAATAATATTTTACCTCAAGTTCTCTTTGGAGGATTGACAGCCCACACTGCCCTCTTTGAGCAATCCAGGAACGTGTCCATTGTTGGGTTTTCTTTCTTTTTCTACTTTTTTCTGAACACAGGATAGCCAATACAACACTCACCGCTTCATTCATTGTTTGTTTACGTTCGTTTCCAGAAGTCACTCGCTACTAGTTTCGCCTTCTCGATGACATCACGCATGCCGTTAAACACGGCATGCGATGACTGGTCAGGAAGTAACGTGTAGTCTGACGTGTCATGTCCACGACACGACAAGATTTTAGGAGTCAAAATCGCGTAATCTGACACAGTGACTATAGTAACAGACAAAAAAAATCGTGTAATCTGAACCAGGCATCAAGCCCACCAACTCTATACACGATGTGATTGGCCTGACCAGAGTTTGGTGTTTCCACTTCGAAAGCCAACTGAGAGTTGCTACCACACTGGCTGCAAAATCATTTTTTTCTGCTGCTATAGGGTGTGTCACGATTTCTAGGTTAGAACTTATCCACATTCATGGAAAACAGCAGCTTGGACATTCTTCTAGAAGATTGATTTTAGTGTTCCACAGAATACAGAAAGTCAAATGAGTAAACAATGACAGAAATGTATTTTTTGAGTGAACTATTCCTTTAACATCTTTGAACTTTAAATCAAACATTGCCTTAACAATTCACAGTTTTTATCCCTTCATTTCGAGTGATTTTTTTTATTCTGTCCTCCTGCTGTCGGCAATAAATCTGCATGTTGAGCGTTTAAAGATTAATGTTTCTCTCTCTCTGCAGCTCTCCCTCTCCCTCCCGCCATCTCTCTATCCGTCCCCGCATTCTTTCTTCGTTTCAACACCCCGGCAGTACCCTCACGTATGCATATGTAAATGGCTCTGCCTCTGAGCCGGTGGAAGTAATTGTATGCATTTTTAACTGGCCAATCGACTGACAGATAGGCATAGATTGTCTACCTCTCTTCCTCTCTCTTTCTATCTCATTCTCCCTCATGCAAACACACACACGCTCAGTGATTTTTTTTATTTATTTTTTTTATTTTTAGCTCTGTGCCTCCCCCTCCAGATGCACAGGAATCATTATGTGGTGGTGGTCTGCTATAGGGCGATTAGAAACTAGAAATCTCTCGCTCTCTTTCCCCACTAGTGCGATATTCTTAATCCATCTATTTGTGTTCTTCCATGACTTTTGAGTTTGCCTGGTTTTGATAAACTTTCTTTAATGTTTAAATATAAGAAACGCATCAAGTGATCAGAAAGACCTTTTTTAACTAATAGTTCACTTTATGATCTTAATCATTCTGAAAATGTATCTTTCTTTTTTCTGCAGAACATAAAGGGAGAAATTCTGAAGACTGTGCCGATTGCTGTTTTCCATGAAGCGGTACAGCCTCGTGAGAGAAATAGATTACATTTTACATTGTTATTGTCTAAATCTTCCCTAAATTAGTGAACAAATAATGTAGTCCAGCTTAGCGATCCGGAATCAGATCAATAGTTTAAATGAAAACAAATCTCAAATTGTATTTTTGTAAGTTTGGGACAGCATGAAAGTGAGTAAATAAAGACAGATTTGGATGAACTATCACTTTAAAGTTTCCTACCACATATAAAATATGTGTCTGCATCTACCTCTGCATTCTAACATTCAATTGACCTGCCAGTCGGCCACTAAATAAGCACTTGGTTTAGGTATTGTCAAAGAATTATTTTTTCTTAATTTATTATACATTTATTTATAATAAAAACTATTTACTGTTGAATTTTCTAAGTTAAAAGTGGCGGAGCCTCTGGAACTTAATTTACGTTAAGCCTTGTGCTGTGTTGAAAACATAACACTTGTAATGTTCCCGGTCAAAAATGACCGGCCTGTAAAAATTGCTTAAAAATCTCTCGTTATGCTATATTTTCACCAAATATTGGATTAAATCTATTTGTCAGCTTGTTTTCTTTCAATAAGGGCAAGTTTTGTATTCATTTTTGGATCTACGATCGATGCCTAATTGAAAGAAAAGAGGTTGACAAAAAGATTTAATCTAATATTTGGTGATGATGTTGTAGCATAATGAGAGATTTATAACCAATTTTTGTAGGCAGGTCATTTTTGACCAGGAACATCACAAGAGTTACACAATGAAAAAAAAATGGGGAAATTGTTAGACTCTGGGTTAGTAAAGTCAGTAAATCAAATCCACTAAACATTAACTACCATTTTCCTGAAAAAATCCTCTCGGAGTCAAAATGACCCGAACACAACCCGAGGGAGGTACGATTTGATCAAACTTGTATCAGTGCCTCACAACATCAGGATTATAAAGTACTATGTTTGTTAACATAATATACATGCATTAAGGCCTATTTTCTTGTAGTCATCTTTTAGAATAATTCATTACACTCACACTGTGTTTAAGAAGGTTGTGTCATTAGCTACTTTTGAGATTAATGTGGACCCTGAATTAATATTAATAGCATAACAATGAACTAACTCTGGTTATGGCACACCAAATCTGGATACAAATCAAATACTTTGGTGCTTTTCAGACCATTACAAGCTCTATTACAATTTTGAGCTGTTTATTTCTCCACTTCCATTAAATCAGTCTCTAACTATTAGTAGATGAACAACAGATGAATTTGATTCAGCAGATAATGACTAACAATGCTGCAATTTTCTGTTACAATGCTGTTGTAATTTTTAGTTTTGTGACACGCACAATGTCAACTTCCATGACAACAGCAGACATGTTGTAACGCTCGATCATGTAATTATTGTTTTCCAGTTTATTTGTCAAACGAACATCTTTTTGTGGAAGACGACTGCATTCAGAAGAATTCTTCTGATTATAGGGATGGATATGATAAAGACAGATTAGAAAATTTTCTAAACCTAACTTTAAGAAACTAGAAGGTATCAAATATGTAACTGAATGAGATCAGATTAATGTACATTTTTTATGAAAGTTTGGCTGTGTGTCATACATTTTTTTTCTCAAGAGAACATTCTTAATAACACTTTTCTACTGCTTTTCAATTTTCTTAAGATGTTCTCTGGAAAAAAAGTGACAGGACCAGTTTTAGTTTGGGAGGATATGCTGGAGAAGTCAAAGATGACTCCACTCAGACTATCAGAATCACTTCATGTCCCAGTGCACTGTCATGGCTGACGTTAGGACATTTACTGAAAATCTCGAAGATAATGTCAGTAGATTATGGAGTGCCGCAAGTCTCCGTGTTAGGCCCTCTGCTATTTTCAATATATATATGCTGCCATCTGGTAATATTATAAGAAAACATGGAATTCGTTTTCACTGTTATGCTGAGGGTGTTAAAGATTTTTCTATTTTCTTCTATTAAATTCAGCTTAGGCTGAGGTATTACTTATTTTGGCTGAGGACCAAAAAACTGTACAGGGAATCTCTTACAATACAATTTGCAACTAGAAGGGTGGACTGTTATTTCATCCTCTACAGGACAGCAACTTTTTGAAAGTCTGTTTCCACCTCAGAAACATTGCTAAGCTCTGGAACATGCCACATTTGGTTCCTAAACTCTTGAAAAGACTTCCTGATAATGTTCAGGGCTCAGACTCCCTCTCCCAGTTTAAATCTAGATTAAAGACGCATTTCTTTAGCCAAGCATTCACATAATGCATATCACAACCTTATACTCCAGTTATATCAGATCAAATGCACATGTTTATCTTCGCTTAATGTTATGAACAGCAGCTACGCTAATTCATTTCTATTTGCTTCTCTGTTTCATCTCGGGATGCCTATCCTGAGGTAACTAGAGAGTACGTCAGCACCAGTTTAGATCAAGCCTATTATGAAGACTTCAGATGCCCCAGTGAAGAGAGAGCGCCAACTAAACTCTTGCACCAACTAATCTCCTATGATAACAGTTCACTCTAAATTGTAATGTGGACATTTCCTGAAAAGCTGCTTTGAAATTATGTGTATTGTGAAACGCATATTGTACATAGTGTGTGTATACAAATAAAAGTGAATTGAATTAAATACAGCAAAACATTTTTCCACAGAATTCGCATTCAGGCTAAAAACAAAGCTTTATGGGTATGAAAAGAGGAGGACTTCACCTGGAATAATTGGTACAATTTGTTGTTGCACTTCAACTAGCGACTTGCAGCTGGTTGCAGCAACTCTAGACTATTTATCAGGGTAATTTCACAGAGAATTGCTCACTATTCTAAACTTGCACAAAATAATTTGTATACAGCGTATAGAATGCCATCTGTTTGATATTGCTTCACAGACACTGATAAAAAACATTTAGGAATAAAATCGAAAAATACTGTTGGCTGTGTTCCAAATGTGGTTATAACGTAATCTACACACATCCCAGAGGAAGTGCACATTGCAAGTCTAATTCAGAGAAAATGATTTGGACAAGTTACATATGTTGTACGGGCAATTGTGGTACTCAGTGACAGAAGTTCATCACCTTAACTCGTCTGGTTATCAGGGTATCAGACACTCCTGCTTAGTACTCAATATATGGCTTCTAATCCACTCGACCTTAAAGGGATACTCCACTTTTTTTTGGAAATAGGCTCATTTTACAACTTCCCCAGAGTTAAACAGTTGTGTTTTACCATTTTCGGATCAATTCAGCCAATTTTCTGATATTTAGAAGAATATCAGTAACCAGACAGTTTCTGGTCTCATTGACTTCCATAGTAGGAAAAAAAAATATACTATGGTAGTCAATGAGACCAGAAACTGTCTGGTTACTGATATTCTTCTAAATATCAGAAAATCGGCTGAATTGATTCGAAAATGGTAAAACACAACTGTTTAACTCTGGGGGAGTTGTAAAATGAGCCTATATCCAAAAAATGTGGAGTATCCCTTTAAATAGCTTAATCTCACTCTATATTACATGTAAATGCTATAATGCAACATTATTGTTTTAAAAAAAAAATTATAATTAAAATTATAATTTTCAGTCAAAAATATATATTTCTGTAGCTCAAATAGTAGAGCGTTGGCGCTTGCAACGCCAAGCTCATGGGTTCGATTCCCAGGGAATGCAAGAACTGATAAGAATGTAAATGTGTAGCTTGCAATGCAATGTAAGTCGCTTTGGATAAAAGCATCTGCCAAAATGCATAAACATAAATAAATAAATATATTGTGTACATATAAATGCAACATCCTTTGGCTCCAATAGTTCAGAAATACATAAAGAATATAGGGTTAAAGAATTGGCTCCTTTTAATTCATGAGATGAAATAGAAAATTGAAGTGAAATGACAAGAAAATGGAATTTGCTGAATTCAAAGTCTAAAGACATTCTGGTAGTGTTCTTCCACATTGTTCTTTATGAAATATAAAAAAGTACTTAAATCAAGTACAAATTGTGACATTTAACAACTTTATCTCCATAAAGCCTATAAAATCTGCAATCAAATTACGCTCATTGTAATTATGAATTTCTCATTTTAATTCTACCTCCTTAAATTCAAATTGCAATGCTGCATCCTGTTTGGTGGTACAACAACTCAAATTTAATTCAAATTCAGGAAGTGAACTGTAATTTTTAAAAAGCATTATAAATGAATCTCTGATTGTTGCAGACCTCTGAACTTCATTGATAAACTGATTATTCATTACAGAGAACTGATGTCATCTTTTTAATGACAACACTTTTATCATGGATGATTTTTACAATAAGGTTTGAATACCACCAGGGTCTTAAAAAAAATGTATGACCCTATATGCCCACCAACTCAAAATGCAGCACAATTCAGAAGAGCAAATGCAAAAAACACGGAAAATCAACAGACTTGAATGCATCTGTAGGTCTAACGGATTCAAGTAGGACTGCGTCAACTTCTAGACATTATAGAAACAGATTTCATGAGACATTAAATTACTTCACTCCAACTGAAGGAGAGAAACAACATATCAAGCACATAAGACATAAAACAATTGTCTGGTTTGCATGTTACATTATGAGGTATAGGCTTATTGAGGAACACATTTGAGAGAGCTCTGGTTATTTCTTTCAATTCTATTACTGCATTTTTTCTTTGTCAAATAAAGTCGCGTCTTTAATTTTCAATGGTTAATGTGAATATAAATGGAACATCACTACCTAAATATCTTTCTAGAGCTTCTCGACAAATGTTTTTTTAGCCCATTGAAAGGTGTCAGAAATTTTGCAGCAATGCGGCACTGTACATGCTTACTTTTACATACATCTTTATTGCTGCAATTGTGGGAAAATGAACTTAAATCTACATGTTTCCGAACATACGCAAATGTATTTCAGTTCAGAAAGGATTCACACAAACAAAGCCACTAGATCTGTGTAAATCAAGCAGATATTCCTCTTTCTCCTCATGTCAACACGACCATGCAGCCCTGCTGTGGAGCATTTTAAGTGCCGCAGCAATGTACAGGCACCAGCGACACACAAGGTGTCATCACGACCACAAATCACTTCCTTGTGAGTGTTTCTTCCACCCCTCCACCCCCAACTCCTTTTCTCTTCCTCTCTCCTTCTTTTTCCTCTCTCCAGCACACCATATAGGACGGAGTAAGTATATATCTCAATTAGAGAGCAGGGGTTGGAGTTGGAGAGGGGGAGGGCTTCTGTCCATGCTGACTCCTCCCCCCCGGTGCCCCACACCAGCCCACTTAAAGTGGAAGCAGCAGCAGCGCAGTGCCGTCTGGAGCCCTGTCAGTCAAAAGCCCTGCGGCCCTTTATGCAAATCTGTCTGTCTGTGGTGGACCGGGAGGGGAGGGGGAAACATGTCTAGATTTGTTTGTCATCCGTTATGCCCTCCCCTTCAATTCTTCCACTTCATCTTCTCTCTCTCTCTCACACACACACACGCACACATACACTCTCCTATATTCCGTATTTCTCTCTTATTCACCTTCCCTAATGGTATGCCTTGACACATTTATTCCTCCTTCTTCTCTACTTCTCTCTCAGGTCCCATAACCTGTCCACTTCTACAGCCTTGAGATGAGAAATTGTGACACAGCCGTGAAACTGGGAACCAGTGAGGTGAAGCATGCAATGCTACTGGGCTCTAGAAACTGGGTCGCATAAAAATTGAGCCTAGACGTGTGTGTGTGTGTGTGTGTGTGTGTCTGTGTGAATGTCTGTGCACATGTAGAAACATTGTAATTGAGAGATTTAAAAAAAAAGGAACAGACTTGATTGTATATAAGATATTATTACATAATTCACTTAAACGGGTTGGAATTCATTCACAAAAATAGGAACGTAAAATAAATAAGATGTCTTTCAGCAAACGTACTCTTACATGACTTAACTTTACAACTGACAATGCACCTAGTTTTGGCGTTCTTAAAAAGCATAAAGACTATTTAAAAATTCGTCTAGGAGGATCTCCATTATTCCTCCATCCCCTCCCCAAAAATATCCCCACTTTCAAAACTCTCAGAAAAGTGTCAGGTTTGAGAAAACAAGACGTCTCAGTGAATCCCTTTGAATACCCCCTGTGGTGAAATTCCTTGAGATATCAAACTAAGACAGACAACTGAGACAAAAGCTGCGATGATCTTTAAAACTGGTGACCAAACGTCACCAAAAAAGCAGCATCTTCATCAGCACGAAAAAAAACAGCAGGCAAGATTTAAACTAAATAAACACACAAACAGTTCAGTCAAATCATCTGTTTGTCAAATCCAAATAATCATCTTCAAAAGAAATGTTAAGACTACATTGTACTTCAAGCGATGACAGGATTATTGGATGTTGCCGTAGTAAAGTAGAGCACAAAATAACCTGAATTTAATTAAGTAGAATTAACTTTATTTAACATGATGTCATTCATAGATGGGATCCTGATATCATGTCTATATATACAAAAAAAGTATAAAAGCTAAAAAAAAAAAATTCTCAATTTACTCAGTCAATACTGAAACATGCAACTAAAAAAACACTTTAAAGTTTTTGGTGTACTTGATTGCAGGATCCTTCATTCTTTTTTGTTTACGCATTGTGAAGGCCAATACACAAGGGTTAATGTGTTTGAGGAAGCGAGAGCGAAAAAACTTGCTCAAATGACATGCTGAAACTAGATCTGAAAGGAGGTGTGTGTTTGGTTGTAACAGTACTCACCTGTAGAGACCTGTAGTCTTTTCTTTTCTTGTCTGAAGACGTGCATGTGAGAACAGTACTTTTGCGGCACATGGCTTGTTTCCACACTTCTGAAAGAACACATTAACATAACTGTTAATCATAACTTCAGTCGGACAAACTCTACCAGTGTAACAAAGTAATGTTTTATGAATGAGTCCTAAAAATCCTCTCTTCACCACGGCCATGTGTGAACATGCAGAATACAGTTTTTAGTACTATTTTAGGAGCCGTTCACACACAACATGTACTGAAAAAGAACGCAGAAATTATCTAAAGACAACTTTTAGTACTTTTTTTTAACTTAAAATGGCATCAATGCAATGTTCATGTGTGAGACACTAAAAAAGCAGCAAGACGTGGAACAACTGTCAATGGTGTCCATCTAGACTAGTACATATTTACACAGAAAACAGTTAAGTTGTAAAACAATTAAAGGATTACTTTACCCAAAAATGAAAACTCTGTCATTAATGACTCACCCTTCCAAACCCGTAAGACTTTCGTTCATCTTCGGAGCACAAATGAAGATCTTTTTGATCAAATCTAAGAGCTTTCTGTCCGTACATAGACAGCTACGCAACTGACACTTTGATGCGTCAAAAAAAAAACAAAGTAAAACTAATCCATACAAATCAAGCGGTTTAGTCCAAAATGTTCTGAAGAGACACAATGACTATATGATGAGCAGATTGAAATTAGGCTTTTATTCACATAAACATTCATTAACTCACATATCAGCTGTAGTAAACAGAAGCTCAAGCTGTTCACTTGATGTGCGCAAACCAATGAGGTTCATTCTCTCGTGTTACGCAGCATCTTTGAGCTTCAGCAAGAGGTTTGTTCTCACATCAAGCAGGTTCGGTAAAAGCCTAAATTGAATCTGGTCATCATGTAAAGTGATCGCATCTCTTCAGAAGATTTGGACTAAACCGCTCAATTCATATGCATTACTCTTTCTCTTTATGAACTTTATGAGACATCCAAGTTTCAGTTGCGTAGCCGTCTATGCAGGAACATTAATCTCTCAAATTCCATCAAAAAGATCTTCATTTGTGCTCTGAAGATGAACAAAAGTCTTACAGGTTTGGAACGAAATAATTTTCATTTATTGGTGAAATATCCCTTTAACAATTAAAGGTACACAATAGCCCGGTTTCTCAGATAGGATTTAGATTAAGCCAGGACTACGCCTTAATTCAATTTGGCTATTTAATTCAATTAAATTCACATTTATTTGTATAGCGCTTTTCACAATATAAATAATTTCAAAGCAGCTCTCCATAAAATGAACATTACAATTTAGAGTGATATGATCTGTTAGGTAACTGTCTGTTATGTATTTCAGAAATGTGTGTATAAACAATATCACAAATTTGGGGAAAATGTATGTAATCAAAGCAATAATTTAACCAGCTGTTATAAACATGCCTCTTAAGTCTCACGTCACATTACTGTTGTGCATCTTGAGACAAAGCAATGGCACTGACATACTTTTAGATATGTCAGTGCAAGTTGCTTTCAGTTGAAACAGCTCAAACATGCATTTTAGTCTGGGACTAGGCTTAAGCCTTGTCTGTGAAAATGGGGATGTGTAACTAAAACTAGAACACCATTGTTTTGTTTGTGGTTTGGCTGTGTTTTTCTCACCTGTAGAAACACAATCTCCATCTCCGCAGCATTTCAAATCTCTGAAAAATCCAAGCTAATGTTAATTCTCGTTTTATTCTGAGCTCTCTCGTGTTCATTTTGCCAACAGACAGACTCTCCTTTGAAAAGACATGTAGGCCTAGGCTACACGCGCGTACCGTTCCACAAAGCGAGTAAACTCTCAGCTTCATCACGGATAGTGAGGAGGAGCACCTGGTCTCTGCTTCGTTCCAATTTGCAGACATTTGTTTGTCATTCTTTGTTGATGGCGAACACAAACTTTCTTCCAAGAGCAACAGACTCGCGCAATGGCACGAGCGTCATCATGACACCCGGCATTGGTCCTGGTTTTTGTTCACACAGCGCGCATTCCGGGGCTGATTCCGGCAAAGTTACTAGGTCCCCTACCCGGCATCAATGCCTGTATCAATCCTGGGTCGTGTTTGCGTTCACACAGAATGGGTTCTGGCAATTTCCCGGGATCAACGTGCTGTGTGAAAGGGGCTTTAATAGCCTAACAAACACGCACGGGCGAGTGACATGTTTCTCAACCCATCACGCCCGACCATACGCACCATATAAATCAGGGTATGGGGCCGTTCACATATCAGACTAATAGTGCATTCACGTGATATAGAAAATATGATAGGCTATTTACCAGTGTGTTGCGTTCAAGTTGTTTGTCACATGACCTGCGGGCGGTGCGCTTGCAGCATTGAGTGCGCCTTACCGTGCGCCAACATTTCAACTTGAGCGCCCAACGAACTTAATTTTTTCCCTAAAGCGGTTTATAGTAATTCTGGGAAATGGAGTCATGTTCCACAAAATTACAATTACAATAAATCAAACTTATTTGTTCTGTGACTAGAGCTTTTAACATTCATTGCTGGGGGAAACATTTATTGTTAATATAGTTCAAACTAATAGCATTTATAGTATGTAATGCAATCATATCATATAGCCAATACTAAAGCTGCATTGTTAAATACTTTACTTTAAATATGTATACAGATTTCTTTGAATTTTTATTGAATTGCAATTCTGCTTCCTTTTATTCAGATTCGATAGATCCTGATTTTGACATCGATTCAAATTCAAGAATTGAATTGGAATTCAGGATTCATTCTCAAATCAATTCTAAATTGTGCACAAGCCTCTGACAAAGCCTGTGAGCATAAAGGGGTGGTATAATGCCCTTTTCATAAGATGTAAAATAAGTCTCTAATGTCCCCAGAGTGTGTATGTGAAGTTTTGGCTCAATATACCCCACAGATATTTTATATAACATGCTAAAGGCACAATTTGTAAGTTTTTTCACCACAAGAGGGTGGTGAATGACGCAGTGATGAGCTGAATGATGGGACTTACTGTCAAGCTGATGATCTAATAATGTTTATGGATGAGTGCAAACATTCATGTTTTTAACATTACAATGGTATGAAGCAGGTCACGATTGTTAGATTGGAGAAATAAGGATTTAAGTGTTTTACTTCCTGCTTATTGTGACATAAAAATCATCATTGTGTATCATAATAAGCACAAAGTCACATTTCATTGAAAAGTGTAGGGATTACAAACATTAGCTCCTCATTATTCCAGGGTGTGGGACCCACTCACCCTACAGGCCTATTACAGATCAGTGGGTACAGTACAGATCAGATCAGCACACAGACATTTGTGTTGTGATGTGAACCATCCTAGTTTCGCCTGACTGAACATCCCGGTATCATGCAGTAATTCACTATATAGGAAGAAATACAAACGAGTTTGCCAATAATGGGTTTCATTGGCTACTCTCAGCTTCTCATAATGACTTACACAACGATAGGGGAGACGAAAAGGTTTGTCGTCCACCAGGCGGATTCAATGTACAAAATCTTTGGCTTTACCACAGTTTGTCTTGTCCCCTGAAAATATGGACTCATATTTCTCATTGAGACAAAGTAAATAAATTTTCCATGCTAAGGACACTTCACACGCTGTCAGATCCATGTCTTTCAAACCCAAGTCATTCAAAATATGCACCATCTCATCCTCAGATTCCTGAAGCTTTCTCATCTCATGTTGAAAGTGTTGAACTTGACTTAATATGGTCACTCTCTGGAAGATCTGCACTGCAATGCATGGAGAAAGTCTGCGATCTTTGCAGTTCTTCATTCACAGGTACCCATCCATTGTATTCCTTGAAAGACATCAATTTTATTAGGAGAGAATCTGGGTTTGTGCTGCTCATATACTGTACAGACTCATATTGACCTGGTGACTGACACAGCAGCATATACGACAATGTGTTAAGGCAGAGTGAGCAGCACATTTTGCACATGGACGAGGTTGAACTGGAAGCCATGTTAATCTTAGACTACATTGGCCACCGTAGGAGTTAAAACGAAATCGGAATTGAGAGGAACAGAAACAAATATTCACTGGATGGTCATATACTTTTTCACTGTTAGATGGGGGTAAAAATCACACAGTGTAGCTTTAACATATATGAGTAGGTGACATAAGACAAAATAATACAGTAAATGAATTTTTTTTTTTTAAATTATCCCCTTCAAAAGTTTAAATATACCTTTGAATCTTTATACTGTGTGTTGTTACCTGGATTATGCACAACATTTTTGTTTATTTTTGTGATAGTTGTCTACGAGACCCTTGTTTGTCCTGAGCAGTTAGACTGCACTGTTCTTCAGAAGAATCCTACAGGTTCTGCACATTCTTTGGTTTTCCATCTTCTGCATATTTGAACCCTTTCCAACAGTGACTGTATCCATCTTTTCACACCAAGGACTATTGAGGGACTTGTGCACAACTGTTACAAAAGGTGAAAAAATGCATTTATTCTCAAGAAGGAAACAAGATACGAGCCAGGGGGTTTCAAATTTTTTAATGGTATAATCTGAGTAAATTGTACTTATTCTGTCTTCTGGGAAACATGTAGGCCTAATTATCCAACGCAGGACTAAATGGAGAAAAACTAAATTTTTAATCTTTAAACATAATAAAAAATTTACACATGATCACTGTTCAAAATTGTACGGCTCTTAACGCATTGTTTCCTTCAGAATTAATTCTTTGATGAAAAGAAAGTTTAAAGAAAAGCATTTATTTGAAATTGAAGTCTTGATCAATTTAATGTGTTCTTGATAAATAAAAGTATTAATTTCTTTGGTTGAATTTAAGAAATGAACACAGACCGACTATATTATGTTCTTCTACTAGTATTTTTTCTGGTTTTTTTATGTCAGCATCTGCAAAACCTAAATATGATTACAGTTTTTACATCAGAAACATTCCTAAAAAAAAGAAGCTGCTATAGTAATACTAAGATTATAATGCTTTTTTAGAAATACCATATGTAAGTCTTCATAAACTGTTCATCCAGTCAGTCTGAAATAACATTATTAACATTGAAATATTGAAATAACACAATGCAGGTGTCCAGTCCACACAGGTATCCAAAGCAACATTAATGTAACAAAACACTTCTGTGGAGAATTCACTCAGTGAAAACATTAGATTGTGTAAGCAACCGGCAAAATGATTCTACTAATCTCAAAAGCACCATCTTAATCACAGATCAACATTAAAATGTTAAATAAGATTCTCATAACTTTTCAGCCAATAGTGCCAAGCTGCTACTTTTACAAAGGTTGTGGGTTCAATCCCAATGGCTGCATAATCCTGCTCCATCACCACTGTCCCTCAAGCAAGTGTGCGACCTGTACAGTAACTCCATTAGATAAACAGCATCTAAATCTGAAAATGCTTGTCAATTAAACACAGGTTACCCAGCGTTTTCCAGTTCTGTTGCCATTGTTGATGGCATCCAGTGTTGAAGTAGCCATAGGCCTATAGCAGCCAGAGAGAGGCTGCCAGAGGGTTCTCCAGGAACTAAAGCTCCTTAGACCCCACATTGATACCCAGCCTTCATGCCTTGTAAACAGAATTGCAATTTCTTTCCATCTCCTTCCTAACACATTCTGCTACACCAAATATAGCCGCCTATTTCCAGCTCCCCAGCTCTAACGCGAATCCTCCCCCTCAGCTGTCTTGCAAAGGGGGCATCTAATCTGCTTTCTTCTTCACCACTCGCTTGCATTGTAAACCGATCCAAGAAAATATGAAGGGAGAGGGTGGAAGGTGCAAGGATGAGAGAAATAAGAGCGATAGATGGTATAAAAAAGAGAGTGAAAAGATGAGGCCGAAAGAGAACGGGGGAAAGAAGAAGATGACCTAATTACAATTGCCCACAGTGTGAACCATTTCCTTTTGAAGAATATGAAAAATTGCAAAGAGACAAGGAAAGCCAGACCAGCCGTGATGTGCCGAAACACACAGCAGAAGAGGAAAGCAGATTGAGTGTGCCTTGCTTTTGAAATCCTTATCACACATTCACATCTTCGTTTCACAAAAGTGCACCAGAGAAAAACTACTTGGTTGTTCCAATGATGTTTCATTCAAAAGGTATTGCTGCCTCCTAAACTCAGACGTAAATGCTCTAAAAAAAATTTTCTTTTGAAGAAATTACTACCTTGTTACATTGACAGATCAAATGTACCCTTGTCAAAATTCATGTTTTGTTTGGATGAGAGATTTGAAAATGAACAGCGATTCATGTGATTGTCGTACTACACAGCTCCTCTCAGGTCACCAAAAGCAGTTGTGGTTGTTTTGAGAACTGAGAATCTGTGCCCACAACTGTATAATCAATTTAATTATATATATTAATCTTATTTTACATTATATCATTATTAAAATATAATTAGATTGAATTTGTGAGTGCTGATTACTGATAGCACAGAAAACAAAATCGCTGTTCTCAAACAAATAATCCTTAAAGGTCTTTTCAATGACGGTGTATGATCAAATGCTGTGATACTGCCTCCACCAAACCAAATAGACAATATCTCTCAGGATCTCTACAGAAATACATTCTTAAGATTCAAGCCCATTACGTACATGCATGCTTTGATACATTATTTAGACGGATTTTCTAACGCAGGCAAGAATAGAGAATTTAAGTGAATGAGAAAATAACAAAATGTATTTATTAGAAATTCATCTCATCTATCTGTTTTTCTACCTTTTTTGACCTAATTAGCAGCAAATTCCCCACAACATGTTAATGTTAATTATCACTTTCCAATGATTCATAAAACTAATTAGCTACACCTTTGAGTAAGGGATGTGGATTTAGTCCAAACAATCGCGTCCTCTCGGAAGGAGAATGAGTCATTAGAAACAGTGTTTTGTCTTTTGCTGTTTGTTTCGGGAATCAGGGTTCAAACTGAATGCAACGTTAACAAAGCCACATAAGGAAAATAAAGCAGCACAGAAAGGAAAAGTACATGCATACATGAATTGGATTTAAAGCCCGGTTTAGCCCGGAACACACCAAGCCGACGGTCGGCCAACTAAGTTTCCTCAGTGTGTTTCGTGCCGTCGGCTGAAAATAGTCCTTGTCGGCTTTTTTCGCCCGATTCGACATGTTGAATCGGGCGATAAAATGATGCATTTAAAAAGTAACGGCTTAGCATATCTTTACAAAAGTTCACAATGCCGCTGCATATGCAATATAATGTGGACAACATTGAATAAATTCATTTTCGTCAGGTTAGATACTGATAATTATTCACTCAAAGCTCTTTATCTAAACCTACACAACCGAGGGACTCGAGCGTCCTCCGTGTCTGTAGTTTTTTAACACATTTACTCGTGTTTGTAGTTCTGAATCCTCGTCCAACACACAATGGTTTGTGGGCAATATCAGTGGTTAGAGTGTGCATCGATCTACACTTCGGATTCTGGCCGGAAATTGTAGACCATCCGGGTAACTTTGAAACACTTATTTTAACATACTACGATTTGGGACTTACTAATTATATTTTGAAGTACTATTTAGGACGGACAAAATGTTACAAGTATAGCTTAAAACAATTATGAATCAAGATGTTCAACCTCACATTATGACAACAATGCAAACAGTAAAAATAGTGTTGATTTGCATGATTTAGTAATGCCACGATGCACGCTGGTCCAGCAATGAGGTATATTTACATATCTGAGGTACAGAGGTAAGATGAAGGAATTTAGAAAACATCCTGAAAAAACTTTGAAACACGTATATTTTCCTCATCCTCACCTCTGGACCTCACACATTTTGCCCAAAAAAGGCCTCTTCCCACATTGCATAACTCTATGTGCCATCTGTGACTTTCAGCACTATACACACGGCAAGTTACATTCACCCACTATTGAATTCCCAATGGAAGCAGTTTAGTATGGCTACAGTAATGTATGTTCCTCTTGACCCAGCCAATCTTCAGTCCTTATAAACAGAGATCACCTTGCTAGTCCTCATAAGATCTCTGAGAGGTTAAGCTTTTAACACAACATTTAAAGTGGCTTTTTTATATTCAAATGTAGGTCAGTGTACTAAATAGAAGGGAGAGGAAATCTCTAAGGGCGTTTCCCAGCGATCGCTGCCCATTCGCTGTTCATCTGGCCCACATTTTAATGGAAAAAGCATCAGATTGATTGCCATTTTCCATGCCATTCAAGGCACCGAGTTGCAGATAAAAACAACGTAGTATTATAATGTTGATTCATCCCAACTAGACAGGTCTGGGAGGAGGCAAAATGAAATATTTAATGTGTTCTCTTCAACTTGACTGCATCTGTGCTGAGAGGCTGAAAATATCCAACTGGCTTATGTAAGAGCCTGTAGCAACTGCAAGGAGGGAGAAGAATGGAGAAATAGAGGGTGACAGAGAGAGAACGAGGGAGGGAGGGAGAGAGACACTGAGTGTCCCCGCTCTGCAACAGCAGTCTTATCAGGTTAACGCCTCCCGTTCTATTTCCCGCTCCCTCGCTACCGCTGGAGATTCACGGGTGATTCGTGCCCAGCTGGACGAGCCGTCCTTTCAGCCAAAGGCAGAGGAAAAGAGCAAACAAGAGAAAGAAATCATTATATGGCAGAACTTAGTGAACAAGATATGTTTTAAGTCTATGTAACATTAGCACAGTTAATCTTGTTGCTTTTGTTTTGTTTTTTTATAATGATAAAGGGGACATAAAAAAATAGTACCACAAGACATTCATAATGAGATGTTTTCAAAGAAGAAAAATCGAGAAACAAATGTTGTTGGACAATGAAAAACGAAAGCCTCAAGTATTCACAACATGGTGTACTCATGATGGGATTTCAAAATTCATATTTTTCACAAGTTTTCACGTTAGAAATTTGGGGACATTTTTTTAAGCAATTATTTCTATTCAGCAAGGATGCATTGGTCAAAAGTGTCAGTAAAGACTTTTACATTGTTACAAAAGATTTCTATTTTAAATTAATGTTTTTCTTTGAACTTTCTATTTATCAATATATATATATATATATATATATATATATATATATATATATATATATATATATACTGTATATATACACACACACACACACTCTAAAATAATGCTGGGTTAAAAATGTAATTTCAAATATTAACCTAACTTCAGCAACAAAATATTAAAAGAAATATTTCTTGAGCACCAAATTTTTATATTAGAATGATTTCTGAAGGATCATGTGACACTGAAGACTGGAGTAATGATGCCAAAATTCAGCTGTCATTACAGGAATAAATACATTTTAAAATATACTAAAGTAGAAAACGAATAAATGCAGAACAAGAAACATTAAACAATCTTACTGACCCCAAAACTTTTTAGTAGTGGAAATATTGACTAAATGTTTATATTTTCAGCTAAAGGCAAAAACTGTAAAAATGAACAGTGGCCATGGGGTTGTCTGGTACTGGTCTAATACTAAATCCTACAACAGGAGAAAGAACCGAAATTTAGATCAGAAGCTCATCCATAACTCATATCACAAGCTACTAAGTTTTTAATCAAGACAATCACCTGAAGTCTTAGTTCTCAATAGGTTCTGCTGCATGTTTTTTTCAATTTCTCTTATAATTATCCATTCAAAATTAGAAAAAGGTAGTCCAGGTCAGGATGGATGTTTCTTAGTGGAAATTATACTACAGATTGGTGTTCTCCAACGAATGGTGATTAGGCCTGAGATTAAAGACCGAGAATGAGCGTGGACCGAATCAATTAAATGGAAATTGGAGTAGGAGACTAGTACTCTAGGGTTAAGGGTCAGATGAAATTGTATTCATTTGGATTTTGGACATTTATATTCAGATTTAGATTAATTTAGATGATTTGATAACGAGTCTTTCATATGCCAGCATTTGTCAGTGTAACTGGTGCACACTTGGAGGGGTGGGGGGCTGGGGTTTACATGTAGGAGGATAGTAAACATATTTTATCACTCACTGAAGCTCAAAGGCTGTAAATCAGGATCTGTGCTGTATCGCTCCTCATCTCTGGCTTGTAAAATGGATTAATGAGACCTGCCCCTTCTTATGAGTTCCACACACACACGCACGCTCACCTTGTGTAAAACAGACAAAACATTTCCTCTGTAAATCATCCTTTTATAATTGCTTCTGGCTTTGTCAATTGTGATTAGCAGGTGGTGATTTTGCCAAGTAAGACATGTTCTTGGTGCAACTTATTTTGTTGATCCTGAAACAACATTCCTGTCCCGAAAATTTAGTCCTAAACTTATCCCTAAACCAACCCTTTACTTTTCCCTAAAATCAGAGGGAAATGATTGGTGACTAACACTGATGTAGAAGCACCTAACCCTTGTAAGCCTAAACTTGGCATGAACTGTAAATCTGTCCTTCAAATCTGATTAGTTGGAATGTAGTTTTCAGGATCAACAAAGATGTTGATCCCGGAACAATGTACACTGTGAAAAAATATTGTTGCTTTAACTTAAAGAATTAAGTAAACTGGTTGCCTTAAAATTTTAAGTTGATAGAACTGGAAAAAGTGAGTTGATACAATTTAGTAGATTGATTTAATCATCAGAAACTCAAAATAATAAGTTATCTGAACTAAGTAAATTATTTAAGTTGATTTGACAAAAGAAAAAATGCTGTGTTAACAAATCCTGAAAATATTTTTTACAGTGTACAATCTGCTAAAGCTTTGCTAAATGTTACAAATGGTACACCACCATCCATCCAAGTAACCCCAGTATGAAAATCATACTCTTTTTTTTCCAGATTTGTTGATGAAGAGATGTTCAAAGGAACAGCCTTTATTTGAAAAATCTTTTATAGCATTATATTAATCCTTACTTAATAGAAGTAATAATTTCTAACCAATTATTAAATTCTAACAAAACAGTAACAAATGGTATACCTCCATCCATCCAAGTAACCTCAACACACAACAATCTCTGTACAAAAAATTGTAGCAATATATAACTCAAGCTGCTGAGATAGTTCTATAATATATATATTATATTATATTGCATAATTATATTATATTATATTGCACAAATAATAAAAATACTACAGATGGATGGACATGAAATATTATATGGAACACTGTATACTAGTCAGAAGCCAGGACTGTGTTTTATAATATACTGTATATTTTAATGGTCTATATTGAAGATTATAATTATAGTGTAATAATTTAAAGATACCCGCACAAGCTCACAGTTAACCTGAATTATTTTGCATTAACTTTCTATAACCTTATAGCCTAAGATGTCTAATTCTAGAAATTATTAATATTTACTTAAATTCGACTTGCTTTTTTAAAGTCATATTTTCCCACTAAATAGATGTTCTCTGAAAGCTATTTCTTATAGAATACATCTTACACCTATGTTTTAAACATAAACACAAATATTTTGTGCACAAAATCATGAAATATGAAAATATAAAATCCAGATACTGGATTGAACTATCATTTTTCACTTGAATTCTCAGAAAGTAACACAGAGACTCGTGGGTTGCTTTTCTGTACTCGCACAGTGATTATGTCAGTCATATCATAAAGGACCAGAAGCCCAATCCTTCTACATAATGCCTGCACTGCATTCAACCAGACAAGAAAGATACATTTCAACATATATGGCTGAAAAAACTATGAACCTACAAACATGCAGGTTTCTACCATTATAGTTGCAACATATATTTTCTAATACATGTGAGTTATATTTGTAAAGCAAAAAAAAAAAAAAAAAAAAAAAAAAAAAAAAACATGTTTGTTTGCTATTTGCTCACTTTAGAAGAAAATTTCAAGATTGTTTAAATGTAACTTTTACAGCTGTAGGTAAAAACTAATCTAACCTCCTTCAAAGCGTTTGTGTGTGCAATCACTGTTTAAAAGACACCATCATCAATCTGCCACTGGAGGCACTAAAGTCACTGCATCTACGTGTGAACACCTGACACGTCCTTTAACACACACACACACACACACACACACACACACATGTATATACAGACGACTGTAATGGGAAAACAACTATATGCACATCAATGAATTTACTCAGAAGAACAAAAAAAAGCAGTGGAGGATGTCAACATGAAGAAGAACATGGACAGCTGATTGATTGACTTCATTTACCAAGGTCATTTAGAACACAAATAGATATGTTTGCAAATTTGTTGTTTTATTGTCTTGGCTTTATACATTTCAAATTGAGAATCTCTCAGTAAGTGGATACACTCACCGGCCACTTTATTAGGGTATGGGGGTAAACGGATATTTTCTCTTTTTGGGCCATTCTTTATAACCCTAGAGATGATTGTGTGTGGAAATCAGTAGACCAGCAGCTTCTGAAGTCCTCAACAACCATGACACATTTAAAGCACTTAAATCACCTTTCTTCCCCCCCATTCTGATGCTCAGTTTGAACTTCAGTGGATCTTCTTGATCATGTACATGCCTAAATGCACGGCGTTGCTGCCATCAAATGAGCTGATATTTGCGTTGACGAGCGGTTGAACGGGTATATCCAATAAAGTGGGCCAGTAAGTGTATTTAAATGCATCTTTGAATAGATAAAACACAGACATTCAAGCACACAAATGCAATGACTGTCTGCTATTGATTTTAGATCCCCTAAAACTGTCAGCTGGCAAAAACATCCTCTAAGGCCACACCTCCTGAATCTAACAAGTAAACTGAGACCTATACCTTGTGTCATACAATGAGGTATCCTGGGGAAGTCTTTGTCTTCCATAAGGACAGTATTGAGTGACCCAAAGGCCCCGGGCTACGCGAGGGTGTGGCAGTGCTCAGGAAACAATGCTGGTAGTTGCTGGTCAGGTACTGCAACCAAAAACAAAACACTGGCGCTTTCTGAGTAAAAGTCAAATGTGCTAATGTAAAAGTTTTTATCCAAAGCAACTGACCGTGAGTTCAAGATATAAAGTGTATGAGTTTAAGTGAATCGATCACATGACTTCAGCACTATACCAACAAGTTCTTCCAGAGGAACTGAAGGATATATTTGCTTTAAAATGTATTTATTTACAGTACTGTTTAAAAGTATGTCGTCAGTAAGAGTTTTTTTTCTTTTTAAAGAAATTAATACTTTTATTCAGTATTCAAAAGTCACAATTAAAACATTTATATTGTTACAAAATATGTTTACAGTATTTTAAAGAAATGCTGTTCTTCTAAACATTCTATTCATAAAGTAATCCTGTAAAAATGTATCATGGAAATTCATAAAAAATATTTAGTTTTCAACATTGATGATAATAATGTTTTTTGAGCAGAAAAAAAATGATTTCTAAAAGATCATGTGGCACTGACAATTCAGCTCAAAATTCAGCTTTGCCATCACGACTAAATCTTGAAATGTGTTAAAACAGAAAACAGTTACAAGTTAACAATAATATGTTACAATAGTACTGTTTTTACTGCATTTTTGATCAAATAAATCAGCTTTATGAGCATAAGATCTTCCAAAACATTGATATAAATCTTATAAATATTTACATTTTATGTATGGCCCCATAGTCTTTTGGTAAAGGCTTTTACACACTGAGCTGGTGCGGTCATATGGGTGACACAAATTTAAATCTAGCTTGATATATTTCCAGTTGTCCGAAAAACATGACAACAGAGACTACAAAAAATATCTATGAATGATGTGCTGGAAAAAATATTACAATTTTAAATTCTGCTAATTATTTGTCAAATAATTTCACGTGTGTGGAACTACATATTAAAGACATTTTGAAAATGGAGAGTATGGAGAGACAGATGAAGGAGAACAAGCCAGAGCAGAGACCTTGAGTCGGTTGCTGGATCCGTCAAGGGCTTGCTCATACCTGTATCATCTTCAGTCCCTGCTGCACACCTGGCCGGGCCTCCCTTTTAGTTGTCTCCTAAACACGACACAGCATGCGTATTTGTGTGTGTTAGACAGAGAGAGTGGGAGGTCTTCAAGTATAATGTGCTAATTTCTTTAAAAGGGACATTCCCACTTTCCCACATTAATCAAGCGTCTCATTAATAGACACAAAGCACCACGTAAAGCCAGAAACCACAATGACTTAAAAAGTTTGTAATACAATATTAAAAACTGAGCTGTTGGTTTGAAAGGTTTTCTGATACTGAGATATAATGAGAAAGCGTAGCTTGGTAGCACGGCTATTCTCTGAGAAAGTAATTAAAAAAAGCAGAAGCCTTCTGACAATTTGAGAGTCAAGCTGGACCTCTAGTGTTTCTCACAAAAAAACAAGAGTAAAGTTTTTCTCATTCTCTCTTTCTGTCTCCACCGAAGCCCCTCCTGGTGGGAGGGGTAACCCCCCGTGTCAGACTTCAAAGAGGAGACTGAGCTCCTCTTGCATTCATTTCAGACTAGCAGCTTAACCACCGAGTTCAAACAGCTCACCCACACCCCGTGAGCTGAGGACTGGAGGAGCTGCACACAGCACAGAGGCAGACACATGCACACAAAAGGCACAAACACACAAACTTACATGCACAAACTTGCACAGAGCTTCATAATAATGTTCAGAGACATTTACGAATGCAGTCTTTCAAAACGTTCTCCTGAAACTGCTGTGGAAAACTTCATGGTAGTAATTTTCATTCTTCCCCATATCCAAGACTGACTCCGCTGTTCGACCTAATTTTCGGATAGACTACTGCAGTTTCAAATAACCTGCTTTCGATTTTAATATATTTAAAAAAGTCATTTATTCCTGTGATGCCAACGCTGAATTCATTTCACCAGTCTTTAGTGTCACATGATCCTTCAGGAATCCTTCTAATATGCTGATTTGCTGCTCAAAAAATATATTTTTTTATTTTTGTGGACGTGATTTCCGTGATTTATAGAAAATGGCGCAAAAATATTGCGCTTTTTACAATACAGATTGTTTCAAAGCAGCTTTACAGACATAACAGGAAAATAATCCAACAAAGTTTGTTTCCAGAAGAAAATAGAGTCACTGTCCAGCTTGTTGTTGTAAAAAAGTTATTAATTTACTTAATTTATATATATATATATATATATATATATATAGCGTGATGGAGAAAACCGTGATATCATGTAAAATACAGTTACAATATAAAACAAATAGTTCTGGTTTCTGATTGATCAATCCAACATTTCAGTCATGCTTAAATCAACTATATAGTAACAGTTACGCCGTGGAAAAAAAACTGTTCGCCATATCACTATGCAGCACTCAGTGTATCATTATTTGATTATTATTATGCAAATATGTGACACTATTTACATGGGACTAATACGAAATAATCAAGGCAAATAAACTTACATACAAACACACAACAAACATGACAATTCTATTCTGATAACTCCTGTTGATGTGTGTGTGTGTGTGTGTGTGTGTGTGTGTCATTATTTTTGTTGCATAGCAACGTTATGTCAGGGACTCTCTTCTAATCTAGCAGAAGGCTGTTACTTAAAGGAATAGTTTTTAAACATTTTGTTTACTCACCCTGAAGACTTTCTTTTTTCTGAATAACACAAGATGGTTTGAACAATGTTTCAACCGTTTTTGTCTAAAAAAAAAATAAATAAGTACCTTGACCCCTTATAGACTTTCACTGCATGGAAGAAAAAAAGAGATTAGGATGAGTAAATTATGACAGAATTCATTTTTTGGGGGGTGAACTTTTAACGATTCGCTTATTTAACAATAAAATATTCTTAACATTTTATTCTAAACTAATAACACAGTATATTATTTGAGGTGAAACATTTAATGCTTGAAATATTCAAATAGGCTTTACAGGCTTTTATTTAAAAAAAAATTTTTTTTTTTGATTGTCGTCCCTCATTTGAGAATAAGAGCGCTTACTAGTGCTACATTAAGTGCTGACTTCAGTGGAGTACTTACTCTCTGCCCTAGATTCAGGCAACCCACTCTAGAGCTCTACAGTCGCAAGCTCTGAGAAAATTGCTTTAGATATTGACACTGTAGAAAAAGGTGAATAACATTTAATTTTGGCAGTCATTTGGGATAAAAAGAGTGCTTCACCTTCACCTGCATATCGACGCACGCAACTCTGTCCGTCTATTTCTGATGAGGTCTGGGGTCTTAAGTTCACAGTTTGTCGAATATGTTTACAACAGCATTTAATTTCTCTCAAATTAAGCTTTATTTAGATGTGGATCAATCAGAAGGGCTAAAGGGGTAGTTGTTAAAAAGTATATGTTTCAAGTATCGCATAGTTTTGTACTATTCGCAGAACTGAATGAGACGCACATTATTAACAAGAACTTTGCAAACTCTGGGAGATTTTCTCTAGACTTGGAAAGTACCCGCTCCCTCCCTTTTCTCCCCCTTCTTCTTCGTGAGAGAGAGCATGTGTGTTCGATTAACATTTGCCGGAGTATTTGTTTATGGAGTGCTCTCTCTCTCTCGCTATGGCCCCACCCCTGGAATTCCGGGTGTTCCATATTTCCCGAACATGGTTCAGGAATTCTTTGACCTGATTCCACCAACTCCAAGACCACGTCTCACATTTTCTCTGTTTAAAGCACACACATTTATATAAATATAGCTACACAAATATATAACATTTAGCATTTCTGCTAACAACAGGAAAGACCCAAATCTACAAACTATTTTCAGGGTGAAAAAACACAACTATGCTGTCTACTTTTGACCCCCCTCCCCTCTCTTTCTTTCCGTCTTCCTCTCTCTACTTCTCTCAGCAGACAAACATGTCTCGTTAATCCTCTTGGCTTTATAACTATGAACAGGAAATGCTCCTTTTGCTCTGGACACGTCGCTGGATTTTAACATTTCGGCCCTCTCTCAAATATTGAACTGAAACCATTAATTTATTTTTATAAAATCAATTACCACTCTTTATGTTTAAAAAAAGGACCTGCTGACATGTGGATACAGTTACTGCTATAAAACTAAAAGAAAAAGGGCAAAAGGCTGTTTATATCCCTTAGATGTCCTTTTTTTCTGCCTGCCATTTAAAGGGGTCATGAATTGAAAATTGAGATTCCCTTGATATTTTAGATCGGTAAGAGGTCATTGTGTTATAAAAGTAGTACAAAACCAGATTTTAATAAAAACCAAGCTCGGAAAACTACTCATTTTCGATTTTGTCACATTATGACGTAATAGTGCAATGAAAGACCGCCTCTGCAGAATTAAATCAACAACCTACTTCTACATTAGTGATTAGTTTTCCAAGTGTGGGTATCTGCAGGTTGGAGTTATGGGTGTGACAGAAGGTATGGGTGTGGATAAAGGTCTTTATCATTGGTCCAAATAATGTCTGTCAGGGTGTGGGGTAGGGTAAGGGGTTAGTTTCTATTGTAGAAATTCACCTTTCGGCACTCCCATTGCCCCCGAGTCCCCGACCTAAAGCTATGTCTCACCTTTCATGCAACAGAGTAGATTTATTATAATTATGCTATATTCAACATTTTTCACCATTAGTTAAAGGGCCACTGAAGTGTTTTGAGACGTGCACAGCATTATTCAATGTGCTGATGTAATTTCCACTAAAACAGGAAAAGAGGGTGAGACATATCGAATAGCTCCACCCCCTTTTTTAATTGCCAATAGCATTTAGTTTGTATCTTGGCCAGAGCCGTTGATGTAAAAGTTGTAAAAAAAAAAAAACTTTATAAAGCTCCATATTGCTTTAAAATATAGCATTCTGTGCAGAAGTCCAATATGTTTACTGGTCTGCGTCGACTCACATATGATCGGCTCTGTGCCATCGTGTCTCAGGACCAAAGCAAACTGTGTGCGGCTGCGGCTCACTTGACACTAACGTGAAACCAGATTTCATTCACCTCAATGGAAAGGATATTTATACTGTCTGAATTGTTCCTTTTCCCCTATAAAATGCACAATGTGCCATTCACCATAGAAAATAGTAAATGTGTGAACAAGTGACCAATTTTAGCCGCAGCTTCAGCGTTTATTTATAATGCAGTGGGCGGGACGCTGCAGATTCTAGACGACAGAAAGTGAGAGACTAAGTTTTGAATGCTTATATCTTCTAAATGTGAATTTTGTCATTGTTTTATAGCACACTAGCTTATTGATTATGGCAACGATTATAGATAAGGCTAACATATTCATACTAAATGCCCAAAAAATTTGATTTCATGGGGACTTTAATCTCGACTGCTATAAGTTCTACATGTAATACTTAGTTCATAATCAAAGATGTTAGAAAATGGGAAGTCTCACAGCAGACATGCATCTAAAAGCTAAAATAAGGATAGAATTGGCCTTTTATTACTAAATTATGGCATATTTTAAAATTTTAAGTGAACTTCAGAAAACATTATAAAATGCTTTTTTTTCTTCTTTTTTTAAAAAATGCAGTTCATCACCAGCATTTCATTAACATTTCAGTCCTCTTTCAAATATTGGCCTGAAACTGATGAGGGACAATACTTGGAGTCAAAGTAATTAAAATAATAATAATAATAATAATAATTACATTCAAAAATTATTAAGTAACAGTCTGTTTAACTTGAAAAAACTATTTCAACATAATCATAACTCAACCAATTGTTACCTATACAAACACGCTCTCAATTCCCCCCTCACTTGCCTTCTGTAAGTTAACAGCCATAACACTGACCAGGAGAGTGACAAAGTGGACACCAGTAGAGGGTGTATGAAGAGTTGATTGCACATGTAACTAACCCATACGCCACTTCCTGAGAAGAGTTTCCTCAGTACAGAGACACTCCCTACAGCAGCAACCAACACTGCACGTTTCTGAAGGAGAGGAGGCCACTCTTGGTTTGGGTTCCAAACATACTGCTGTACGTCTGAGCTTGTGTGCGTAGCCTATATGTATGAGAAGACACAAAGAACATATGAGAAACAAAGGAAAATGTTTACTAATGTAGAAAACACAGGCAATCTGTTCAGACTGAAAATCTAAATTCTCATGTAAAATTGAATATTGTTCATAACGTTTTCAGACTGTCAAATGGTGTATTCTCATAAACATAAAATACAAATAAAGAAGAAAACATTTTTAAAAAGCGGGCATAAAGCGCAAGATACAATTTCAAATTCACATTATCTTTCTAGAATTATTTAATTAAATAACCATTTATTTTTTAATAATCGATTTTTTAGAAATATATATTTTTAATAAAGAACCGGCTTACATGTGGATACATTTACTGCTATTAAAAAAAAACATTCTGTTTATATCTCTTCTTTTTTGGCCTTTTGAGCATGTAATTATTGGCAGAGCTGATTTGATGCTTGCATTTTCAGGGGCAAATTGTTAGTTCTAATATTTCTCTCTCACACACACACACTCACTCACACACCATATACACACACACACACACACAGCGGTCTAAGCACTTCAAGGAGAAATGGGCCCTCTGCAGGAGAGCATTAGCAGGCGAACCTCGAAATCAACGCTAAGTGTCACCACGGCACCAGCCATTGGATTCATGACGCACACAAGCTGAAGGATACAAATAAGGCACAGGCTACACTCTTGAGAATGCCTATGTACCTGACACTTCCACGGGCGTTCACGTTTCTGTGGAAAAGGACTGATAATAATTTTAGTATAGAGAAAGGAAAAACATTTGCAGCGAATTCGCTTATATGCTTCAAAAGTAGTGTGCGCTGCAGCAGCATAACCTCTCTGTCTTCCGATGTCACCCTGCAGCGCGCACACGTGGGCGAGACCGCGCAAGCTCTGTTGCGCTGGAGGGAGGAGTAGGCACGCAAGTCAAACATGCATCCTGACATGTGGAACATTTAACTTATGTCGCTACCGGACTGTAGAACGTAATTTGTTTATTATAGTATGTTTTGAAAAATATTTTAAGACCCAATTCTACGATATGCTTGCTCATAGGTCGTTCTAAAAAATAAAAAAATAAAAAAAATAAACAATTGCGTTCTTCACCTAAAATAGTCCTGTAATTGTCAGGCTACATGTAAACATTTAACGTTAAAATGGAGCATTTTAAATAGCCTACGTGAATTATATATGCTTTTGTTTTGTTTACTTGCTTATATTTATAGGCCTACTAAATTATATTGGTTGAATTCCACGTGAATGCGTGCGTCCGTGTGCGCGTACCAATGTCCATATCCACCTAGAAGCCATCAAAAATGCACCCCCCTTCGACTGTAGAGGGTAGTGAGGAGAATCATTTCTGGCAATGCGAGACGCAAAACTACAGCCGTGTTTAAGTCTTATTTTAAATGAAACCAGATGATATTCTACCTAAAGTAAAAAAAAAAAAAACCCTGCAAAGTCTGTGCATTTTTTAAAAATCCTTCGGGTCCTTATGTGCACTTTGGTCTGAACCAAGTCTGTCATTCATGTTAAAATCAATGAAATTGATTACCAGATCAAGGACAGAGCCAAAGAAAACCCCTATTTCTGGCCTTTAAGATGGTTGTTGTTTTTCCTCGATGCACACATAGTATTCTGAGTTACTAAATTCTGAATTAAAGGATAACGATCTTGGACTTAACAAGATGTACACACATAAACTTTTGAAAACATAAATTATAGGAAAAAATTACATTTTGCAGAAATTCCTGCTCTCTGGAGCATATTGACAGCTCTGAAAAACTCGTATTGATGATTTCTGCTCTTTTTTTATTTTATTCAATTAAATTTGATTAATTTGGTATGTGACTGACAGATGTTTTGATGAATATAATCTGATACAAAAATCATAATTCCTTATAGCCACAAAAATATCAAGAGTAACTTTAAAGATAAAATGGTAATGCTTTAGATACAATGGTTTCATTAGTTATCATTAGTTAACGTGAACTAATGAACTGCACTTCTAGCATTTATTAATCTTTGATAATGTTAATTTCAGCATTTACTAATACATTATTAAAATCAAAAGTTGTATTTGTAAACATTAGTTATTGCACTGTGAAACATGAACAAGCAATGAACAGCTGTATTTGTTATTAACTAACTTTAACAAAGATTAACAAAAACACAGTAACAAATGTATTCCTCACTAGTAACACATTAACTAATGCTAACAAATGAAATCTTATTGTAAAGTGTTACCGATAAAACTGAAAAGAGATTAAACACCATATGTTGTTCGAAGAAACCACATTTAGCTATATGGGACTACTAGTAAAATACTACTAAACTCATTTGACTTCAAATGTATAATAAATAAAAGATAGCAGGACATCAATAATGTTGTGCATTCTTTACAAAAAGAAGAGGCAAATACCTAAATACTATGTGTGTGTTTGTGCTGTGTTGGAGATAAAAAGAGCAAGAAAAAAGTGTGTGTGTGTGTGTGTGTGTGTGTGTGTGTGTGTGTGTGTGTGTGTGTGTGTGTACCTGTGTGAGGGAGAGATACAGCTCCCTCTTTCTTTCATTCTCTGTATATCTCCAGTTCCCCTCCCCTCACCCCCATCCCTTTGGTGAAGAGTGAACACACCCTCGGTCCGTGGCATGCAGATGAGTCTCAACAGGTTACAGGAAGCTGAAATTCCAGAAGAGCTAGAAAGGCTCAGACAGGAGAGGCTGCTCGGGGAGTTCATTTGTCACATATGACATCAACTCTCAAACATTTCTTAAAAAAGTCGTTGATTCTACAAAAAAAAAAAAAAAAAAAAAAAAAAAAACGACCTACCTGCTACCTTGTGCATTGCAAGCAGGGCTCTTTATTTTTAATGAATTAGATCCTTAAATGTGTTTATGCCCATACATATGAGAATAGTATTAGCCATCCTGAAATGAGCCTGACCATTTCAAGCGTATTTCACAACTAATTAATGTTTTTAACTCTGTATTTATGTATAGTCTGGCGTTACGTTATGAAAATAATCACATAATGGGTTTACCCTGCCTTGTATATCACGTATGTTCATATTATCACATTTTCGTGCAGAACTAATGCAAATGTAAATTGTCCGATAGACTTTGGAGGAAAGCAGGCTACTTTCCGACCGTTAACTCAGCCTGCTTTACGGGAATAGAAACATGCGGGGAGATACAATCATTACCATGGAAACCAATCTTGCCTGAGGAGGATGGGGATGGGGAGGTCAGGACAAGTGGTTGCCTTGGAAACCGCACACATTGCTCACGCTCAGAGCCCTCCCTTAGCGGGCTGACGTGTTGCAAAGGGGGTCGGCGACTTTAATTGGCCGAAATTCAGCCTCTGGGCTTGACACCTCCCCCCCCCAACACAGTTCGTGCTCTTAAAGGGGAAATAAAATGCAATTTGTGAACCCGGGCTAAAAATACTTCTGCAAAGAATCAGTCAAAAATGTTACGTGAATGTATGGAATATGCTGTCTTATTTGGTTAGTTGTCACTGACTGTTGCTCCTGCTCAAGACAACACACACAAAAAAAAGGAAAGTGAATTGCGCAACAGCCAAACGTAGAAGGGACAGCTTGTGTAGCAGACTGATAAAAACTAAAAACAGACTAAAGATTGGTCTTTAAAACTCTCCCACAAGAATGTACAGAGTACTTTCTTATTAAAAACAAAGACCAGTAAACTAATTATCCAACTTGCAAAACGAGATAGCATAGCCTATAGATTGACGTTTTATTTATTCGTCAAGGACGTGAACCATCACTATTCTCTTAAAAGCGCACTTGAAAACATGGCCAAATGTAACAAAGCACCAACACACTTAACTCCTTTTCCTCTGACAAAACAACAACAACAACAAATAAACAGGCTATCCACAAACAGAAACATCTTACCTTACAAAGCAACATCGCACTACCGGTAGCTTAATCTAACAGACATTGATTAAGAAAATGTTACAGATCAATGCACTAACTTGCCTCGTGTTTTTTTAATTTATGCTTTTTGAGATATGTCAGAATATAACCTACTTTTGCCTGATCAGTTAGCCTAGCCTACTATTGTCAAAAAGATGTCTACTACAATCTAGAACGTATGGTGGCGTCCGACCCTGGGAAATTGCATCTTGCGATTTATGTTAAGTTGATTACTTTGCCTTTAAGTTCACAAGGCATCCATCTGCCAAGCGGGGAAAGCTCCGCCCTGATATTTCACCCACTGGTCCTCCTGCCACCAGAATGCCCGCGAGTGTCCTGAGCAACGCAAATCACACTTCAAATCCCACAATGCTCCTCCAGTGATAAAAAGGACTTCAGTGACGCCTCAAGACCGGGGAATGTAGTTTTTCTCACTTTAATTTAGAATGACGTTCATTAAAATGTATATTTTAAAATTCTGTTAATGTCTAAGTTTTTTTGTACTGATTTGAGTAAGCAGAAAAGAACAACAACAACAACAAAAGTGATCATGTACAATGATTAGAGTAAGTGCTTATGTCAATGGGCTATTAAAGAATATTTTCGCAGTCTGTCCACATAAAAAAGTTGCCTAATAGGCTATTTAAATAAACCTTTTTTTAAACAAACATAAACCTCCAATGTAAAAGACTGGAATTTGTGATTTTATTCAAATTGAAGCTATTATCCATGCTTGACATTCTATCAGGTTATTAAAAATGTTCAAATACATTGTTGTTGCATGAGCGTGTTTTTGTAATCTTTGTTTTGACCCGACTGAAGGATGTTATTGGTAAAGAGCAATCATCTCCTATAGTAGACAATCAGAAAGAGGTGCTCACCTCAACTATCAGGAAAAGAGCAAATCCTACATTTTCTATGAATCATTTAAAAGACCATTAATTTTCTTTCTGAAGATGGAAGTTTATAGCCACTAACGGTGACCTCTATCACAACTGGAGAGAAATCACTGACGATTCACGGTCGCTGGAGTATCACCTAGAGTTTATGCTTCTTTTGTTTACCATATGAAATTAGGACTTAACAGGATGTGTTTTAAATAAATGTTTTTTTGTCACTGTAAAAGACAGTTTCACGACTCATTCAGAGCTCTTCAGTTCTACATTGTTCTCAAATTCACCTATAATTTCTGGTGTTAATGCAAGAATGTAAATCTTGCAAGTCTTTCCTTTCAAGCAAATATGTGCGGCCAAGATGAACAAACAGTGCTTAAATTAGATACAGGTGAGAAATTAGAAGGTGCTATATAGGCTATATATATATATATATATATATATATATATATATATATATATATATATATATATATATGAAGAGTTCAGATGCAAAAGCCTCTAAATGCCATTTGAAATTTTCTTCTAAAATGATCATTTTTATCAAGCTTGTATATTTAAGTTCAGTAATTTCACCTAAATGACAATTAATAGGTAATCTTCATTGCCATTTAAGTGAAATTAAAATATACAAGCTTGATAAAAATGATCATTTTAGAAGAAAATTTCAAATGGCACTTAGAGGCTTTTGCATCTGAACTCTTCATATACCCTTTCAAATATTTGTAATATATACTATATTATCTCTCTCTTGGTTTGCCCAGTAGCCAGTTGCAGTACTTATTTTAAATTATTAATAATATTCTCTGTAGCTAATTTAATTACTAGATATGAAATATAAAAGTTAAATATATAACATTTCAAGTTAATCATATGTGAATAAATCAGAATTGTTAGTTCTTGTCATGGCTATTTTATTACGAGAATATGAATTTATTCCATTCAAGCAGGAATAGAGCATCTTTGTATTGAAAAAAAGAAATAAAAAAAAGAATTACAACATATAACATGTCCAACTTTTGTTTACATTCGACATCTATGCACAAACAGATTTTTTATTAAAAACATATTTAAAAAAAAAAACTTTTAAATAATTTAAATTTTAAATTATAATGAAACCTAAATTGATTGAGCTTTAAACATCCATTCATTATGCAACAAAAGTTTTATAAGGCTATTTACACCACAATCACTGAATGTGACACACTTTCCCCACTGCTTAAAACAAAATGTGAGAATGCCTAAACTTTAAAACTATAAGCCTTTAAAACTTTAAAGCATGATTGTTTGGGGTTTTCAGATGGATGAATGGACAGATGGATGTAAACGTTTCCTTGGAAATGTCACTTCTGAGGATACAGTTCTGATAATAGGGAATATATAAAAGAATGGTATGACTCTAAAAGAGAGGCAAAGCATCTTAATCCCGCTCTATGTTTAGAGGCCCAAACAAAATTAGCCTGCATTAAAGGACTAATAGTCTGCACTCAGTAAATATCTGTGTAGAATTTTGATGTCTTAAACATCCTTTGGCATAATTGGAAATCAACAGGATATAATGTAGCTGTTCTTTCAAAGGTAGAAAGTCATCATATTTGCAAACGATTCAAATCACATTGGGTTAATGTGATGAACTCTGCTTGGACACCTGTGAAATTGAGGAGAACTGGATTCATATATCCACCCGAAATTACCCTGAGATTAGATGATTAAAAGTTATTACAAAAATGAAACTTTAGTTTACATCATTTCTTTGCAGATGCCACTTGGTTCGATATTTTGTGTTCTAATGCAATGACATTCACACATTTTAAATGTGTCTTAAGTGTCCAAATAGTTATATGTAGTGGATGGATGCACTGCTGCACAACTGTGTTGCATGAAATGACCAAATTGACGAAGCAGATTTAGTTAGTATAAGTTTTAATACTAAAATTTGAACATCTTAATATGTCTGCATTCTTGGTCTAAAGCAACGTATCTAAATGTATTTCTTTAGTACAAGATATCTTATCCATTATAGCTGCATTACAGCAGTTTATTATTAAACTAGTTTGAAATCATTTTCTAAATCTCTTCTGTATATTATTACATACCATTACTGTCCCAGCTTTTCCTTTCAAAACCCACTGCCAATCCAAAGTAAACTAAACATGCAGATTTATATCAATATCACTTCTCATCATTATAAAGATTCCTTCATATACAACACAGAGCTTATTATTATTATTTTAAAATCTTATTATAAGATTGTAAATCATAAGCTCAACCTTAAATTGTAAAACAACTTAATTGTCAGTGTCATTACATGCTGTCATTACATGCTGTCTTATAATACTGTTATAAACATTTATGTATCATTTGTGTGCTTGTTATTCTGCTTTTTTCACATTTCATCCTGTCTTTAATAGATGATTATAATATTGTTATAAACATTTATCTATCATTTGTGTGTTTGTTATTTGTTTTGTTGTTTGTGTTTTAGGGCAATATAAAGATGCAGATCTGTAAAATCTGAGTTTGTAAGAGTGAGTGAGTGTGTGAGAAATAGAGAGAGAGAGAGAGAGAGAGAGAGAGAGAGAGAGAGAGAGAGAGAGAGAGAGAGAGAGAGAGAGGAACCAAATTTTGAAACCAAGATTTGAAAAACCAAATCTGATATTTAGAAAATGTAACGGTCTGTTTGTTTGTTTGTTTTTTTCTTTTTTTTTTACATTGCGCAGGTGCAGGCTGAATATCTAGATTCAGATTTTCATAATTTTATTGAGTCAAAGTTGAAAAGTGTGAGTTGAAAGTTGGGGAAATAGTTTAAGCTTTTTGTCCTGAACCCCAGTAGTTTAACAATATACATGTCATCTGTTGATATGGGATAAATGAACATCTATCAGACCAAAGCGTAAATTATTATCTGTCAATATATTTACTGTATGAATATCTGTGCTGAAATGAACTCTCCAGAGAATACTTTATTCATTGTCTGTTTTGACTTTCTAAAAATAATATTTAACTAAATATCTGTAGTCTTAGATGTTTTATAAGTATCCTTATATAATCTGGATTATTTGAGATTATTGATATTCCACATCTTGACATTTTCGATAACTGCATCGTCTTGTAGGCTATATTTTTATATAATGCATATTTGAGAAACATACAATGAATGAAGAATAAGTCATTAAATTTGCTATGTTTGAATCTGAATCCTCCATTATGTAATGTTTTCCCATTTACAAAATCTATATGAAATAAAAACAGGCTATAACATATAAATAGATTTCGTCTATTTGAAATATTAAACCATTGATCATAAATATAATATGTATTATTATATTTATGATCAATGGTTTAACATTTCAAATGTTATGGGTTACATGTAGGCTAAGTTGCAAATGGGTATAATAATGTTCTTAAAATATCGATTGCCAAAAATGAAGTAAAAAGAGTTTTAATGACTGTTAATCCAGAGTGTTTTTCAGTTGTGTCAAATTTACAATGCACACTTGTTAGCTTATCCTATTTAAAAAATGCATATATTTTAGAAACTTTGTGTCATATCCTTCAAGTAGTCTCTCCAGCACACATGACAAGAGCACGCACTCCGAAGTACAATGCGCCTCATGAGAACATTCCAGTTTGGTAAAGTCAGTTTGGAATTTGAATAGCACAGAAGAACCGCCTCTCTATGATTGGACGAGATCAAAACCTCTGGGTGGAATTTGCTTGTCACTCAACGATATTCTCAGGCCCTGATTGGCCGAGGGGAAAGTGGGCGTAAAGTTCTTCGCCATATATATACTATGGCAGCAAGCGCAGGCTAATGATTGCCTTCGCTCACACGTTGAGGCAGAAACGACCACGTTCAATGTTTCTCCACAGAGCTGACTTAAGCCTTCGTCCCCGAACGAAATATCGCGATTCTGACTAAAAGAAAGTTAGTTACTTTCGTCAGAGCGGTCGGAAAACATCACGACCCCGACCATGATCAACACCATGGAGTGTGCAGTGGATGCACAAAGTCTAATTTCGATATCATTACGAAAAATCCACAACTCCCGTACGCAGAGAGGAGGAATCAAGCTGCACAAGAACCTGCTGGTTTCCTATGTACTGAGGAACGCCAGGCAAGTCTACATGAACGAGAAGTACGCCGAGATCTACAGGATGCAGCAGTACGAGGAGGTGATGACCGTCTGCAACGAGATCCAGGAGCTGAACCCGCTCGATTTGATGGAGGACTGCGAGGAGCAGACGGGGGACTGCTGCGGCAGCGCGAGCGAGTCTGCGAGCCTCTGCGGCGCGCTCTTGCCCGTCAGCCACCAGGTTCCTCCGGTGCAGCACATCCAGCCCAGCAGCGCCTGCTCGGTGCCCATGGCTCTCCAAAGCGAAGAGGTCTGCAAAGCTCCGGATCCCTCGTTCTACCACAGCTGCTGCGCGGAAGCCTACCCCGTCTCCAACTGTGACTTTTCGCCGGTAAACAACATGCACTGCAACAAAACTACAGTGCTCGATTTGGACACGCATGTCGTTACCACAGTAGAGAACGGCTATTTGCATCAGGACTGCTGCGCTTCGCTCCAACAGTGCTGCCAGGGCGCACAGAGCCCAGCCAAGAAACGCAAGCTTGACTTTGGTTACTACGTGTCCGAGATCGAGGAGGTGCCGGATTTTACCCCGTGCAAAAGAGCGAAATTCGAGGACTCTTCATACGTGTGCACGGAGCATTTGGACACGTCGAACATTTCCAACCTCATCTCGATCTTCGGCTCGGGGTTTACGGGACTGGTGAGCAGACAAGCGGACTTGGAGCAAGCCTTAAACGGACAGTTCTGTAGCAAACAAGCCCTGGCGAGTTTAGGGGCTTGGACGAGAGCTATTGTAGCCTTTTGACTCTGTGGTTAATGCGAATACAGATACTTTATGAAATTGTACAGAGTCTAAGACAAATCGACTTTTATTTTTACAGCAAAGTTATTTAAGCGTTTTTTATTTGCTTTGTTTTAGTTTCGTTTCAGTGGGGGTGGCGGACAGTGGTTGTAGCCTACCACTTGTGATGTCCTGTCCTTTAAAACAAATGTCGATATTACAGCAAACGTTTTAATACGAAGTTGAATTTCGTTGCCTTAAACCCAACGCAGACTGCTAGCTATGGCCACAAACATGGAAAGTCTCTGAATGTGTCGCTCGTGGATTGTTTCTCTTTTCTCTCCCCTTCCCAGGAACTTTCACAAAGATGTATTGTAAAATAACATTACTAGTCATGTAATGTTGGGAATAACAGGCTGCAAACGGAGAAGCCTATACCCACTGCACGCTTATTTCTCACACAAAACACTTTATGCAGTCGTGTCATATTTTCTAGCATTTTAACGACTACCAGTTTACCAGTAGAACAGGCTACTACTACAAGACTATATATCTGAGCTCGTGTTGTTGTTAACGTAGAGCTACAGGAAGAGGACTGGCTTCAACAGACTACATTCTGTAATATCATACAGGGCAATCAAGTAGGCTAATGAAGGTGCAATATATGAACCCCCTCCCTGTCTGAGTTTGTTGTTTTCTGTATTATGAATTTTGCTGGTGAAAGTGGCGAGGACTGGTGCGTTTTGTTGACTGCACTGACTGACCTACAGCTCCAGTTCCTCTGTGTGTGTTTGTAGTTCGCCTATGCCAGTCACCTCATCAACACTGAAAGTTGGGGCCATTAATTAACACTACAACTCCCATAATGCACGCCGTGATTTAATCTGCCAGCCAGGTATTTTTGTTGACTAACCAAGTCTCCAGCATTAGCCATTTCCTGCCCCCTTACTCTCAGAAAAAGTTAAAGCCTTCACAAGTAATTCATAATGCCAGCATTTGCTTGGTTTTGTGGGTTTGATTTTATTTTCTACAAACTTAGACCTTTTGTTCTAAAAAGGCAATCTCATAAATTAGCCATACGTCCTCACATTATATAAGCACTATGTGTACTGAATTAAAGACGTTTTCAGACGTATTCTCCATATTTTGTTGGTATTCTTGTATTTTTGTGCATATTAAATTGTATATCACCGGGTAAAACTGTTTTAGAAAGTATTTGTTTAAAATTTATAACCTTAATAAAAAATGAAACTTACTTTGCATTGCCTCTTTTTGTCTTTTGATAAACCAGGAGAGTCAATTTAAGCTAACATTTAGGCCTCATCTCGTGACAATGAGCTTGACTCAAAGCAATACAGAAATCTGAAATCTCATGTACCATATCAATTGAGGTCATATTCATCAGCCTATACATTTGCCAATTGTTCTATAGGCTACTTCACTAATGTTAGTTAGATTTCTAATCAAGGCCAAACTCAATTTGTGTTTCACTCACAAAAAATATTTCACTCTCCAAACTGACAACTGTGCATGTGACTTTAGATACTTAATAGATATTCTAGCATTGTTTACCTGTTTTATATCACCAGAAATTTAAATTTTAGATAGCCTATATGCCATTAGGCTGTGCGATATTGAACTGTCACCTGTAGGCCTAGAATAAAACAATCAATGAGAAGGGAAATAATGGTTAGGTTATAGCCAACGCACCATAGATAGAATAAAAAAGCACGCAAAATAGTAAACCTATACGTTTAAAAAGAGGCTTTCGCATGCTAAGACCATTACCCATGAAAGCAAACTTTTGCTGACACACTCGTCACGTCTTTATTGCCGGGCACTGTGTTCAAGGCGCGCGCACTGTTTAGCCAGAAACTCTCACTAAACTTGCAGACTGTGTTATCTCTGCTGTATGCCACATGGTGGTGTTCTTCAAAATCAATGAATGAAGGTATTAGAGCGCCTATGTAGCGGCACCTCGGGCTGACCTCGAATCCGCTGCTCCCTGCAACCCCCTCCACCCCTCCCTCCCTGTCCTCTCCCCGGTCTCTCTCTCTCTCCCTCTCTCATCTCTAGCCGAAACCTCTCGACTCCTCTCAATCTGAGATACCGCACCGCAGTACGCCCGACACATCAACGTCCAACACACATAGGCTATTGTCAGGTCGTTGTTTTAGCCATTTTCGACGAATATAGCTGTTTCGCGCATGCTTAAATGTCGCTAAAACTCAGGTAATTTGGTCGCTCGGTAGTTTATGTTTACTACATTACGACGAGGCGTTTAAAACCGTTCGAATACGTTCTAGCTTGGTTTGTAATGCGACGAACAAGTCTTAGAAATAACTGAATGATTCTACAAGGTTAAATAGATGTCGGCTTAATGAGTGTGAAAGTCATATTTGAACCCGTTTGTTTGTTTTGTTCGGAATACGCTCATATTAGAAGAAATGTGTCCGTGCTAACGTTACCAAATCTATTTTTTATATAAAAAAGACCGTTTGTATATTCGTTTAATTTTTGACAGCCGCTGTACTCTAGTCTGTGGTGTGTGGCGAGCTCCTCCGCGCGGCAGACGCGGGAAACGCTACCATGGAGAGCGCGCGCACGAAACGAATGCAGATTTTCTCACTTTACGTGAGATGGAAGGATCCATGCGCTGTCAATTACACACGCACACAGACTCTTGCACATAGATAGCACGTGTTTCATTAGCCGGTGGACGTGATATATACTAAATGCGCCTGTATTTACACTCTCCTAAATGAGCAGCCTTGTGAAACGGGCTCAGTGGTAACATCAAATGTTAATGAAGACAAAAGGCACGACTTTAATCTTTATCTTATCTCAGCTGCGCCTGTTGAACTCAGCAGTGGAGCCTGCGTGAATACACCTGGATAGAAAAGGGGGGGGGGGGGGGGGGGGGGGGGAGGCGGGGAGGATGGGGGTAAATTCGACATGAGTTCATGTCAATAACTCAGCAAGCTGTGTGGGGCTTCACAGTGGGGAGACTGGGCGATAGTGACTGGACAGATGCTGAATTTGCCAACCACTGAAAATGACTCAACTAAAAACTACAGAATGTGAATCGGCCTTTCCGTGTGTAAGTCTTGTGGAGTACTGTATATTAAAAAAAAAACCCAAAGAATCTAATTTGCTTCAGAAAACACCTTATTTTATATAACAAAATTACATAAATACACCGTAGCTGAAATAAAACCATGTCCATGTTTTTTTTTAATTCAACATCAAGATTTATGTTAAAATGCATATATATATATATTTCTTTATACACGAGGTAATGAAACCTTTTATTTGAATTATATATCAGTTTTAAATGAATTGTAGCATTTCACATAACAGGACACTGCTGAAACTACTTAGAATTTCAGTCAACTGTATATTTTGATGAGGAAAAGAAACTTAATTCACAAATTTTTAACCATCTAGCTTCCTAAGCACCAAAATTAAGTTGTAAGTACATTACTAACATTGTGACGTATGGTAGTAATTTAATTACAACTTAATAGTGGTGGTTAGGAAGCAAATAAACATTGAGTGTTATGTCCTATTATTAACCCAGTAGTTCCATTGCATCTCAAAAATCAGAATTTTTTTTTTATTAAATAAAAGTAACTCAAAAAGCCAAATAGCAGACAATAGCAGAGTTAGAACAATTTGATGCCGATTGCAACAAACCACATAAACTAAGCAGACCTTTAGTTATTATTATAAATTAATTGTCACAAAGTTCCTTAATTTAAAGTGTTTGTTGCATCCAAGCTAAAGGGATGATTTTGTAACATTTAACAGTCAGAAACACAGTCTAAAATACAGCCCGTAACCCTAAATAGATCTTGAGATCATTGATGCCAATGGTTTTCATGATCTATTTAGGCCTTCAAAGCTTTTAGGAAAGGAAGTCCTGGTCTGTTAGTTGCATGTTAACCCATGATAAACAAAAAAGCTGGTTGGTTTAAAACAGAAAATTTGTCCAGAACTACTCTGTTTTAAGGTGCCTCTCAATTCAAACATTTTATTCTCAATCCAGATTAATTTCAGTTAATCAATCTAAAGTCTGCTTATGTTCAGAACAACGAAACCTTACTCTGTGAAGGATAAATTATATTTGTGCCCATGTAAAAAGTGTCCATAGATGTTTCGCCTGGTTCCAACAGCATAAGCATTTACTGCATTTGTGCTTTGCACTTTTCAGTCATTTTAGCTCCCTCTCTTTGTTGGTTCTGAAGCAAACTGAAACTATTTATTTACACAGAATGACTTTTAGAAATCAAAAATGCTTCACTGATTTAGCATAATGCCAAACTGGTGGAGCCACATTCATTGCTTTACCTTAGCAAACGGAAGACTATGGTATTAGCTACATGTGGCTGTTTACAAACTAAACGGGTTAAGTCTTTCTGACATTTTACACAGCAATTACATGTCCTATTTTCAATTAAATGAAAAATAAATAAAAAAGCATAAGCCAAAAATGTAAAACTTAAGTGGTTGACAACTTATAAATGTCTTGCATGGGTTAAAAAACACACTCGCCAAAACCATTCACAGCAAGCACATACCTTGCCGATCTTTCATAACTGAACAGCAAGTGCCTTTTGAGACACTGATTCTCCACAAACTCAAACACCCACGCACACACACAAACACACGTTATTCTTCAGATTTTTGCACACAGGAAATGGAATCCATTAAACCAAAACCAAGCCTTCAACCGCTCATTGTGACAAGCTCTGTTCTTTATATACACATAAATAAATATAAATGCCAATCCAGATGAAAATGTATAACTGCAGGTGTCTTAGAAGCAGTTCAACTTCCTGCTTGCAGGAAATAGATAAATAAAACCGTAAAGACAAATTGCATCACTAGGAGGAATATCAGAAGTGGGATTTCAAATGCACAACTAGATTGTGAAGAGCAGGGCTGTTCAGATCTACTGTCCTGCAGAGTTTAGTTCAACTCAACTCATCTACTCCTAAACCAGATGATCAAGGTCTTCAGGTTCACATCCAAATTTGAGGATAGAATGTATAAGAGAAGGGTTGGGACTGAACTCTCCAGGAAAAGTAGATCTGCAAGATTAAGACCAAACACCTCTGCTGAAAAGAATTCATACTACTGGAACTGAAGTGCGTTCGTCCATAGACAGCGTTTTGGTTGTCCTCTCTGACAAGGTGCAGATTCTTTCTGTTGTCTCTCATGGTTTAACTGGCTGAATGGAGAGCAGGCTGCCAAACTTGAAATGCTGGATGACAGGGAACTTTTCTAGACACTGTGAGAGGGCGACAGAGAAAGAGTTAACTAGAATCAATCAACTCTACAAGCAAGAGAACAGATTTACTAGCTTTCAAAATGTCTAATGCCATGGCGTCCAAAATGAATGAAACTATAAATATACAAAGATATATTTTCAAACACACTACTGTTCAAAGATTTGGGGTCAGTAAGATTTGTTTTATGTTTTGGAAAGAAGTCCTTTACGCTCACCAAGGCTGCATTTATTTAATCAAAAATACAGAATTAACAGTAATACTGTAGAATTTGATTACAATTTAAAATAACCATAGAATAAATCATTCTAATATGCTGATTTGGATAGAAATCTTTTTTAACATCACAAGTCTTAAGGGTTTTAATAGTCGACTAAAGGTTAGTTGACAAGACGCTTAATTCTAGGTCTAAATTTGAACCAGTCGGTTAGTCACAGACAAGAGAACTCCACAGGAATTGGCAGTGACAGAGAGTTAACGGCTGGTCCATGAGATAATATTTCAGGCAGAAAATCCAAAGGACTGTGGGAACATTTCAAGAGGGTAAAGAATGACCCCAAAAAAAGATGACGTGCTACTCCAAACATCACTTATCATATAAAACATGCAAGTAGTAGCTTATAGCACTTCACACGGCTGCTCGCTCTATCGTTAACGTTAACCTAGACAAATGTCCAAGTGTTCGTGTGGAGCGTGAAACCTAAATGTTGAGCTTAACGCACGACATGTTTAACTGAACATTCATGTCCACGCCATCAGAGCGCATCTTCTCAAAAACCGGTGAACAAACTTGAGTCCCTTTCTCATAATATGAGAAGACTGAGATTGGAGTAACGGTCAGTTACAGCCTAATTGTCCATTTATTGTTGTAGATTTCAGTTTGCTGCTTTTTATTTATTTGTTTTTATATAGGCTTAATGTATTTTTTTATTTTTTATTCTGACCTCTGAAAAACTGATATTTCATTCAATGTTAAGGCTACTTGTCGGTCTGATTATGTTCGCACTGATATTTCTCTAATAAGTGTTCATTTGCTTGTTAATAATTTATATCCTATATTTTCGTTAAATTTCTTTTTTTAAATATAACGCTGTTATTTATATTTATGGTATTTATTTTGTTTGATCTCGGAAAAGTTCATGTGATTTTTGTCACAGTGGCAAGGTGTATGCGTACACGTGAGCACTTAATTTATATTTTAAATACTCATGGTTTCCCAGGTTTAGTATTTCTCCCCCGACTAATCGACTGATGGCTTAAATGAGCGACTAACGGTCAACTAGGAAAATCTTAAGTTGGGGGCAGCCCTACAAGTCACTTTTGATCAGTTTAATGCGCGCTTACTGATTAAAAGTCTAGGATTGACTATAAAGTGTATAGGATCTACAAACTAGATGTAAGGCCAAAGGAGACAAGAAGGAAAAGCCTCTCATGTATTTCAACGTAGAAAAAAATGAAATTGAGGCAAAAGCACATTGAAATGTCGCTCAGATACAGAATTAAAACCTTTCATACATAAAACTTCCACATGAATAGCTTTCATACTCTCTTAGCATTTAACTTGAAAGACATCAGTAACAGTCATGAGTCCCTGGCAGACGGAGTCAAAGAGAGAACGAGAGTGTGATATATACGGGGGTGGGGAAGACAGAGAGAGAGAGAGAGGGAAGGAGGAGGGGAATTTGCAGACAGACTGGCCCCTCAGCTTCGCTCTGTGCTGAGAGGAGAGGAGGAGGAGGGAGCACCGGAGTCTTCTCAACAACACAGGATGTGGGCTTTGGAGGAGGGGGTGGGGCACGCGGTTCTTCCCCCGAACACAAATGCTTGCCCTATTAACTCTTTCAGCTCCGGTCTTAAAACTTCACAGAGCAACCGAGAATCTCTGGCTTGGCATTTATAAATGTCCCATGCAGACTGTATAAGTGGGTATCTTGCAATTTTGCTTTCTAAATAGATTGTGTTTTTTTTTTCTGTTATGATAAATAAGGATTTAGTTCACTAACTACCAAATGTACCATTTACATACTCTAGATAAGGAATCGGTATCACACCAAGTTAAAAATATTACAACATCAAAAACTCCTGACATGCATTAGTGTTTACAATCGCATGATACTTACTTCTGCTTTATACATTCGTATGAGACCTTGATTGACTTTGGACCAAGAAGGAACGGCGCTGATGTTCCAAAGCTGATTTGAGTGCTCGGCAAAAGGGCCTGTTTTCATCTACAGACAGAAAATATACACAGTGATTAAGGAGAACTATAATGTACAATCAGCAACATTAAAGCTCGATTTAATGGAGCGTTCTGAAATGCACAAACATCTCAGAGAGTTTTAAATGTGATTAATTTGAGGTGTATGGAAACTTAAAAAGACTGCTTAGAATAAGATACTTGAATTTCACTTTTAACTATGGTAAGTGTACTTTTGTCTGTTGATCACAGACCGGAAAAAAGGGCAAAAATATATAAAGATAGTAAAAATAAATTTAAACTAATATTAGCAAAAACACTAATTAACCAAAAAAATTAACACTGAAAAGTTTGAAACATATATTAATGTTTCAAAAAATGTAATAAAAAAAGCATACACTACTGTTCAAAAGTTTGGGGTCAGCAAATTTTTTTAAAATGTTTTGGAAAGAAGTTTATGCTCACCAAGGCTGCATTTAATAAAATGGTTACGGTAAACCGGTTACATTGTGAAATATTATTACACTTGCAAATAATTGTTTTCTATTTCAATATATTCAAATGCAATTTATTTCAGTGATTGCAAAGTTGGTCATGTGATTAGCTGTCACATGAATAGTAATTTCAAAAGAACAGCATTTATTTGAAATCTTTTGTAACATTATAAATGTCTTTACTGTCACTTTTGATCAATTTAATGCATCCTTGCCAAATAAAAGTATTTATTATTTAGAAAAATCTTACTGACCCCAAACTTTTCAACCATAGTTTATGTGTGTAAATTAAGCAATATAATAATAGAATTATGAGAATAGCATCAAAAGATAATGAAGTATTCAGTACTGGTGGTAATTAACATATCATCATCAAGACACTGTACTATGAGGCCTTTTCAAGAGAGTTTATGAGAGAGAAGGACTGGTGTGCTGCCCTTGGGAAAGAGCACTTTATGAATGGCAGTGCTGTGTGGCTTTAGTCCACACACACACTGCTCTCGTCAAGCTGGACTTTCCAGAGACCTACTAGCCCCTAACAGAGGAATAGAGAGAAGGAAGGAGAGAGGGAGAGGAAAAGAAAGAGAAAGGAGGGGGTGGGCCCTAGGGGCCTTAGGAGTGATTCACAACAACGTGCAGGGAAGGAAGGAAATGACTCATGTGAGTGGAGTCCAAACACAACCTCCCTGAGAGAGAGAGAGAGAGAGAGAGAGAGAGAGAGCAAGTTTTAAACTATATGTTGTATGTGTGTACATGAATGGAACGAATGAGTTTCTGTTTGTGTGTGAACAAAATTTCATCCTCCCAACAAAATTGAAAATAGAAGGAAAAATGGCCATCTCACGCACGAAACATGACCAGATGATAAATCACACACACCTCATTGATGAATTTAATGCACTCCAAAAACATGTAGTCATGGTTGTACTCGTTTACGGCCTTCTCCTCCAAAAAGTGTCGGGGCTCCAGGGTTGGGTGGTCTGCACACAATAGATGAACAGACACAGCGAACAGTAACTTAGTGTGACCACTAGGGGTCTCCATTGTTCTCATTGCATGCAACAATCATTTAGGATTTAACCAATTCAAAAATATAACTGTAAATAGCTGAGCTTGGTCTTGTTAAAGACTAAATCTCCCACCAGGAAACAATTAATGCTAAACATTACAGAATAAGAGCCAAACACGGCAACGAAGACGGAGCCGTTACCTATGAGCTGTGCGCTCCCCCATATGAAGGGGAGAAACTGAAAGTCGTCAAGGCCCCACACACCCTGACTCCCAGCCGGCTCCATCCTATACGTCTTCTGCAGTTTGCGCATCACTTGCAAATACCTTCACCAATAAGATTAAAATGCTTGATGCAAATGAGCTCTTCACACCATCAACCACAAAACACAACTGTAAAATACATTGCCAAAATTATTTTGTTGGTATTTAGTGTGCAGTAAAAATGCAAACTTGTTTAGTGAAGTTGCAGATCTAACCTGAGAACAATGAAAGGTTATATTCAAAATCAGAAGTGAAGCAATAAGAACCACTAACTTGTCAAAAACTTTAAATACGATGGCCAGCTGGTCCTCCATGCGCAGAGCTCCCACCTTGCAAAGACAGCAGAGGAACGCAGCAAAGGCAGCCTCATGACCTGCACACAGAAACATGTCACGACTTACGCAAAATAATGCAAACAGCATTTCCAACTGCTCATTTTACCACACCATAGCAAAAGACACTGTGTCTTGCTTAATTTGTGAGCTTACACTCTGAACTGAATGTGATAAAATTGTATTATATCACAAAATAATGGCAAGACAATTCTATTTATATTGCTGGCTACAATTAAATTAACAAATGAATGACTCTTATGAGCCGGATCTTTTAATTATTCTCACAAAAAGACTCATAAAAGAGAATCATGCCAGACTTTCAACGAAACAAGAACTGTTTTGTGTATTTAAGGTTTGCAATAATTTAAATCAACTGTTTTGTGTTTCAACAGCACCCTCTAGTGGGTATTGGGAAAAACTACATTCCAAATCGATAATTTGACACTTTCATGGATACAGGACGGTTTTTAAATTTCTGAGGTAACCATCAAAAAAAAAAAAAAAAAAAAAAAAACTTTTTTTGCATTCCCATTTGCTCCAATAGCAAAACCCATAGTTTCAACTCTAAAATATATATACTTCATTAACCATTGTATTAGAAACACTCACAGTAGCATTAACTTGTTTAGGTTAACTAAGTATAGGCCTGGTTTCACAGAGGTGGCTTTGATTAGGCCTTCGTTCAATTAGGACATTTAAGTAGCTTTTATAAACGTGCCTTAGAAAAGAACACTACAGACAAAACAATAGACATATTTTAAGGTATGTCAGTGCTCAAACATGCATTCTAGTCTGTGAATGACCAAAGCCTCATCTGTGAAACCAAGCAATAGTGTTATAAATGCACATTACATTTAAAAAAAAAAAAAAAAAAAGAAAAGAAAAAAACGTATACATGGAAGCATTTCTCGGCTGTCGATGAAGGCCAGATATGAAGGATCCTTGGAAATAAGCTCATTGTGACGGATGTGTCAAGTGTTTTCTTTGTGTCCTTCAATCACCCACAATCTTTTGTTTCCAAACATTCCACTTCAAGAAAAAGAACTGAGAGAAAATGAGCCTGTCTGAGTTCAATACGAAATTTAAGGCAAATATTGTTTTTGGTGATGAAGGCACTCAAATTATCTTTTGTTTTGGTGTAAATTAATCACTTAACATTAAACTGACAACAATGCAAACCACTGGGAGTCCAGAGACGGTTGTCAATCACTGTATTGTATTAATAGAAAGCCAGTTAATCTAACGATTATTTTATAGTTACCAATTAAAAAGCACCCTATATTTACAATGTTAATAACTGTGTAAACACGTCAATAGAGTCTGTGAAAATGTCCATTTAACCAGAGGCTTTTCCAAGCTAAAAATAAGTATAATTCACGCTTTGGTCTTTATCATTCTCTCTGTGACAGTTGAATTTACTGGAATAATACATTAAAGTGCAAAAAGCTCAGACATCATTTCTCTTCAAAGACAACTAACCTGTGCCATAGTCAATCCTGGTGGAGTTGCCTACAGACTCCTTTAGGTATACAGCTATCTCTGGAGCGGCATCATGACGGTCTGACGGCAGAATGGCCATGACCAATGTCTCAGCGTCCTGCACACACAAAACACTTTTACATCGTTTAACCTTAAAACAACTGCCCTGACATACAAAACAGCACAGAACAAAGTATACAATGCCATGAAAAAGCTTTTCCCTCAACCAATACAATACTGCCCAGAAAAGTTCGATATGAATTTACAGAAATAATCAAATGGGGATTCAATTTTTCTGAAGGCACTGTGATTAAGTTAAAACAGTTTGAATTTCATACGAGTGCTTACCTGCTCCAGTTTGGCATACCATGAGCGGTAAGCTTTATTGCCGAAGCGAGAAGGCTGGTCTACAGGTGGCGTCTCATCAATCCAGCGATCTAATGTTCCCAACATCGCAAGCAACTTCTCCACGGTCTAATATCAAAGAAAAGTCCGCAAGCACATTTCTATGAGCATATATGCCAGGTTACATCATCTGTTACACACAGCAGTATAGAGAGAAACAGGATTGTGACCCACCTCAGACACTTGGTATTCACAAGTAAATTTCTTTCCCTTCACACCCTCATTCAAGGTCAGGATGAATCCCATGTAGTCTGCGTACGCCTACTTACACAAAACAGAAACTTGCTCAAATAAATGTAAATATTTGTTTAAATGGTTATGATTTGAAAAGCACCATGAGTATTAAAAACACTAGCCCATAAAATCAAACGTTAGTAACTCGAACTTGAAGAAGTCATTCATTTTATTGTGTGATTTCAACAAGACAGCCACTGTGAGTCAGTGAGTCACCTACTGACAACAGAATAAAACTCCTCTTTCTACGCCAGTGTTTTTCATTTCTGTATTTCAAAAACATTTCTAAGCTAAGGAGGAAACATACATTTAATTGGAGGAGTGTATGCAGTGGTTCTCATGATTATTAGAACTAAAATGTAATGGTGCTGCAACTAACTGTACAAGAACAAGTGTGTCAACAATAGAGCTTCCCGCAATTATCTTTAAGCTCTAGGGATACGAGAGAAAGAGACTGAAAGTGAGCTCTCAATGTAGCAATGTCTCATAGTGGGTTGTACAACATACCTGTGATCTTTTCCATTTCCCCATATCAGGCACCATGCTGATCTCCTTCTTTGGCACTATGAAGTTGAAATTGACAGTACTGGGAGGCTTGTCATCCTCGTGGGAGGAGCCTGTTCAAGAAACAAAAAATATATGATGAACGACACAATTTTGAGTCAAAGCATACTATATTATTTATACGACTAATACACACTAAAACATCTGACAAGAACTTAGTTAAATTTGGTTTCTGCAATTCTAAACTATTTTAGAATGTATTTATTATAGCTAACATACATATATGCATTTAATGAATATATATTTCAATATAAAGTAACCATCATCATCAAACCATAAGGTTATAATCCCTGTATTTGTATGGGTAATCTCTGGAGAGAACAAAAAAATATTAAAGCTTTCCTTGATAGCTAAGATTGACAAAATCACACATGCAATGCTGCTAAAAAAATTACTCATTCCACAGGCTCTGATCCATGTTTTGATTGGGTTTTTTTTCATCTAGACTAGAGCCATTTCTGCATTAAGGTTAATGGTAGTTTCACACATACAGTTAAAGCACTTATGAAAGCCTCTAATGTAATGCATTGAGTAAGAGTTTGTTACAGATGGGTTAGCCAACTTTGACACTAAAAGTGTTCAAACTCTGGGCCCATTATTTTCACTAAATATATTTCAAACAGTATTCTAAGTAAATGACTATAGGAAACAAATAATAACTTTGGGTCATAAGATCGCATATAATGCGTAATAACATAAATATATAAGTGCACGTCACAGATATGTCAGACTATCATGGACTCATAACATGAGGCGCGGTGAGACACACAACTAAGCGTTTTTCTGCACACGCGGACGTCCCTTTCACCGCTTCAGGTACAGAACAACAAATTATGTAATAGTCTTGATATTATTGGTATGTTCGTTTCTAAATTATCCGTGATTAAATTAATATCTGTTTGATGTGAATTACCTGACGACTGCTCAGTCTCCGCCATGTTTACTGTTGAACATGAAAACACGCCCCTTGAACTCTCACCCGCAGTTTCGCGTAAAATATTTTTTAAACTTAATCAGCGAATGTAAATTGTTGTAAGAAAGATTATTACTGAAACTCATAATATGAACATTTACGATTGAAAATGTAGGAATCAACTTACGTATTTTAATAATGCAATTATATTGTTTGTTATTTGTGATGCATGATTATTTATTTCATGTACCTACAGTACATAATAGTAAAAATTACAATAAAAATAGCACCAGTACACATTTTTAGTAATGTTGTACTTGTACCTTAAAACCAAACGTTATGTAGGCTAGCGTAAAAATACTGTTAAGACTAGAAAAATTCATCTGAACTTTGGAGTGTGCAAATTTGGTTTATGAATTTGAATTTGAAATATTTTAACAATAAAGTAAAGACTTTTTTGTTATTAATAAAATGTCTCGGATTATCAATGAAAAATTGAAAGTGATGACGCAGGCTGGGCTGGGCTTGCAGTGTGTGTTTTCGTCCCTCGCGCGCCATCAAGCGGTGGAGTGAAACAGCGCAGCAGTGATGATGGCGCTCAGGGTTTTCTAACTGCAGCTCTCGTTCAGTACAGTGGACTCTGACCGCTTCTGTCACTCCTCTCAGGCCTTGATTTGGGGGCGTTTTAGTGAACTTCAGTTATGTTAGGCATTCTTGCCAGAACGATGGTGAGTAGGCAATTCATATGTCCCCGTTTTTAAACAGTCTGATCTTTTATGTGACATAAACAAGAGCAGCTGACAGTCTGATCGTCGTGTAATGAAGTGTGTTTTCCTGTCATGCAGGTAGTTTATGGTTAGATAGCGGTAGTGCTAAGGCAGTAGGAAGTATATAATCGTACATGCCAGTGATAAGAAAACAATGTCCACTGACAGATACTTTAATACTTAATGCAGGTACCCAAACACAACGTGTGAATGTGTACATAGTCTCTAAAAGCTACTTAGTTTTTAAGGGACATGTGCAACAGTGTTATTGCATGTTACGTTGCTGGCAGTCATGTGCAATGTTGACTCATGTGTATATTTTATTACAGTAAACATGTCTAGTTATTTATAGGACTAGATTAGCTTGTTAATGTGCATTTGTGTTATTTAATAGGACAATTTTATGTACTATTATGGTCATTTCTTCAAAAAAAAAATATTGTCTGAGATGAATGCCAAAGTATCATATGTTATAATGTATTACATATTTTATTTTACACTTAAAAAAATGTATTTAGCTATTAACATGTCGGTCATTAAGAACTAAAAAGATCTGTATATTTTCTATGTATCCTTATGTTGTATGATATAATGCAGTCACTGTTGTATCACCTGGAATATTCTTAGGTCAAGGCCGGCATGGTGAAACCCTGCGGCCTGGTAAAACCAGTGTCAGTGACACGGATCCCCGGTCGCTACTTGGCCCATCAGGAGGGTCTGCCTAAGCTTCCAGTGCCACCCCTGAAACAAACATGCGATCGCTATCTGACTGCCTTGGATCCCATCGTGGACCCGGAGGAGCTGAATCACACTCGGCAGCTGCTGGAGGAGTTCCAGAAGCCGGGCGGTGTAGGAGAGAGACTTCAAAAAGGCCTGGAACAAAGAGCAAAGAAAATGGATAACTGGGTAAAAACTTGTTAGGTGATGCATTTTCAGGAGCCATGTGTGATGGGGCAGGCTAGCTCCTTTTAAGGGCTTCCTTCTTATTATCTCTCATTGTCTCTCTATCATTTCCACTTCTAGCTCTCTGACTGGTGGTTACAAACAGCCTACCTAGACTACCGGATGCCTGTTGTTGTCCATTCGAGTCCTGGGGTCGTCCTTCCCCGAATGGTGTTCAGTGACCGTCAAGGCCAAATGAGGTCAGACGTGGATTCAGATATCACAGAAAGTGTCGACTAATTTTAACATGGGACCTTCAGTTGTTCAAAAACCGTGTCCTTTAAAACTAAATGTGTGCGGTTATCTGCCTACACATTTTTTTTTAATATTAATAAAAGTTGAAGTGACACCTACAGTGATTTTATTTTATTTAAAAATATATTCTACTTATAAAACAGTATAAACCACTTTTATATTTTAACATTTAAATATATATTTAAAGATATTTCTGAACCTGATTAAAGTTATACATATACACTGACAAAAAGAGGCAGTTGTTTCCAGTTACCTCTGTGGTGACCTTTGTACAGACTGACCCTCGCTTGCCAAGTTGAGCTTTGCAAATTCAGACCTGTTGCTCTCAGTAAAGTGCTTGCCTGAAACCAGTCTCCTCACATCAACTATAATAAAAGCTTTCACATATGACAGCTAAAACTGGCCACAAATCAGCAGCAAAGTGTGTTCAGTCCATATCGTACAAGTCATATAATTCAAAGGCACATGGCACAGCATGTGCTACAGTATTACTGGTAGAATGATTTATTGACACTATATTGATGTGAAAGTTGTTTAAAATTACTGTTAAATCAGTATTTTTTTGTTCTTCACAGATATGCTGCTAAATTGATCGCTGGGGTTTTAGATTTCAAGAGCATGATTGACAAGTAAGTCATGCATTCTTTCCTCTATATATGCTTTAGATAACCATGACTATTGATTAAATCCATGTGTTTGTAAAGTTCAGAGTCAGACATCATGTCTTTGCTCTTTGATTAGTGAAACATTGCCAGTGGAGTATCTGGGTGGAAAGCCACTCTGTATGAACCAGTACTATCAGGTGCTCTCGTCCTGCCGAATCCCTGGAACAAAGAGGGATAACGTGGTCAACTACGCCTTGGACAATAAACCCCCCACACATATCACTGTAGTGCACAACTTTCAGGTCAGTCCCTGTTAAATTCCAGGCAGGGTCCATATGTAATTTCTAGTACAATTTACAGCCTATAAGGATTTCTTACTGGCTATGAAAAACTGCCATGCAATTTAAAAATATATAAATATTCTTTATATTTCTGCATCCAGGACTGCAGTGAATTTGTGATCTGTTTGTACGTTTTGACTTGCTACTTGATGGTGTACACCAATATGTCTTTTTTAACTCATTCTTTTAACTTTTAGTTCTTTGTGCTGGATGTATACAACAGTGACGGCACACCACTGACCGTAGACCAGATCTACATTCAGCTGGAGAAGATCTGGAGCTCCTCCTTACAGTCCAACAAAGAGCCAATTGGCATCCTCACCTCCAACCACCGCAACAGCTGGGGCAAAGCCTACAACAACCTCATTAAGGGTGGGCACTGCTGACACGTTTTAGTTTCAGTTGGGCATATTAGTGTGCTAGTAAATAAAACTATTCAAAATACTGTACACTACCGTTCTAAAAGTTCGGGATCATTATGATTTTAATTAAAACTTTTATTCAGCAAGGATGCATTTAATTGATGCATAAAAATGATCAAAAAAATGAGTTACGGTATTTATATTGCTACAGAAGATTTTTCTTTCAAATAAATGCTATTCTTCAGACCTTGTTAAATCATAACTTTACTCTAAAGACCTGTTTTTTTTCCATGCTGATTCCTTTCCTATGTCACTTTCAGATAAAACTAACAAAGAGTCAGTAAGAGCCATTCAGAAGAGTATCTTCACAGTCTGTCTGGATGCTGCCCTGCCGCGAGCGTCTGATGACATGTACCGCACCCGAGCTGGGGTTCAGATGCTGCACGGAGGGGGCAGCAGGTGGAACAGTGGAAATCGCTGGTTCGACAAAACATTGCAGGTTAGACCCATGAGGAATGGGTAGTGTGCAGTATAGCTTTTTGGGCATGTAAACATCTGCAAACAGTTGCAAGACAAAAAGTCCACGCCAAAGGGAGTTAACCACGCCAACGCCTCTTTTATAGTCCTGCCATTATGCCTGTGACATAGCTACGTCACCATGTTACACATCTGCATAATGCCCGCCTACTGGCTACTCTGGCTTGTTCTCAAACAAAGGCATTATTTTTCAGACAAGTGGTGAGCCAGTCACAACAGACTGGAGCTGACTGACCAATCCAAGCAGATTGGGCTTTTCAAAGCCAAAACTAAAACAGAGCGTTTAGACAGAGGAGCTGCACCAATGAAAATTATAAGAAAAATAATGAATTATTTAAACATTAAATCATGTAAACCTATTCTAGTAGACCACCGAGACAAAATTATAAACCTCTAAATGAGCATGTAATTTTGGCAAATCAAATGTTAGAAATGTATCAAGCACAAGATCCTGATACTGAATACTGTTGTGTTTCTAGTTTATCATTGGAGAGGATGGGACATGTGGACTGATCTATGAACACGCCCCCGCTGAGGGTCCCCCTATCGTGTCACTGATCGACCATGTGGTGGAATATACGTAAGAATAACTGGTTAAATGTGGAAAAACTGTAACCATGGCTAACACAGCTAATATTTACCACTTTTTTGTTATATTTGTACAGGAAGAAGTCGGAGATGGTCCGTACCCCAATGGTCCCGCTGTGTATGCCTAAGAAGCTTCGTTTCAACATCACACCAGAGATCAAAAAAGACATTGAGGAGGCCAAACAAAACATGAACATGTGAGAAGCTGATATTACACGCACTCTTTGCATTACCAACATTTGTTTTTTTGAACAAACAACATGGTAGTATGCTAAATATTGAATGCTTAAAAGTTTCTCTTCTCCTCCTCTACAGTATGGTTCATGACTTGGACATGAAAATCAACGTGTTCTCCCATTTTGGCAAAGATTTCCCAAAGTCGCAGAAGATGAGCCCTGATGCTTTTATTCAGATGGCTCTCCAGTTGGCTTACTACAGGTAAACCATTCCAGCACTGCCATTAATATTATTTCCCATATTTATATCTTAACTGCTACATTATTACTATTATGAAATGAATGATCAGTTTAGTTTATTTGCTTGATTCGCGGACTCACTGTTTTTAGGATTTACAAGCGCTGTTGTCCCACCTATGAGAGCGCTTCTCTCCGCATGTTCAGACTGGGCCGAACCGACACCATACGCTCAACCTCAGTTGACTCGGCCAGATTCGTCAAGGCCATGGATGACCCAGCCAAAAATGTACAGTCACCTCTAGTACACATTTGAGTTGAATCCACTTTCTTATACAATAGCATAAAAAAATGTGGGTCAGTAAATAATTCTGCTGAAAATGTGTCCATCACAGGAATACATTCCATTTAATTTGATAAGAAAACAGTTATTTTAAATTGTAATAAAATTTCAAAGTAATACCTGTATTTTTGATCAAATAAATGCAGCCGTGATGAGACATTTAAAAGCGTTAACAAATCATACCGACCCCAAACTTTTAAACTAATTTATATATTATATCAAATATTTTGTCTGTTTTATTGTCAATATCAAAATCTTTTTCTTTTTTTCAAGTGCATTTGTGAAATTGATCTAACAATCTCATTTTGATGGACAGAACACAGAGAAAGTGGCTCTGCTAGACAAAGCTGTGAAAGCACACAGAGCTTACACAGACATGGTGAGTAAACGCATGCTGGGGATGTAAATATATGCATCATTATTGATTTGCCCTAAATATATTCCACATTCTTCATCTTGTGTGTGGATTTGCAGGCCATCCGAGGTCAAGCCGTCGACAGACATTTGCTCGGACTGAAATTGCAGGCTATTGAGGACCTGGCTGCCCTGCCAGAGATATTCATGGATACCTCATATGCTGTGGCACTGCACTTCAACCTCTCCACCAGCCAGGTAATGCAAACAGAGCACTCTGGTTCAGGACTAGAGGTAACAAATGAAACTGAAGTGCATGTCATTTGAAAAACAAACTCTTTGCATTGTGTTCAGCATGTTGTGCTGATGAGCAGTACCATACCATTAACTGTGCACACATTTTTGGTGACCAACTGATCCCTGAAATAGATGGCTCTTCAAATCTGCTTATATGATATTGTTGTGAAGCTAAAATCATCATATCATCTAAAACTCATAGCCCTGGTTTGAGTCAGGATTATGCCTTCGTTCAATTAGGACATTTAAGTAGCTTTTTTAAATGTGCCTTAGAAAAGAACATTACTGTTGTGCATCTTGAGACAAAACAATGGCCTTGACGTATTTTAAGATATGTCAGTGCACGTGTCTTTCAGTTAAAACATGCATTTTAGTCTGGGACTAGTTTTAAACCTAATCTGTGAATAATCTGACATAATATTAAATTGTACTTTTTATTTTTCCACTCTACCCTCCCAGGTGCCAGCTAAAACAAACTGTGTGATGTGCTTCGGTCCAGTGGTACCTGACGGTTATGGCGTGTGCTACAACCCCATGGATACGCACATTAACTTCTCAGTGTCTGCTTTCAACAGCTGCCAGGACACTAACGCAGCACATCTGGCCCAAGGTCTGGAGGACGCTCTCATAGACATGAAGACCCTCCTGGAGCAGACGCCCAAAGCCAAGCTTTAAGGACGATTATGTCAATCAGACTTGATCTTTGACCAGTTCGATCACCACAGTACTCGAGGACAGGGATTTTAAGAGGATTTTTATTTTATATTTGACCAGTTCAGACCAGAGTTGCCTGGACTCCATTGCCTTGACACTAATAATCCTTAACTTTTTATACGTTTGTGTGCTTCTGTATGTTTAAACAGACAAAAAATCAATAAGGTTTTTCAATCGAGTTTTGCTGATTGGCGTTTTCTTTGAATGGACTTCTCAGTAGGCTACAGAAAATGTACCCGGCTTTTGCATTATGGTAAATCTGTGGTTAAAACTGCTCATGTGATTGTACATTGTAAATTATATATTAAATGTAAGCAAATACAGAAAAAAGTGTAAATGCTATGATGTGAATTGTGACATTTGAGGGCTAGTTCTTTGCACAATATTGTAAATTTGCATTAACATGTTTTTAATAAATATTATGTCACATATTTTGTCCTTTTTAGAATTGGCTGAGGTGATTTTTATTCAAAATTTGTTCTTGTGCGTGAAAATATTTGTCAGTTTCCTGCTTTTTTCTGCTCGACATCTTTAAAATATATAGGCAATGGTGTTATTACATGCACTCAGAAGAGGAACGCTTATTGAAAAAACATGAATTTCACAGCTTGACATTTTTATATGCATAGTGGATAAGATAAACAATATCTAATATTTTTTGGAACAATCTGTCAATATTACAGTTTAATCACTGACCCATAGGGCTCTTCAATTGACCCCTGATCTGTACTCGTCACATCACATGCTCATGTGTGCTATCAGGTGTGTAAGGGGTCTTCGATTGACCCCTGATCTGTACTCATCACATCACATGCTCATGTGCTATCAGGTGTGTAATGAGTGAGCTGCTGTGTTTTACTCATCACTTCACGCATAAGCGCAAAATATTCGCGCGTTTCATGGGGCAGCTCTGTGCCATCATTAGAAATTAGAGTATGGAAAAAATTATTATTCCTGATTATCACGATGAGGAATTTATGTGCCCTAAAATGGGGTAAGTGTTATGACAGAACAGAATGTTTTTGTCCCACTCATTGTGGGTTAGACTAATCTTTGGTATGTTAAATATCCTATTTATGTCGATTTTCATTGTCATTTTTTTAAATAATACATTTGTTACGAGTTATGCAGTTTATGTCTACTTTTTTTCACTTTGATTTTCTTTGAAGTTAGTGATGAAGCCTAATGTGTCCTTGAATGCTTTTTGAAAATGACATAGCAATAATATCATATTTACATTGTAATCTTCTTAAATGTTAATAATAAAAGCAATATATGCAATGCAATTTAATAAGACCCATCACGTAATGTAAAGATGAGGTATATCTGACAAAAAAGGTGCATTTATGTTTTTAACCTTAAATTTGGGGTAAACTTGACTTTATGTAAACTTTTATTTTATTCACATAAAAGGGAAATTGAGAAAGGAAATGAGTTAGACATTTTAAAATGAGAAAAAGTTGCATTTATGGTAACCAGACCAGTTTATGGTAACTGGATTTGTCATGTTAAATTTTCTGATTTATTTGACATCCATATTTTGCATTTACTTTACATACTTTTCATTTTCTGCTTGTTTAAACCACTTTTTAAGGCATTTGCAGTGTTGATGAGATGAGACTCCTCCTTCAGTAATTTAATTCACATGATAGTGGTTACAGTGCATTTTAGTTTGGACTGCTCAAAATCTGGACTGGTGACCCACTGTAGCTTAATCGGCAAGATAGGAAGAAGAAAAATAGGAAAGGGTGGAAGATTTTTTTAATATCTAATTTTTGAGGCTTCTTAGCCCGTCATCAGTGACAGAAAGCTGGCGGCCATGTCAGCTGTATGGGACACTGACTATCTGTGGAGGGAGGTCCAAGGGTCAGTGCAAACAGGTCGTCTTCTTTCATGTGGATTTAATTATAGATGCTAGACTGGACCTTGCTGTACTGTAACTTTTGGTTTGAAAAGTCTAAAGGTGTTTGATTGATGCTAGTCCATTATTTATTGTGTGCCTGTGATTAATGTAGCAGCTTGTTGGTGATTCTTTCAATGAGATAAACAGCATTTTAAAATCCTACCACGCAGTAAAATTCTCACTTCGCAACATTGTCGGCAGCATATTTCAGCAACGGCATCTCCAATGTTCTTTCAAAGCCTGAGTTAATTTCAACACCATGCCTAACGTTAAATAATTCTTAAATTGAAGCGTCAGTAAAACATGCATGATACATTGGGTTAAGAATGAAAATTGATAAGATAAGACATTCTTCTGCTGTTTTTGTTGATTGAATGTCTACATAGATTGTTTTCAACAGGATGTTGAACTCATAGATTGTGCTGATACATTTGAAACATTCTACTTCCAAAGAACATCAGGATTTTAAAAGGATACCTGAAGATGTATAGAAATCTGAAGATTTTATGGAAATAAGTAAAGATATAACGCTTGTTTCCATTCCTCTAGGGCAAAGCTGGCCTCTCTCTTTGGTCTGGACCGAGCAGAGAGTCAGGGAAATGAGTCCTTTCAATTCACTGCCCCTAAACAGCCAAAAAAGACCTGCGCCAAATTAGGTATGTGGTACAGCAGAGCCATGTAGCCTTTTTTGGCACATTTCCGCGTGTTCTTCGATTATTTTTAATCTTAATTTGTCACGTTTTTTAAGGTCCTCCTCAGAAGCCCGCTCATTCTCCATGTGCTCCAGCTGTGCAGTTTGCTACAGCTGTTCACGCATTCTGCTTGTTAGTATAAATTTGTCAATTAAAGGATGCTTATAAGACTTTGAATTAGCATAAGTTCACACATTCCTTAATTGAGCCTTAATTTTCCACCAGTGTGAATGGACAGTATGTGAAGCAAGGAAAGATAGGAGCTGCTGTTTTAGGGAACCATGTCACCAAAGAGGTAAGATAAGAGTGTGTGTGTGTTTGTTTGTTTCATTTGTTAATTTTTTTCTATTTGCAATTATAGTACAAGATTCTGTTGTATGGGAGTAAGCAAAAACAGATCACTACGGCTAGAATCTATCGTGGATTTGTCCTCACAGTAAGTGATCTTTGTTTTTATTCTCAATTTTATTCCATTGTGTTTTCTTGTGTTTTGTTCTTTTATATACTGCATTTATCAGGTCTGTGCTACATATACCTGTCCACAGGTTCAGCCTTGTAACTACGTTACTTTCTATGATGACCAACAACAGAGCTGGTCTTTAATGTTTGACTCAGAAAAGTCCAGGCCAGAGTTCTGTAAGGAGGTAATGCTTGAACTGAATTATTCGCTGAGCATTTAAAATCGATGCATTCAATGAAAAAGTTTAAAAATTGTTAAAATCCATTTTTTGTTTTTAACATTTTGAAAATTTACAGATGGACAACATTATTTATATAAATGACGTGTGAGCCTGTTTCTCTCAGGTGTGTATGGCCCGGTGGAACAGTGAGGCTTCATCAGACTCTCTGATCAGCCAGGACCTTGCCCAAGGTGAAGGTCAAGCTGTTGATGTTGGGGACTCAGTTGAGGTGGCCTATTCTGGATGGCTTTTACAGAACCATTCTCTAGGACAGGTGAAACCATGTGCAACATTATGGTATGCATGCATTATGCATGCATTATGGTATTTTGTAAAGACAAATGTCTGTTGTGATCCTAATTGTTTCAAAAACATAAAGATTAAATAAATGTGTATTTATACCCCCGGTTTCATAGACAAGGCTTAAAGGGTTAGTTCACCCAAAAATGAAAATTCTTTCAGTATTTACTCACCCTCATGTTGTTCCAAACCTCTATGTGTTTATTTGTTCTGCTATACACAAAGGAAGATATTTGGAAGAATGTTTTAATCAAACAGATCTCAATCCCCATTGACTTCTATAGTAGGAAAAAATACATACTATGGTAGTCAATGGGGAATGAGATCTGTTTGATTAAAACATTCTTCCAAATATCTTCATTTGTGTACAGCAGAACAAATAAACACAGAGGTTTGAAACAACATGAGGGTGAGTAATGACAGAATTTTCATTTTTGGGTGAACTAACCCTTTAGCTTGTCTCAGACTAAAATGAGTGTTTGAATTGTCTCAACTTGGACTGATAAATCTTGTCAATTTAATCTAACCAGCCATAGTTTCTCATAATTTTGGAGAGGTTTCTACTCTTAATAAATTAAGCGGAATCACTGATTGTCCCTAATTTGCACATTTGGTCTTGAATTTCTAGTTAAACGTCTTTACTCGTAGTTGAGCACATTTAGCACAGAGCAGCTCACTGTGCACATTCTTGTTGATTAGTCACGACTCAAAAGTCATGCCCCCATTGACCTAATCAACTGAACTCACTGCTAATTTAAATGGCATGTTTGCTGTACAGCTTGAGATCTATAAATGTTAAAGTTCAGTGTCTCTGTCTGTCTTTCCCCCCAGATATTTGTTTCTAATCTGGGAAAAGAAAAGCTGCAGCGAGTAAAGCTTGGAGCAGGAAAAGCTCTAAGGGTGAGAAGGGTGTGATGTTTTTAATGCTGTATACTGTATGACTGTGTGGTGTTTTTAATATGCTTTAACACAAACTATGGTCAAATTCAACAATCAACATCATTGCTGAGTATTTTCTCCTTAAAACTGCTTTGTACAGCCTGTACTGCAAATATGGTCTCAAAAACAAGGTTTAAACCACCCGTTTCCTACCGTCACAAACAATCACGTTTCTATGATGTGCAAAGTGTTTCTAAGGATGCTGATTTTTAGAAGGGAGCGGTCTAAATCTGAGATGTTGAACGGAAACCTGGTAACATTAGAAACACATTTGCTGTTTGATAACGTTATCAAGACTAAGGCTAATCATATTTAATGTTATATGTCCGACGTTGTAGAGAGCAATACATACAACGCATTAGGCTAACACTGATGCGTCAACTTTGTACTGTATAGTTCACTCTTCCACTTCTTCAACATATATGGCTGAATGAATTACTACATTTCCACTTGTCATCACATAACTTTTACTGCAGATGAGCCGGATTATCATTATCATTATCAAAGATGAGTTTTACGGCATAAAATTATTGACTGCAAAGGGACCTTACAAATGATGATAAAAGAAACTAGTGGTTCTTTCTGCTGTTGTGCCATAGAGCTCTTATGTTGCCTTTTCTCTCAGGGATGGGAGGATGGGATGCTTGGGATGCAGAAAGGAGGTCGACGGCTCCTTATCGTCCCTCCTAATATGGTTTCAAAGGGCGTCCCTAACCATGTGCCCGAAAACAGCACTCTGGTCTATGATGTAGAGATTCATAGAGTAAGGCACTGATGGTGTGAATGTCATTTAAGATACTAGAGCAAACATCTGTAGTCTCTCTTACTACTTTTTTAAAAAATCGGTCTATTTATCTACATGCAGGTTAAAATCTCCAAAGTGCGACATAGCGGGGGATCAGTTGACACCTTCAGTACATCTCAAGGAACCTGTCCAGACACACTGAGTGAAGAAAACACCAGGCAAATGGTCTCAGATACAGAGGAGTCAAAGTGTGTACAGACAGCATAAACTTTGCACTAATTTTAAGTGAATCCCATTTGCAAAAAAAATATAATGTAAAACAATTCTCAATTAAGTTTATTTTATTAAATTGAAAGATCAGTAAAACATGATACATTGGCTTAAGAAGGAAAATTGATAAGATATTAAGACATTTTTCTTTATAGAATATCTTGAATTATGTTTATTTTCTTTAGGTTTTTCTTTCTTAGAAAAAGTGAAAGAAGATTCAACGTAAACAAATTCTCGAATTAGATTAAAGTTCATTTATCTTGGTTTTTAGGATGTTTAGATATTTTGGATCATTAAAAAAAGACAAAATACTCTTTTTTATTTATTTATTTTTGCTATGTACAATGAGAGGTCAAAGCAAGAATGAAGATTGTGTGATAAGGGTGTTTTAACTAAATGTCTCTGGACAAACATCCATGAGCTGATTCCTATAAATTTATACAATATTTATCATTTGTTTTTAGAGAACAAGCTCCTAAGGGGAAGGTGCAATCTGTTATTGAATACCTGACAGTGAGTAGTATTTTTGCAACTAGACGGATGCCATAAGCCTAAAGTGGCCAAAATGCTGAAGCTTTTTTACATTTATTTTTCTTTCTTGTAGACATCAGGTGCATCTAAGGCCAAGCTGATCTCACGTATAGCCAAGATGGGTCAACCCATGCTTCCATTTCTCAATGGAGCCATTCCAACTCAGCCTGACCCCAGTGACTCCGAAACCGAGGTCAGGAGAATTGGAGATTATTTTTTTTAAATCTTAGATTTGTTTCCTGAATGTATTATGAAGTAAAACTATAACTCGCAGATTTGATTTTGTGCAGGATGCGAGTGAGTCTGGACAAATCTGTGATCTCTCTCCTTCACCCTCTCCAAAACCTGCACAAATGCCCTGCAGTCCTCCATCTTGTATGTGTGAAAACAATCACAAATAATCACCTAATCAGTATCAGTAGCTCTTCCTTATATTAGAGCTGACTAGTTCTTTGCTGTTTTGACTGATCTTTGTTTTAGTGTTGTGTCAGCCCGGTGATGTTCAGAAACAGGACGCAGTGCCACCTCACACAAACTTGAACACTACTCAAGGCTTTCAGGTGAGATACAATGTGAAAAAAAGGAAAAAAAAGTGTATACACATACCATACACAATACTGGTCAAAAGGTACTGTTTCAAAAAAAGCCATTTTTTTATTTTTGAAAGAAGTGTCTTATTATGGAAAACATTAGACATATATTTTAATTATATATATATATATATATATATATATATATATATATATATATATATATATATATATATATAAAATTAGATATCTGAAAAATTATATATAGGGCCGGACTGGGACCAAAATTCGGCCCTGGCAAAAATATGCTTGGCTGTGGATTTTTTCATCTACCACTCTCCATGGCAGGTGAGCCAAAAAGTTTATTTCGGACCCTCACAGCACACACGAGCATGGCACAGTGGCCAAAAACACACCAGCATGGCACAGCTGCCAAAAACACACGCATACACGAGCATGGCACAGCGGCAAAAACACACAAGCATGGCACAGCGGCCAAAAACATATATAGGTCTACCGGATTTTCCGCACTATAAGGCGCAAAAAAAGCCTTTAATTTTCTTTTTTTGCGCAGCGCGCACTATTAAAATTTAAATTGGCTTAGGCCTATATCATCTGTACACACACACACACACACACACACACACAAACAACAAAAACTGTAAAATTAAACAAATCAATGGGCCTAATTATACAAATAAAAAATTGGCTATAGGCCTACATCAACGTGTTAAATTAAAAAGTAAATTAACTATTAGGCCACCAGACTTATATCTAACTGGAGTTTTGCGCAGAGAGCAGGTGGATAACAATTTAAATAGTCTCAAACTTAAAAAGCACCGGATTATAAGGCACACCTAATGACCTATTTTAGAACATTATTTCGCCTTATAGTGCGGAAAATACGGGTACGATAAAAAAGAAGCATGACCTACCTTACTGCATCAGCGCGCTCTTCTCCGCCCTTTCAATGATGCAATCCGTGTGCAAAGTAACCAGAACCTCTTTTTCGATTTCCATCAACATAAAGGCTGATGGGAAGATGCTCCTCCACTGTGCTCCTTGATCGATTCTTGATGAATTTTAACGTGGAAAAGCTTCACTCACATTACATACAACTTGTGTCACAGTCACAGACAGAGTTAACAAAAACTTTTCCAAGTCCGATTAGATGGTGGGAGTCAGTGAGCAACTTTTTTAGTGCGTAAGCACGAAAAAAAAACATTTTTGGCGTATAAATACCACGAGAAATGACATTCGTGGTATAGCCTAGATACGCACCTTCATGAGACTGTGTTAGTCTTTACCCCATTAAAATCCCTCGCATATTTTTTCAGATTGTCTTGTGTGCTTGTGACAAAGCGACGGCCCGTGAGCAAATCAATTCCAGTAGTTTGCAAATACTTGGAAAGTGGAGTTGTTAGTTGTAAGATGCGTACAAACGTCTGAGCAGAGAGAGGATGGTTTGGTATTTCAGCAGAGCCTCTGCATAACTGTCGGCCTTCGCACGCAGAGTCGGCTTCATGTTGTCTTTCTCGCTCAGGGCCTTGAGTGTAACAACAAGATCGGTGTAAAGACATCATTATGGATCCTCAAACTTCCCAAACACTTTTGTAAGCGCAGCGTTTTTGTCCCACCATCGGGTTTCCCTGATTCGGCAGAGAACTCCACCTGCCGTAGTCACGTGACGTAGGTGTTTAATTGCCAGATCCGGGCCTGACTAGATATTATATTATGTTTAATCAAATAAATGCAGCCTTGGTGAGCATAAGAGACTTTCAAAAAATCTTCTAACCCCCAAATTTAGAAATGTTAGTAAGAATCTATTTATTCATTTTTTTTTAGGATCAACAGCCGAATACCTTTGGACAAAATCCATATTTTCCATCACAGCTATATTCATTTCCCTCTATCTACCCATCCAACATTTCATACAAAAGTAAGACATGAGCCATGAACTCTCTCTCATACAGTAGCCTATAAAGAAAATGACCTGTTTTTCAATGCAAGAGTTTTGTATTAAACAATAGATCCTGATATTACATCATACTTGATGTCTGAGGCTCGTCAGCATAACACAGAAATCCTTCTGGCTATAGAAAAAGTGGCGCACAGGATGGACCAACTCACCTGCAAGGTATATTTGTGCAATCCAGATCTTTTTGTATCGGCCTTTATGGTTATTAAGTTACAAACAAAAGTTTTTAAAATTGTTTTTTTTAGGTGGACGAGTTGCAAAAAGATGGTCACTCTTTTGGAGTCTCTTTAGAAACAAACATGATCCTACACAACATTCAGAGAATCATTCAGGTTTGGATTGAAGGATAGCCTACTTTCTATCATTTTAATTCTATTTAGATGTAAATGACATCTGTGTTTTGTGTAAGGAGAGCATGTGTCTGAAGAAGAAGGTTCCGGAGAAAAGTTCTCAGGAGGAGGAACAGAACCCTAAAATAGGGGTGCTGAGTGGAGAAAATAAGAGGTGTCCTACTCCCCTCCTCACACTCCAATTTCCTGCTTTCCAATCGAATTAAAGGAAAAAATCCCCCCTAAACCAGTTATCCCAAACATTGACACACAACTGGTTTTCTCTGTGTGTGCAGGTCTATGGAGCAGCAACACACCCAGACGTGCCGCCTTCAGGCTGAACAGGAAAGGGTGCAGCGCAGATTTGCTAAATTATGCATTGGCTCTCTATATTATTATTGTATTTATGTTAAAACTTGCTGTGTGTGCTGGTGAACTTTTGTTGTGAGGCAAAGGCCTTGAATTGTTTATTTTCTTTCTCTTCAGGTTCATTTATATGGGGAATTGAGTTCCTCGACCGCCACACAAGCATATCAGCTGCAGCAGGAGATGGTGAATCTCCAGCAGAGGGTGACAGAAATCCAGGCTGATCTCAGTGCAGCCCTGGAGGACAAGCACAAGCACTGTGCTCAGATCAGCCTTCTGGAGAAACAAGTGAAAGGTGATCCCAAAGTTTCATTACAAGTTTTTACTCCTTATTTAAATTTTAGGGTACTTTTAACCATAAAAGTTGTAGTGGTATAAAAGTGGTACAATTTTCAAAGGCCCCATGACTTTTACAGTTCTTTGTATTTACTGGATAAGGAATACAGATAAGGATTTAAAAAAAAATATATATTTTTTTTACTCACAATTTCTACCTGATTAAATAAAAAAATGAATATTCATTATAAAAATGATTTAGTTTTAAGATTTAATTCATTTACATTACTTATCCAGATACAAAAATCTCACTTTTTTCAAATTAGGCAACCTCATTTGTCCAAGTTTTTCAAGACACTGATTCTTTAAAACAAAAAAGGATGTTGGAGTGAATTAAAATAAGAAATGTATACATTTGATTTATTTTAAATCATATTTAAGCCCCCTATAGCTCACTGATCTGATCTGAAGTGTTTGTGCAGTTTGTAAGAGTGTTTAGATAATGTTTGTTTTTAGAGCTTGTGAAGCAAGAAGAACAGTCGGAGCAGCGGTGGAGAGCAGAGAAGCAGAAGTGCAAAGAGATGGAAACAATTATACAAAACATGGAAAATGAGATGCAAGATCTGAGGGCTGAAAAGGAGAATCTGCATCAGGTGTGTATAGTTTGAGCTTAGCTGGAAAACAATGTGTGTTTCTGCATTGACGGAACAGAAGATGATGCTGTAAGGAACATTTACTGTGCTGCAAGAACAAGCTTGAGTAAAAGCGTCACAATGATGAGCAAAGATGACCAAATGTCCACACTGAAAAGACAGGGCATAAAAATGTATCATAAATAATATGGTGTATATGGTGTAATATGGATAATTGAATAACTTTTCCTAAAGGAATAGTTTGCCAAACATATGTTTAGTTTTTAAAGGTATACTCCTCCCAAACATGAACATTTTCTTAATATTTACTCACCATCCCAGATGTATGACTTTCTGTACCCTTAATAACATAATTCACAAAATAAAATTAGCAAATATTTCACAAAATAATTAGCAAATATTTTATTTTTGGGTAAAGAATCCCTTGAATCTCCCATTTACCCGCATTTTATATTTGAGTATGTGGATTTAATGAAGACATCACAAAATAGGAAAAAGCTGTTTGAGACCTAGTTGGTGGTTCAGGTGAGGTAAAAGAGCTGTTATAGAAAAGTCTAAACCTAAAACTGAGCTGGTGTATCATGTGCAGGTGAAGCGAGTGATGAATGGAGTGTTTCAGTCCCTCAAGACAGGGTTTGATCCGCTGGAGTCTTACAGTGGACACACAGTGTGCGAGATTCTCCAAAACACAATCAAGGTACTGTCCAAACTATTAGGAGAAGCCTATGGACTACAAAAGACACCAATGGTTGACATCTATTTTTCCTTTGCAGAGTTTTACCATAAAACTTTGGGAGATTGAATCAGGCGTAGATAAAGTGGAAGAAGAGTACCTACTAACATCTACTGAAGAAATGCTTTCAGATAGAAAACATGCAGAAGGAAGACCATGAAATGAAGGAAAAAAGGCCAACATTAAAAATGCTATTCAGTATTTTTGTTGATCAGGAAACCTGCAGATACTGTACATGTGAAAAAGCACCGTTGAACCAAAAGCATGCTGACCCTGATAGGAGAATTTATATTGAGCAATCACAGTTAAAGAGGCTACATAATGTCCAATAAATGATTCTATTAAAATATATATATATATATATATTATATTATATTTATAATATAAAAAATTAATGGCACACTTTTCTGAAACTAATCATGATTAATTGCACCTAACATTAAAACTTTCAATAATTTTAAATTGTAATAATTTCAACTTAAAGACTGTTTATTTAAAATTTGTCTTATTTGTTTATTTAAAATCTTTTTACAAAGTACAATGAATGAAGGCCGGCATTACCAATACTGCTACCTGATGACACTACAGAATGGAATTGTTTCTTAAAGTTGCAGTCCATAGCTTTTTTGGGTTAAAAATTATCCAAAATCCATATTTGATAAAATACATAACCAGCCAGTGTTCAAAACTCTCTGCTTGCCTTAGTTTGATTCAAAGCGGTAAGCTTGTAATCATGTTTAATACTCACTTAATAATATTGGCTTAAGCATAGACCAACTGTCACAGTTATGTTCAGTCTGTTTTAGTTATTATGGAATGTTTTAATTTACATCACATGTTCCTTTGTTTCTATGGCTAACTTGTTTGAGTCACTCTCCCTCACAGTCCTTTAGTGTTCGGTCTACGTTACATTTAGTGTGTATTGCCCTGCCTGTCTTATTATTGTATTATTTGTTCTGTTATTAAACTTTTATTGGAACTTCATTCCTCATCTTCGTCTGCCTTTCTGCAACAATCCGTGACACCAACTATGATGATTTGAGTCCGAATAATAACACAACTTCAGATTTGCTGTCTGAGATTATCTGAAAACATCTCAAATTTGTGTATAAAAAAATTGTCCGTGTTGAAAACTTTGTTTCTCAGAGGTATTCACGAGTTATTAAAAATGGAAAAAAGAAAAATGTCAGAAACCCTCAATTTGTTGTTTCCCTCTCAAACGTGATTGGATTGTGCCGGCACCACTGATTGAGACAGCCCTTTCAGCAATCACCTTCAGCATTCTGCCAAAGTCAACATTTTTCATAACTCCATGTAGGATGTTTCTGTCCATAAATGTAAGTACTGTAATCCAATATTTAGAAAATGTACTCTTGATACTCAAGTACTTAAAAACAAGCACTTCTGTACTTTTACTTAAGTAGACATCTGACCGTAGCTAGTACTTATACTTGAGTAAAATTTAGCAAGGGGTATCTGTACTTTTACTCACGTAATAAATCTGTGTACTCTGTCCGCCTCTGATCCTTAGGTCCTTCAACTGTAATAGATAAGTCATGAGCTAAGATGTAAAGAATGTCCAAGGGAGGGTTCAAGCGGGACCAGGCAGTGATGTCTCCAATAGCAGCCTGCAAGGATTTCTCCAGACATTAATAAGTAGCAAGGACAATATACACAGCTAGATTATTTTTCATTATTTACCAAGAGCTGAACACGACATCACTGAGAACAACTTCTTGTTCTTAAATCAACATGGCGATGCAGAACTACCCAGCAGCTGGCGGGATCCCGATGCAGGACAAAAGAGTCTACACTGCTCAGTGCCCCGTGATAGTGTCCATGCCTGAGCAAAAACTTAATGATGATATACTTTTCTCCACATTCAATCTTCACTTCTGTAACCCATGCTGCCTTGGGTTTGTGGCCTTTTACAACTCCGTGAAGGTAAGCAATTTTAATATGTTAAATAATAAAAGTGTCCTGCTGCTTTACAGACACCTTAAAGTTATCATACATTTTTATATGTCAGGCCCGGGACAGCAGAATGCTTGGAGACCTCACATCGGCACGGTTATACGGCAACAGAGCTCGACGCCTAAATATCGCTTCCATCATTATCTACGCCTCTGCTATTATTATCCTCATCATCGCTGCTGTCACAGTGATTAATCTCACAAGTTATTGATATCATGAACTCCTCGAAAGAATCAATGACTAAATGTTTGTATTCACTTGTATGTACTTTTTTGTTTTTTTATTAAAAAAAAATCTCTTGAAACTTTGCATTGTTCTTTTTTTAACATTGTTACTGACCTACTGGTCTTGATACAAGAAACTGACTCCCATGTGTAGTATAAGTATAAGTGTGTATCTACTGTATATGTAAATAATTAATAATTCGTTATATATATATATATATATATATATATATATGCGTGTGTGTGTATATATATGGATTATAAGTCATATACAGCTGCAGTATGCAAAACTAGACCTCTTAATTATCAAAGGACACTAAAACACATTGTCTAGCAGGTTTATTTTGCAGATGTGTGACATGAGTGATAACTCACTCTAAATAATGAACAGGCACTATTTCAATGGATGTGATTGGATGGGTACAATTATAAAAGCTAAAAATACATATAATAATACAATATATTATGAATGTGCAGGGAAAAAAGGGAAAACATGTAAAGGCAGCATGTATTATGTAACGTTGAGATTTAATCTCAGTTAATCATCACAGGTAAGGTGACATTTGTATAGTAGAAATGACCATAAAAGGTATCGGTTCTTATAAAATAAAATACATGGAGGACACGACTACAGTGTGTAGGTTAATAATAAGTTACCTGCCATCAGAGGGTAATTTATACAGGAACTCCTAGTATTATTATGTCTAGAGGAGTCGTTTTTGGTACATTGCCATGTACTGATTGCACATTCTACTAAAAATTCTAAAGCTTTCGTCATATTTTTTCTTTAATGACAAATGCGATTTGAGCTGCACGGCTAATAAAAGACATATTTGTCCAGTCCAGTCCATACAGCATAACTGAAGCACACAATACACACAGATTAAAAGTTTCTGATGTGAATTATCATGCTGATAAACACTTAAAATGAACATTGTTTCACCTACAGGCATATTATTATTATTTTTTCATTCTGCGCATTTGACAAGAGAAGCAGACTTGCATATAAGAGCACTTGGATAAAGACAGAAGTACACAGAAGTGATTTTGGAAACACTATTGCGTGCATGCAATACCTGAAGTCGCTGAAAATGGTTAGTTGACAGTGACTGACAAAGCTTTTGTGAGGTTGAATGTTTTGACTGTCACATAAGAAGTACAGTGCCTTCAGAAAGATTTCACCTTCAAACTATTATTTCCTATTCTGCTGTGTTACCAAGTCAGTTTAAACCATTTAAATGTAGAAAACTCAATTCTGTAAATAAAAAAAGGATTTAGATTCACATTTATACTAAAAATGACTTTAACACTCTGGATCGGGTCTCTCTGGTGGCACTGCAGAGTAAAGGTCTGTTCACACCAAAAACGAGATGTATAAAGATGACTATAAACATAAATTAGCATCCACACCAACTAACGACAGTGTTCTTCTGCACATACTGCAGTTATGTCAGCTTCCACATTAAATGTTTGAGCTCTTTAATTTGGGGTGGATTCTGATTGGCGGTCAATATTTTTTATCCTTCATCAGCTGAATTTGATTTATGAAAGTAATTCCAGTGATATCATTCCTCTGTCATTACAGGCATCTGTGATGTGGACTTTTAGCCTGGATCCCAGCCGAACTTAGCCCCGCCCACAACATTTGAGGTCGGGGAGTTCGGTCTGGACTTGAAGCAAGTATCCTCGAACCAAAGCTGTTTGGACCAATCAAATTGTCAGGACGGGCTTTATACGATGATCGACAGATGATCAACAGTAAATCATCACGTCAACAAAGAGCGCTTGGGTTGAATTTGTTTACAACAAAGAATGGCTGGAGGAATGCCTGCAGGAACAGAGAACTGCGATCGAGGCATTTGTCGGTCGGAAAAATGAATGAAGAACATGCGTCACTTACTCGATTGCTCTGATTGGTTTAAGGTCTATTCAGTTGAGTGCTGATTGGCATTAGGCTTGTTTGAGATGAGCAAAATCTGCAAAGAACCGATCACTGGTGATCAGCGCGAGATTCATGCCGGTTAGAAATGTGTCCGAGTGGGGTCCGCCTTGCTCTGATGTCATGCTGACGTATGTCAAAAAAACTCTCGAGCCTATTTTGCAGTTCCAGACTCACATTCTGACTAGAATCTAAGTATGATGACCTCAGCCAAGTGGACTTTCCTATTCTCATAGAAATAGAATGATTCAAACTTTATAGTTATTGTATTTGATGTGAACAGCCCTTAATGTCGATGCAGTTTGATTCCTATTGCTCGACGATGAGACTAGAACAATATTGTGGGCATGGAGGGACTGTGGCGTGTGGATGAAGATTTAGCTTTACTATGGAGAACATGCAGATATTAAAAATTTAGTGGGAGGGGGAAAGAGTTGAGATTAAATACAGAAAAGGCACAAGTGCTTAGAGCAGGTACATCAAGAGCAATACTAAGACTCAACAAGTCAATATATTACAGTATATCTATTCCTATATTATTTTTAGTTGGATGGATCATTACCAAATTTTTTTCTTGCTGTTAATTTATTGGAATGTGACCAGTTTATGATGAACAAATGGACAAATGTCTTACTGTATATGTTCCTCTTTGATTGGCTAGTTGTAGCAGTAGTGGAAGAGAATATCCAGTAACTATTAAAGTGCTTTAAGGTTCACAAACGATTTCATGCAGCAAATGGGAGGAAGGACCAATTTGACATGTGAGGTATGATCCTGACCGTGGAAAGACTCGGTGGACGTTCGTCGGCTTCAGCCATGGTAAAGACGGACACGCTGAGATATAGAAGCACGGCACAGAGGGCAGGACTGCAGGGCATCGCTGCAGGTCTGGCAACAGCATACATGTCCACACGGAAGGAAGATCACATGTGACTACACAGAGCAGAACAGGAGAGGAAATTTAGTTGTTGTTGTTTTTTTAATTCTGCTGAAAAGTTAAACGGTAACAGCTGTATTCATTACAAACCATACTAATAAGTTAATATTTCTATAATAAACTAATAGTTAATTAGTAGGTTAATGTTTCATTTTATAAAAACATTTACACTACCTTTCAATCGTTTTGATCAGTAATTCTTTTTAAATAAACGAACAGTTTAATAGACAATAAATAAACAATAAAGACTACATTGTTACAAAAAATATTAAATACTTTAAATTAATAAAAATGTATATATAAATTTAAACATTTTTAATTGTAATATTTCATAATGTTATTGTTTTTACTGTATTTTTATAAAATACAGACTTTGTGATTATGAGATTTCTTGCAAAAAATGTTTTCACTTCTAAATATTTATTTGAATACTTTAGCCACTGTTTTAATTCAAATTGTTACTATTTGCATTAATAATTAAGCTTTTAAATGGAGGGAAGGCTTTACCTCATGTTCCATGCACACCACACACTCGGAACTGCCGAATCTATCGGGACCTGGGGCGGTGGGGGTGAGAGGGGTGTTGGGGGTCAGTGGAGGAGTCAGCTGCTGTTGAGGAGGGGCACTTGGAGTGGACGGACCAGCTTCCTGTATCTCTTTCGCTGTTTTAGGCAATGCTGAAGGGACAAAAATGTCATGATACCACAATCGCTGAAAAACAAAAACACTGAGCAGAATTCACAAATTTCACTAAATTAAAAATAGTACTGTATGTCATCAAGGGATTATGTTTGCTCTTACGGTCAGACAGAGTGCGTTCTCTGGCCCAGTGAAGAAGAGCTTTCTGCACGCCAACCTCATTGATCCCCAACTGTAAAAAAAAAAGTGGGGAAAAAAAGTTAATGATAGACATTAACATAAACATTTTAATGGACATAAATCTCTGATGACAAACTCCTAGACACACACACTTTTTTAAAAATGTGTTGAAACACAAAGGGAAAGATAGCAGACCTTCCTAAGGTCCTTGGCGGTCATGTGTCGCAAGGCCTCTACTGTGATTCGGTGATGAGCTATGATTGGCAGGTAGTGTTGAGCAGAGAGTTTACACAGCATATTCCCCAGATCCCTATCCACAGCCTCTTCCTGAGGAGAAAGGAAAGGACAGACAAAGGTGCAAAGGTCACTAGGTGCGTTTACATGGACACCTTTTGGTTCAATCAGAATGAAATCAATCAGATTGATGAATCTGAACACGGTTGTTTACATGAACGATAAATAAAGTAATTGGGTGCACGTTTATATGTCACAAGATTTAATCGGAATTGATTTTTTGACATGCGCTCACTGCACGAATATGACCCTGTTCGTGCATTACCATCTCCTCTATTGGTTCTTTATTTGTTTTAAACCACAGATTTAATATTTGGAGGCAATGAGCATGAATTACGCTGTGACGTGCTGCTAATATTTATCACGCAGTAAAACCCTATCTACAGAATTTGTTTAGTGCCCAGAACCAGTGGTCCGTGGATGATATTCTGAAACAAGGACTGGAGGGACATTGTCCTGCTCCACTTCACAGACGCTGAGTGAAATGAGAATTTTAGAATATCGGGAAACTCATTTATAAGACACTTTAATCAACAGAAGAACAGCTCGTTCCGTGAGTCATACGTCATTACACTATTTCAAAGTGCACATGAGCAGTCCTTTCAGTTTCGGTTTCGATTTACAATCCATTACAAAAGGTGTAAACCACCCCTTTCGATCTGATCGAAATTCCAATCGGATCAAGCTCAATCAGATTGATTAGGTATTTACATGAAGGTTTTTTTTTAAGTCCGATTGAGCCACCACCATCCGTTTATAAGTGTCCATGTAAACGCAGCTAGTGAGTGATTTTGTGATTTGAACACAGGATCTCAAGGCCTGCAGAAGAGCTGCTCTGACCTGCATACGCAAAGACAGCGGTTTAGCATCCAGGAGCCTCTGATATTGAATCATCCAGTAGTTCTGCTGATTGGATTCACTCTTCCGCTCCAGCTCCATCTAAAGAGCAAAGAAAAAAACATCCTTAGTGTAATTTATGATACATTTTGTAAAAGTCCTAATTAAATATAAACACTATTGAATTATCATGCCATTATGTGAAATACATTTCTCCATGGGGTTTTCAAATTCTGTATTTTTTTTCCTACACAGAATAACAAATATACAGACAACAGAAACATTTGCATCAAATGAAAATCCTCGAATACTATGACCCAAATTAACAAAGCTTAACAAAGCTCTAGATAGATAGATAGATAGATAGATAGATAGATAGATAGATAGATAGATAGATAGATAGATAGATAGATAGATAGATAGATAGATAGATAGATAGATAGATAGATAGATAGATAGATAGATAGATAGATAGATAGATAGATAGATAGATAGATAGATAGATAGGATAGGATAGGATAGGATAGGATAGGATGGATAGTCCAGAGTGACTCACCAAGACTTGCTTGAGCTCCTCCTCCCTCTGGTCCTTCTGTTTGAGTAATTGTTGCAGTAGGTCACTCAAAGCGGTCCTCTGGTCAGCCAGCACCTCCTTCCACACACACACACACACACAGTAAATACAGTAAATACACACACTCAAACAACACAAAAGAATCATATTCCCAGGATGCTTTGATAACTCATAGAGGTATTGTGAGCATGATAATTAAACAGGAATGGGATGAAATGGCTAAGTAATCAGAGAGAGAAAGAGAGACGCAAAAACAAACAAGAAAAGTGACGTGCAGCAACAAACAGTTATGGTTACTCCTCTCTACACTCCACAGCATGATGAAGCACTGGAAGGAAAGCAGCACATCATCTAATGCTTCTACGTACCTGCAGGTTCTCAGTGTCCAAATTCCTCCTCTTAACCTCCAGCTTTGTCAACTGCAATAACTCTGCCTCTATGAGTTTAATCTATGGATACAAGCATACAGTGGGGGTGTGAATGGCCCCATGGAGACATGATAAAACAGCCATCTTTTGGGTTCTGAATCCAATGAGATGTGGGATGTGAGAAGCATGGGCTGACCGAAACCAAAAAAAGCTTTTAATGGCTAGAATGACTACACAAGACCATCTTACACATTATTCCTTTATAGACCTATGTAGCCCCACCCCTTTTCAGCACTGTGCTCATTGTGTTCTGTTCTGTCTCCTGGTTTGTATTTTCACAGCAACCTTTCTGGTCTGCCGACATTTGTTATGACATCCGCTTCCAACAGCAATGCTCATAATAAATTTCATCAACACTAAAATAAGTAAATCGAGTTCACCAGATACAGATAATTGCTCTTCGACATAGAAATATACAGAAGTCATTCTAATATGCTGATTTAGTGCTAAAAAAATGTAAAAATGCAGCATACAGCAATGCAGTAACTAATGTTAACAAATGAGACTGTACTGTGTTACTAATAGTATAAGAAAAGTTTCTTGAGCACTAAATAAGCATATTGAATGACTTCTGAAGAAACATCTGACACTGAAGACTGGAGTAATACGTGGTGATAAATTACATTGGTCATAGTCTTATCATGTTTAGTTTTTTGGCTTCAGTTTAATTTTTAATCTTGATTTTCGAATTGAAAATACGCACAATGAAAACACGTCAATTTCTCTTTATCGCAAAAAAAGTTTTCTACGCTTGCATGATGTGGTTTTTCAGGCAATTTGAAAAAGGAACATTTAGCAAAACTGCAATGGAAGCAGTTTTTGGGCATTTAGAGGCACCTGACTTAGAAGCATGGTGTGTTTGGACAGAATACGAGACAGAGTTCTTTATTAAATTCATAAAAGAAAAAAGAATTACAGGAATACTGGATTCTAAACCTCAAAGAAATACCACAATCGGAGCAGAAATGAGGGAGAAGCACCTCATATGAGCTGCTCACAGTATAAGGGTCTTTCCTTGCAATTAATGCTTGGATAACACCTTCCATTAATAATAAAAATGTTATTTTTAACATTTAGGTTAAATGCATTTAACCTAAATGTTAAAAATACATTGGCTCTGATATATATAAACCTACCAACGTCCATTGCAATGATTTTTGGAGCGTGAGGGGGAAAAAAAATGACGTTTTAGTCGCATAACATCGGTTAATGGAAATGCAGTCATTTCGCAATAGTTTTTTATCGATATTTAGAAAAAAAAATCTGTAATGGAAACGCGCCTAAAGTCTTGCCTGTGTTCTAGTTATCATTTTTAGTTGTTTTAATGATCTCCCTATGTGTATTTAAGGCCTCAGTTTCCTCAGTTCTAAGTCTTGCACTAAAAGTTACGGTTGTAGTCTTGTTTCCCAGAGGGTTTATTAAAGTTTATGTGTATTATTATTTGTCAATCTGTGTCACACATCTTTTCCTTTGGCCTGTTTGATATTTTCAAATATATCATACCTGATTCCGAATATAAGCATGCACGCTATCCTTCTGAAGCTGGAGGGCTTCAAAGGCGGCCTTCTGCATTTCCTCCTGCAGACAAAGAGCCAATATGGGTTAGTTCATCATTTTAGGGCAATGCACTACCTGTACTAATTATAGTAGTTCATTGATATATTTGAGTGAATGGGTGGATGGATGAAGTGCAGACTAGTTTTTAATACAGATCATGTACATTGTAAGTTCGTAAACTGAATAGTTACCTCTTGAAGGATCTGACTAATGGCTTTGCTTTTGTCTAGTTGCTGCAGGGACAACACTTGGTCAAACTTCTTATCCAAACTGTCCAAACTAAATGAGGAAAAAGAGAGATTAAGAAAGAAGGAAAAATAGGATTTCAAAACAAATTTTCTTTATGAACAAGCAGAGCACTGACATAGTAAGTGAAGGATGTAATCTCAAAATCAGAGAATGTGTCTTTGAAATCTGTTCACAAGTGGTCACAAGCGATACTTTTGAGATGAATGTTAATACAGAGGGTAAACATCTTGCCTAACCACAAGTGATCAGATCAATAAGACGAATGTTGATACCAGGAGTAAACAGGGTCAAAAGGGTCTGGACAGAGTTCAAAACCATATGTAACCATATGTTGGTAAGAAGTGAAGCACCTCTTGCAGGTCTCAGACACCAGAATCTGCGTCTTGGCTTCCCTGGCCTCCTGCAGTAACCTTAAAGAGCAGCTCTCTGACAGCATCCTCTGCATGGCATCTGCAAACATGTACATATAGACTTACATAGACAGTAGAGGAGTTTAAAAAATACTGGGGGAAAGAGAGGGGGACTGGGACATTATGCAGGAATAATTCAAACTAAAAGTAACAAACATGTCTGAAGCATGTCACAGCTCTGAGAAATAACAAAGATTTCTAATGACTTGCCAACTAAATATTCAATTATGGAACTATTATGTAATTTTAGAGAAACATTTTCTAAAGCTCACCTGCCACTTCCTTCTTCCTCAGAGAGTTGGCTTCTTCCTGTGTGATGGTAGCAAGTTGTTCCATTCGTATGCTAAAAACAACAACAAGATACATCAGGGTAAGTTTAAGATATCACCATTTGCTGTGTGTGTAACTTCTATATACACTACTGTTCCAAAGTTTGGGATCAGTAAGATTCTTTTTATAAAATTATTACTCTTATTCAGGAAAGAATGGATTACATAGATTAAAAATGACAGCAAAGACATGTATCACGTTATCCCCCCCCCAAAAAAATCTATTTAAAATAAATGCGGTCCTTCTCAACTTTATCTCTACTTTGTTTCCAAAATAAATAAATAAAATGGAGCAGCACAACTGAAGAAATGGCACTTAAGCAGCAAGTCAGCATATTAGAAGGGTTTCTGAAAAAAATCACGTGACACTGAAGACTGGAGTAATGATGCTGAAAATTCAGCTTTACCATCACAGGAATAAATTACATTTATTATACATTCATATATTAAATAGAAAACGGTTATTTCAAATTGTAATAATATTTCACAATACTACTGTTTTTACCGTATTTTTTTCAAACAATTGCAGCTTTTGTGAGCATAAGAGACTTCTTTCAAAAACGTAAAAGAATATTACTAACCTCAAACGTTTAATCTGTATATATAAACAACCAATTCTGTATTAAACCGACTTAAAGTAACGCTAAAAGTAATGCCAGGTCTTTCAGCCCCGTGGTTCATTTCCCGTACAATGATGTAACTCACTGCTTAACTAGCATAGTATGATGATCAAAGTCCCTTTAAGATATGTACAAAAAACTTTTGTACGATGCATTTTTGAAGAAATCAAGTAGTTAGTCATGACTGTTCCCGAAACCATACTTTCACAAATTTGACGTTCAATCACATTAGTTAATGATGTCACACAGGTGGTGGAGTAAAAACTTTAATCCGTTTGATATCAATAAATACCAGATTTTTCAGTATGAATTACGGACATGCCATCTGGGAACTAATTCTAATTTTTTATTTTATTTCCAGATTCAATCATAGGCTCGTTATTGCATACTAGCGAAAGTACACTCATGCATGCTCTAAATATATTTTAAATTTCTTTAAAAGACGTAAATGACATTTGTTTATATTTGAAATGAAATGTATAGATTGTACTGAACGTCAGATTTTTACTGAGCTAATTTTGCTCAAGATAGAGATTTATTAAGATCACATGTCATACAAACAAGAAACTCTGTCGTTCCAATCATTCAACTTTGTGATGATGTTTGTGAATGTTTGTTAGAACTATGATAAACTATGGCTGATAACAATGGAACTTGCAACCATAGTTGACTAACAAAGTTTTCAGGAAACACACCTCTGATCTCCAAAAATACCTGAACGTACCCGTAAACGCTGAACTAATATGGGTTTGGTCAAAAGTGCTCTGTGAGTTGTAAAGGCACCACAGCAGTGGCATTGCTCAAACAGCTCAGTACTTCCAGTTACTCTGGATTTCTAAAGTGGTGACATTAGATATAGTGAAATTCACTTAGCAAGAGCTGCATTGATGGAAGGAGCCCACACTCCATTAGAGATGTGTAATATTTACTCACCGGTCCATCTCAAGAGCTTGCAGAAATTCAGCACTCTTTGCCTGTCTGTAATCGAATAAGCACAAACACACAACCACCCTTAAACTACACAACAGTCATGGACATCGCATGATTAAACTGAGAGCAATAGCTAAAAGAAACATTTCAAAAATGGTTCATATTGTGCCCTCACCGTTTGTTATCAAACAAGAGGTCAGAGATCCGGCCCATGATAACGCTCTCCGCCTGACGTACTTTATCCAGCATTTTCAGCCTTACTGCATCCTGGGCTTTCTGCTGCTGAGTCACACCTAACGCTAACCGTTCCTGTTCCTGAGAGAAAAGCACAAAGAGGTGTATTTTTGTTAGCTAGATAGGTGTAGTGACTGAAAGAAATGAACAGTAACAATTTTATTTCATTCAATGATGCGTTAAATTGATCAAATGCATCAGTAAAGACATTTATAATGTTACAAAAAAAATCATTTCAAATAGATGCTGTTTTTTTAAATTACTTTGTTCTTATTCATCAAATAATCCTTAAGATTTCCCCAAAAAATGTAAGCAGTACAATGGTTTTTAACATTGATAATAATAATAAATGTTACTTGAGCACTAAATCGGCATATTAGAATGATTTCTGAAGGATGATGTGACTGAAGACGTTCAATGAGAATAGAAAAGTTATTTTAAGTTGAAATAATATTTTACAACATCAGTGTTTTGTTGATTTTTAATCCAATAAATGCAGCCTTGGTGAGTACAGATGTGAAGCTCGCTTAAATGTGTTACATTTATAAACCAGAAAGTTACCAATTTGACAGACATCAGGACGTCCTCTTTACGGGAGTTGTTGAGGAGGAGGAGCTGAGTGTGTTCTCTCTGTTTCTCTTCAAGATCTTTCTCAAAGGTCAACTTTTCCAGCTGTTTCTGCTCCTAGGGGTGAAACAAAAAGTGAGCTGTAAATACTACTTCACTGCACGATCCAACAATAACAAAAAGAAACTAAACCAAACATACCTTTCTTTTCTCATAGTCCATGAATTTGCTCTGCAGTGTCAGTGAATGTAAGAGAACAGCAAGTCATTAGTACATTAACAGAAAAAATGCCACAGCAACACTTTTAGGCACTGTATGAAATGAGCGATAAACAGTGAAGACTGACCTGCCAGGCTATCTCCTCACCATCAACACAATCCACCTCCTGCTTCCCTCCACCATGCTCCAGCACTGGCAGAAGATACTGGGATGGAGGGCAATACTCCAGATCCATCTCTAAACCACATCAAAATGAAATGAATTATGAAATGAACAAACCAGATGCACAGAAAGACCTTGTTCTGTCACAGTGGACTGCAGGTAAATATTCAATTAGATCTTGTGCATAATATGTAGTGTATTCAGTCTGCATCTAACCAGGCTATAATAAAAGATCTGTACCTGAGCAGAGGTAGCGCTGCACTTCCTCTGTGCCACCCATGCACACTGACGCAGGTGGATAGCTCATAACCTGTGCGTCCAAGATCAAGTTCTGCACACCACATATAAACATAGAGACATAAGTATGTCTTTGCAGTGGTCACATGGCCTATAAGCTTGATATGATACTACACAAATACGCTCCAAAATCGTTATAACCATTTAAGATACTTACTTCCAGAGTCCGAACTCTGGCCAGTTCTTTGGGTAATTCTCTGATGCTGTTCTCACTTATGTCCAGTGAACGCAGGCTGCTCATGCGACCCACAGACACAGGAATCACGGTAAGGCAGTTCCCTGTTAGCATCGAAACATTTTGTTCATTTAAGTGGTTTAGGCCCCATTTAAAGGACAAGTTCGGTCTTTTACAATTAAAGCCCTGTTTTAAGATCGTCCCTGATGAAATAGAATAGTTAAGATTGTTTTTGAGACAAATGCTCCTGTCACGAGAATTTTTGGATTGTGTGTTAGTACCCACCCACCTTTATAATGAAAGCATAGGTGCACTCGAACAATCATTCATAAAAATGCATAAAACTTTAGTTTACAAAGACGTGAAACTCACCGAGTGATCTGGGGTGTTCACTGATATGCCCACACAAAAATCGCTGCAAAAGATGCTTTCCAACAGCTTTTATCATAGTTTTTGTCCAAGTCCACTTTCTTCCTGCTTTCGGTTGAAGTCCACAATAGTCAATTGTCGAGTTCACATGCGCGATCCTTAGTTATCTAGTTACCAATGATCGCGCATGTGAACTCGACAATTGACTACTGTGGACTTCAACCGAAAATAGGAAGTAACATGGACTTGGACATAAACTACGATAAAACCTGTTGGAAAGCATCTTTTGCAGCGATTTTTGTGTGGGCATATCAGTGAACACCCCAGACCACTCGGTGAGTTTCACGTCTTTGTAAACTAAAGTTTTATGCATTTTTATGAATGATTGTTCGAGTGCACCTATGCTTTCATTATAAAGGTGGGGGGGGTACTAACACACAATCCAAAAATTCTCGTGACAGGAGCATTTGTCTCAAAAACAATCTTAACTATTCTATTTCATCAGGGACGATCTTAAAACAGGGCTTTAATTGTAAAAGACCGAACTTGTCCTTTAAGTGGTTTAAAAAGCCCAAACTATACTCTTTAACAGAAACCATAAATGATTGTTAAGTTCTTACTAGTTTTTGAAACAGGTTAACAACTGTCTGGAATCTATCAGTGCTCTAATGAGGACATTTGAAACATTTACATTTATGAATATGCAAAAAAGCACTAAACAAACCTTTCACATTAAGTGTCTGTAGATGTTGTAGATCCCCTATAGAGTCTGGCAGCTGTTTTATGTGGTTCTTCTCTACATTCAGAACCTTAGATAAGCAATAAATACAAAGGACACAAATGATTAATTAAAACATTTGTTTAAAAGAAAATTCATGCCCAAGATTCACTACCGTTCAAAAGTTTGGGGTTGGTACAATTGTTTTATTAAAGAAGTCTCTTATGCTCACCAAGGCTACATTTAATTGTTCAAAAATACAGTAAAAACAGTAATATTGTGAAAATTATTATTACAATTTTAAAAAGAACTGTTTAACTGTTAACACAGTATAATATTTAGTCCTGTGATAGCAAAGCTGAATTTTCAGCAGCTACTACTCCCTCCTTCAATGTCACATGATCCTTCAGAAATATTCTAATATGCTGATTCGCCGCTCAAGAAACATTTCTGATTATTATCAATGTTGAGAACAGTTGTGCTGCTTTTTGTAGAAAAGCTTTTACTGAAATGATTTGTGTCCTTGCTGAAAAAAAAATATTAAAAAAAAATGCAGTAACCCCAATCTTTTGAAAATGAGTGTAGTCCATGACATCAGCTTTGTTCATATACAATAAATATACTGTACCTGCAAGGACAATAGCTGCCCGATGTCATCTGGAAGTGATGTGAGATTATTTTCATGCAGATCCAGCACCTTAAGAATGGACACACAGATGTTGGCACTGGAGAGAAGTTCAAGGCAGTTATGTGCTCAATAATGTCTCTCACCTTTAAGGTTGCTAAGGCACCAGTGCAGCAACCTTTAGGAACAAGTGACCTCAGGTCATTTCCATGAAGAATTAACACCTGCAATGAAAGGGGAAACTGCTGTCAGAAATCTGTTTGCTCTGACCAACAACAGTTCAGAGAAAACAATCCTGCAGTAAACTGACTCACTTTTTTCTGGAGCACTTTACACATTGAGAAGACACTGGAGGGAACCTGCAGACATGCATTTAAAATATGTAAAAACTGTTGTGACATGGATGGAAGCAATCAGGTATCTTGCAATAACTCATCCACTTTCAGTTTTTTTGGATGAAAATTTCTCCAAAATGTGAATAATGAATGTCATCCATTAGGGTTTGTGTAATTCACCTCTGTAAGTTCACAGGCAGAAATGTCCAGAATATCATCAGCACCTGCTTCTTTAGCCTGCAAAAACATAGGCATACGTGTTAGGGTCTGAAACATTGCATTATGACAGTAAGATGTTGCTAAAAAAAGAGGCACTGCTGATGTATACAATCTCTAACATACATAAGCAAATGTGGGGTCGTTGCAATGTAAATACAATTATAAACTTACCAAGCAAAGCTGGTACTCAAGGCGTTTCTTGGAATCCACACTGGGTTTCTTCTTTTTGGAGAACAGAAACATCCTGGGGCTAGTGAGATTTTGTTTGTCTAGTTAACTTAAAACCCTACAACACCCACAAAAGCCACTGGATGTTAGCGTGACACTTGACTGACTGTGGTGTTGACAATCCCAAAGAAACAGATTGGGACAGCATAAACAAATTAAATTAAGACAAGAACGCAGAAATAAAAACACGAAACTACAAATTATAATCACTCGCGAAAAATAAGACTATACAATATTTCGTTTTCATTATAAATTGATGGCTCATGGATATTGAAACCAATCGAAATGAACGATATAAATAAAAGGACATACCTTACGCGAAACGAAGAATATATACCGTCAGTGCGATAGCTAAATTATTTTGTCAAAACATGGGCTCCTTCAAATGTTTCAATATCGATTTATTGACCCTTGTTGCCTTGTATACTCCCTCTCTGGCAGTACACACACACCAGGAACAACTTCTCGGATGTTGTGAATGACGTAATGCGACCGCAGTATCATAGATATACACTTGGGTACGGCAGTTCATCAGAACGAATGTGTCAATAGAGCCGCCATCTTGGAACAGGGGAGCCCCTCCACTTTGATGCATCAGTGTCAGTGTAGTAGACAAAGGTCTAACGAAAATAAAATCACCATAATTTATCATGAATACGATTTTCTCGTTTGTTTTGGTTCGTTCCAACGGTCAGACATGTATTTATCATTGATTCCAGAAAAAAGTTAAATAAATAAATAAAAATAAAAAAAACATTCTTCCTAGTTCAGATTTTATTCGTGAACATCATACGCAGCACAAAAGTCCGCCGCCATCCATTAATTCGAATTCGAAGTAAAGGCAGAAATAGCATAGCAGCGTTACCTAGCTACTTCCTATGACAAGACCCCTGTTCCAAGATGGCGGCGGTTTTAGACTTCTAGTGTATATATATCTATGCCGCAGTGTGAAAGGTTGCTCAGATCTCGCGATGCCTCGTGGCCTTTATAATAGTGGCGCAACTCTTCTTCTGTCCTTTCCTTTTTCACTTTGGTGGTGAAGGTGCAACAATTTTCGGTCGTCCCGAATTCGGGTTCATCCGACACCCTCACTAATTCAAATTGAACTGAGCTCAACTTCATCTGGTACACAATGCCTCCTAAATTCGACCCTACCGAGATTAAAGTCGGTATGTCTGGAATACGGTAACCCTTTGATGGATTTCTGATTATGTGTGAGCGGCCATGCCTGCGCGTAGGCCTCTCGCGTGCTGGTGCTAATATATTAGTAGGATGCAAATGCTAAGCTTTTCCTGTCCATGTAGTTTAGTTGAAGCTTTTAAAAATAAAATTTTGATGTACAATTGTAATTCTACTGCGAGGCGTGAATTTTAAATTCTAGTAACGTTACGTACAGCGTCTTTAGGAATTTTCGCTGTAACTTTAACTAACGGTATTCCGTGCACGCGGAGTTTTAATCGATTTGATATGACACATATGACACATATTTTGTAATGTGTAACTTGCGGTTTGAGCGCTCTCGAGGATATTAAGGTTCACGGGTAAGTGTTCACGTGCTGCTGAACAACACGAAGCTATAACATTCTTCAATGGGTATAACATATTTGGTTCAATGTGGACACTTGAGTTTAACTTTTCTTCTTTTAGACCGAATAATTGTCTGTAGTGTTTATTGTCCTGCTCTTATATCATAAAGCAGCCTCCCGCCACTGTGCTTGTCTGTAAAAGTGTCTTTGTACAATCCAGTGGAGGCTCACAGTGATCCAGCTCTAGGAAGCAGGGCGGCCCCAATCTAATGGGCAACTCTGTGCCGAAAGACCTGGAACAAACTGCGTCAAATTTTATATATATATATATATATATATGTACACATTCCAGGTTCTCTATATATTATGCTAAAATTTGATCAGCTGACCGAGGTTAAATTATAGCGTTTGCAAATGTTTTTTTTTTTTTTTTTTTTTACCCATCAAGATTATGTAGATATCTGCACTAATAATGGAAGGATAAAACATTTGAAAGTTTACAACTATTTAACTTGCGGTTCTAGTAAAGCAGAATAACAATGCATACCTCAGGGTTATGAGGGTCTTGACCTCTGTCATCTCTGTGATGGCATCTTTCCTATGTAAGCCTACAATGGTGTTGAAGGGAGACTCCACTTTTTTGGAAATAGGCTAATTTTACAGCTCCCCCAGAGTTAAACAGTTATGTTTTACCATTTTTAAATCCATTCAGCTGATTTTCTGATATTTAGGAGAATATCAGTAACCAGACAGTTTATGGTCCCATTGACAATCATAGTAGAATATACTATGGAAGTCAATGGGACCAGAAACTGTCTGGTTACGGATTCTTATAAATATCAGAAAATCAGCTGAATGGGTTTGAAAATGGTAAAACCCAACTGTTTAACTCTAAGGAAGCTGTGAAATTAGCCCTATTTCCAAAAAGTGGAGTATTGCTTTAATATAAGCCATGGTGAATATTATTTTCTTCATCCATTTATCTCTGAAGCATATTTTGTTAGATTATGTTGGGTTTAACATCATAGGAAACCTATTTTAACCAAGTTAAACCAAATGTTTTTTTAGTTTATGTAAAGAGAAAGAAATGTAGTTCTATTCTACAAGCTAGCATGCATAAAAATACACCGCCACAATTAATGATGCACAATTCGAATCAAGCTACTTTTTTACAGCTTATATAAATATAGAGCACACGGATTTCTGAGAATTGTTGCAAGTGTATTAATATTATGCATTCACGAAAAGCACACTAAGGCTTTTTTTCCCCCTCCAGTGTACATGAGATGCACAGGTGGAGAGGTTGGTGCCACTTCCTCGCTAGCCCCCAAAATTGGACCTTTGGGTCTTGTAAGTATTGCCACAAGTTTGGTCCGTAGCGTTTCTTGTCCTGCTATATATCATAAAGCAGCCTCCCGCCACTGTGCTAGTCTATTCAAGTGTCTTTTGTACAATCCAGTGGAGGCTCAAAGTGACCCAGCTCTAGGAAACAGGGTGGCCCCAATCTAATGGGCAACTCTGTGCCGAAAGACTTGGAACAAACTGCTTGTGTCAAAGAACATTGACTCTGTTCCATGCCATATACTCATCTTTCATTCTTGCTTTCCCTCAGTCCCCTAAAAAGGTGGGTGATGACATTGCAAAGGCCACCGGTGACTGGAAGGGCCTGCGAATCACTGTGAAGCTGACCATCCAGAACAGACAAGCAGCGGTAAGCCCTTGGAAGTCTGTATTCTGGCTTTTGAGGTTCTCTAGCCTTCAGACACTCACAGGTTTTGTTGTTGATCCAGATTGAGGTGGTGCCATCAGCCTCTGCCCTCATCATCAAGGCCCTGAAGGAACCTCCCCGTGACAGGAAGAAGGTCAAGAACAGTAAGTAGCTTTTACGCCACCTCAATACACTGTTGTAGGAATCGTGTCTTTGTATCCTGACCTTTTTGGATTATTTCGAGCCTCCCGCCACTGTGCAAGTCTGTAAAAGTGACTGTGTACTGTCCAGTGGAGGCTCATAGTGACCCAGCTCTAGGAAGCAGGGCTGCTCAACTCAATGGGTAACTCTGTGCCGAAAGACCTGGAACAAGTTTAGTTGCATTTCTTGATCAAGTCACAGTAAAAAATTTGTTTCGCTTTACCAAAAAGAAATGCACTTATGAACTAAATATCCTTAAAAAAGTTATGCAGCACAACCATTTTAAGTCTGGAGAAATGATACTGACAATTCAGCTTTGCCATTAATAACAGTAACATTTTATAGTACATTAGACAGTGTAATTTTACTACTGTGTTTTGTCAAAACATTGTCCTTTGTTAAAAGGACGTTCATGCAAAGAAACTAGCTAAATTCAGCGATTAAAACACTGATACGATAAACGAGTTACAATATTCGTAATAAGGTTCTTTTACTGAATTAAACAATTTTATAATGGATTTTTGTAAAGAAACTTCAATGCTTAACTGGCTACTCTCTGCTGTCTCAGACAATTACATATTTTCCTGTCGGCCACCGTAATGTCACCACAAGATGCTGCTAAAAATTACACTGCACCTTTTACTGGAATATTTTCAAATGTCAGTGCCTTTTTTTTGTCTCAAGATGCACATCAGTAATGTTTTCTAAGGCATGTTTAAAAAAAAAAACTACTTGAAGGGATGCTTCACTTCTGGAAAAATGAATCTTTATTTAAAATGGGACATTTATATAGAAATGTGTCTGAGAAAAGCCAGAAAATTTATTTTACGCTTATGTGGATGAAACTCAACTACTCTCAGAGTGCACTTGCTTCTCTGCCCTAATACTGGTACTAGTTTGTAACTAGCATATTATATATCCTGATGTATCTTTTTTTCCCTCTTTTAGTTAAGCACTCTGGAAGCGTCACTTTCGACGAGATCGTCAACGTTGCCCGTATCATGAGGCCAAGATCTATTGCCAGGGAACTTTCTGGTTTGTATTTATCTAAATTGTAACAATGCCTAAGCAGTATTAATTGATTAGCCTCCCGCCACTGTGCAAGTCTGTAAAAGTGACTCTGTACTGTCCAGTGGAGGCTCATAGTGACCCAGCTCTAGGAAGCAGGGCTGCTCAACTCAATGGCTAACCCTGTGCCAAATGGCCTGGAACATGTTATAACTAGGCATGAATTGATTGATTTAAAACTATGGCACAAAGTGACCTTTTGCTTTGCTTCTCAGGTACCATCAAGGAGATTCTTGGTACAGCTCAGTCTGTGGGCTGCACCATTGATGGGCGCCCTCCCCATGATGTCATTGATGACATCAACAGTGGCAAAATTGAGTGCCCATCTGTAAGTGTTAAATGCCATTTTAAGATTTTTAAGCATTTCAATGTTGTGCCTTTTTACTTTACTTTTAACTGGGTGTTCTTCTTTTTCTTGCAGGAGTAAAAAAAAGGATGGAGAAAAATAAAACTGTTTGATAAAAGTCAATGGTGCTATTTGTCATTTCTGGCGTTTTATGGACCCTTTTCCCAGATTGAATTGGATTTTAACAGCATTAGCATTGCAGTTAGTACACTTATAAAACTACACTTTGTATTTCATTACTTTGCATCAAATGACAAAGTTAAAGCTGCTGCGTGGGTTTTTCTAATGCGGTGGGAGTGATGTAAAGGTTCATTATCAATCTTCCTTTTTTTTCTTATGATTTTAAGTTGTGAAAACAGTATTGTCAAGTTTCTTTTGCTATTTGAGCAAATGGCAAAACAAAATATTAAATGTGTTCTCCCATTCACCACTATATAAGTGTACCCAACTATTTGGAATTTTGAAAAGGGTAATTATGTTGAGACAATTTCCATAACTATGTTCATGAAGAGTTGTGTATCTCTTCCAGGGCCTTAAAGCAGGGGTTCTCAACTCCAATCCTCGCAACCCACTGCTCTGCATATTGTGTATGTCTCCCTTATTTAACACACCTGATTCAGATCCTCAGCTCGTTAGGATAGTCCTAACGAGCTGAGGATCTGAATCAGGTGTGTTAAATAAGGGAGACATACACAATGGGCTACATGCACGCATAAGTTTCGCATTTGAAGCAAGGATGCTCGTCCATTTCCGGTTGTGTAGGTTAAAGCAGAGGAAAACAGGATTTATGGCAGAGTCTTCAAAATTTACTGTCCTCCCATCTTTGAAACGAAACGTACATTTAGATGTAATTTTATATATATAGTTATGTTTATTTAATATAATTTTAAAAAGAAGCATAAACACACCGAGGGGTGTCTGTTTTATCTGGTTTTGTGACTAACGTTTCTTTAGTATAACCATGGAGTATAAAATTCAATAAATTCTCGGTATTGCATTGGACTCTACGATCGGCAGAAGTTATAGAGCATCCTTACATCTTCACCGGAAATACCGTCGTGCATAGAGCCCATATACAGAGCAGTGCGCGGACTGGAGTTGAGAACCCCTGCCTTAAAGGGTTAGTTCACCCAAAAATGAAAATTCTGTCAGTATTTACTCACCCTCATGTTGTTCTAAACCTCTATGTGTTTATTTGTTCTGCTGAACACAAAGGAAGATATTTGGAAGAATGTTTTAATCTAACAGATTTCATTCCCCATTGACTACCATAGTATGTACTTTTTCTTACTATGGCAGTCAATGGGGAATAAAATCTGTTAGATTAAAACATTCTTCCAAATATCTTCCTTTGTGTTCAGCAGAACAAATAAACACATAGAGGTTTGGAACAACATGAGGGTGAGTAAATACTGACAGAATTTTCATTTTTGGGTGAACTAACCCTTTAAACTTTTAGAACAGCCACAGACTGGCTAACTAAAAACCTAACACAAACAACTGATTTTTTTTTTTTACTCTACCCCTTCAGTGACTTTTTTTTTTAAAAAACAATCTTAATCACAAAATGAAAGCTTCATTTCATCATTTGTAAGTATAGAATTTAGTCCCTGACATATTTTTTGGAAGGGGCAAACCCCCAAATTTCACACATCGAGGAGAACTGCATGTTAGATATGAATATTTGGCAGGGTGAAAGGCATAAACTGATGGGAAAAATAAGCTATTAAATTTTTATTTGTAAAAAAACAGCTTTATGTCAAATATTCCACAGTTGTGTACAAAAGTATTTAAGCTTGGTTACATGTTGCTGCTTTTGAACAAATGCTGGTCTTAAAATTAGTTTTTCAAAGGTATACCTGCTCCTTTTTTTATTTCTTATCCCAAATCATTAACATCCAACAAATTTTTCCATTTCTTGCCTCCAGTAACAGTGTTTATTCAATTAAAATACTATGGACACTACTGTTGTAACGAAATAACCTGAATTCAAATAATGTGCAGCTTCTCTTGAAAGATAACCTTGCTGGGTTCAAAGAAGCTCTTGGCAGGAACGTTGCCACAGATGTTCAAATCACAAAGAGAAGCATATTATGTACCATAGGTTTGTCTACACCACATCACCTGTCCCACTACTAAAGTGGACACTACCATCATTTGCAATGGTTGATAGAAACCAGGACGGACTCACCAAATAAACTAATCATGCTTTTCAATTCTCAACATCCTCTTCTTCATTCTCTCCCTCTTGTTCATCATCCATATGCTCATCTTCCTCTTCATCTCTACTCTTGTCATTATCATCTGTGTCATTCTTCTTATCCTTGTCCTTTCGTTTTTGCTCAGATGCCTCTTTCTTGCCTTTCTGACCTTTCTTGTACGCTTTAAAAAAAAGCACAATAACACACAAACTGGTTATATACATGAATAAAGCTGATGCTTTTAAGAAGTCATGCAAGGTCCTGAACCCTTCTGGTCTATTGAGATCTTACCTTCAAGTGCTTCCCTCAAGGGTTGCAAGAAACGCTCAAACTCCATCTCCTCCATAGCTGACATCACATCTCCAGCGTTGAGTGTCTTCCTTTTTGCTTTCATAGCAAAATTGTTTGCACTGGTGTCAACAAAAACAGTGGAGATTACATACGAGTAGTTTGTCAGGGTGGAATTTTCCAAACAACACAAAACTTAAGACTAACCAAGATGTTGCGTAGAGAACGAAAACACTAGCTGCTTGAGAAATCGCTCTTCTTGCCTCCTTGGACACGTTTACTCCGTCTGGCAACTAAACAAGAGGGAAAACAAGTTGACTGCATACTAACATACAATTGACTGCAGTGACAATTTACTATGGTTATCACTTAAACCACTTTTCAACTAAAGAGACCTAAGAAACAATGTTACGAGATGACTTACTGCCTCCTTTATAATCCGCGTGATGACAGCATTGGGAAGATTGAGGTCCTCTGGTCTCTCAGCCATTACACTTTATATACACTTAAATGAGAAGCAACAAGACAATGTAATCTGTTTGTTTTAGATGCGTGATCCGGTCAAACTTCACAACAGCGAAAACTTTGTTAGCTTAGCCGTCTAACTTATCTGAGGGTGAACAATCACCAGATACACTCGATTTAAGTGCGCTGAATAACAAATTTCGTTTTGTTACCGTACATAAAATACCTTACATATGCGTTAGATGTGCAATTAGATTATTTATCTGCAAATCAATTATCAACGGAACAGGTGAACCTGGACAAAAGCTAGTGTGCTTCACAGTTTTTCAGCCCGCTTGATCATCCAAACCCATGAGTTAACCTTTTACCTCTCACCGCTCTGTCCAGCCAATCAATACAGACTCTCAGTCATGACGTCAATTTGTAGGCTAACGCCACCAGATTTATACATGCGGGTAACAACGCTTTGACGTTTTTTTTTTCCCTAAAAGATAAATTAGACAGGTTACCTTAAATGTAAATTTCAAAGGTGCTTTTTTAATTTATTTATTATTATTATTTTTAATGCATATTGTTAACAGGTCACATACTGGTAGTTGTAGTCCTGTCAGGATGTTGTGTTTATTTAGCAAAACTCTTTCCGAAACAAAAAGCAAATGGCTTTTCTTAAAAATGAAATAAATAAATACATCATAGGAAATACTGTAGTAATTTCATGGTCGTGCAAGCGTGTTTGGAACAGTGTTAATTCATCTCCATTTATAGCATATGTTTCGAATGTTTGAAAGTGTTGCTTGCGTGAGAATGAATGTTAAACATTATGCAGTGCCTGGTGGACCAGAAGCAAATCATTTTAGCCAACTGCTTCAAACGTTTCCCCCTTGTTTCCATGAGATAGTTTTCTTGATTTAACTAAACTGAGCAAAGCTAATCTATATATTTATCATCTTAAAAGTGCTAAACTGTTACACATTATTAGGCCTAATGGTGAGACTTTATATTGGTATATGAAATTAAGGGTTGTAGAAGAGTTTAGTATTTAAATGAGTGCAGAAATGTCTCGTCTCCATGTGTGGTCCCCGTCCCCCCAAATAGAGTAGTTTAGGATTTATGACTCCATGTGTATTTTTCCGCAACTAATTCAATCTACACAGACCCATAAAAATGAACTATTGGTGGGACATTTCTTTTACATCTTCATCACGCTTTATTATTTGCCATACAATTCTGTCAACCTCAATTGTGGTAAATGGCAAAGACTTTCCATGACCGTTTCAACCCCTCTTTCTTTGATGCTCATCAAATGGCTTGAGGTTACTCATACATTAGCTCATAAAGCAATTAACATTTTAACACCATGTTGTCTTTTTATAGAGACTGGTAAAGTGTCATTCTTTTTCTTCACCCTCTTTCAGATGATGTCATTCAGACTGACTTCTTTAGGTCTGAATATGACTTCAATTTGCCATACTAGCCTGTGAACATAAGAACATGTTCTGATTGATTCAATTCAATCTACAATTTGATACAGTTTTAGTCAACCTCAAAGGAGGTAAAAGTCTTATTTATTAATTACTCAAATAACAAAACTAATACATTTGAATTTGTCACATTATGGAGAGTCTGACTCTTGTCAATGGAAAATCATTAGGCTAGATATACCCTATTTCCTAACATAGGCTAACTAAATATCTGTGATACAACTGAAAGGCATTTATTTTAGGAGTGATAAAAAAGACAATTTGTGGATGCACCTTTGGTATCATGATGGTAGTGTATGATAGCAACACCAGGTGTCACTAAATACTGGAGGTTGTTAATAACTGCACGGCAATATTACATTTAATACATTTAATTACATTTATTTTGCTTAGGCCTTCAGGGCAAGACTCCTATTCACTCAACAGGAAAATGCTGGTTGTTAAATGACTTTTGCTCTCTTTTCACAATAATTAAAGCTGGCAAGAAACAGTTGTCAACAGTTGTCTTTTCTTCCATATTGTAATATCAATGTAAAAAGTATTTAAAAAAAATAAAAATAAACGTTGTGATCAAACTTAATTTTGTCCATCAGGAATTGATTGGATTGTTGGATCATTATGGTTTGCTCTCATGTGAGTGACAGGTTCCCCTGTCCTCGTGCCAGTAAACACGTCATGAGAGAAAAGAAATCGTTTCAAGAGGGAGAGGGAGTTTTTTTTTTTATTCAAGATTACAAGGCCACGTGAATTAAATAGTAATAATTTGCACAGATAAATCATTTATAAAATAATATTCCATAAAAATAAGAAATGTTGATTTTTATTTCTTGTTGTTTTTTAAAGCAAAGTCAATGTGTGACCTAGCAACAGTCCTTCAACGTCGAGATTGCAAACAAAAGTTTGTACAAAAAATCAGTACAAATTGCAACTTTTTTATGTGACATGGAGACTAGATGTCCGTGTTATTTCTATTAAATGTATAGATCAATTAATATATAGATTTATAAATATTGATGCAGAGTTATTTTCCGTTACTATCTGTTATTTTCATGATTAGCATTTGACTAGGATTATCAAGTCTCTGTTTAAACTTCATGTCGAGTGTTTGTGTGGAAGGAATGTACAATAAGGAGTGATTTTTAAGCATTATGTCTAACTGTTGCCATTGCTTGTAACAAGTTGATCATGACTTCATTTAGGAGTTTCATAAAATTGGAAAATAAAAATGCTAAATTTCCATTTTAGAATCTGGATTTCTCAGTGGAACCCATTGTCCCATAGTGACAAAAATAGGGAAGTGAATAAGCTTGGTCAGATGTTGACATAAGTCATTTGAGACCGCAAAACTGTTTTAATTAAATGGACATTTTCCAATAAGAAAATAAAAGTTGATGACAAGTATTGTTGAGCTGTAATAAAACATATGTAGTCCAATCAATTTAAATTCATTACTTCTAAACACACCCAGAACTGAGGAACTCAAATGTTTTCTTGAAAAGTGTTACCATGAAAACATGTGTCGAACACCCTTTCAAAAAAAAGTACTTTCCACTATGTCCAAAGGCCATAACTTATTTTGATAATAATGCCTAGTCACATGCTTCAACAGTTCCTAAGGAAGGATAGGAAGTCTGAGTTGCACAGTCTCATTCGTTTCCTCTCAAGGTTCAACCAAGACTTTTTGAATAGAAACAGGAAGATCCAAATCCACCATCCCACTCCAATACATGTTCTCAGGAAAGGCCACAACCAAAAGAACACATAAATACTGCCGTCACCGTCTGAACATTTGTCTGTTTCTGCTTGAAGATGGACATCTCTCAAAATGTCACCCAAAGGGCTCATGGTCTGCATTGAATTTGTCTCATATTTCAACACATTTTTAGTATTTACTTTCAAGCATCAATGCACTGTACTTTGAATTTTCATATATGATTGAAACACAGTATATGGCATGTCACCATATCCACCATTTTGATTTGATTTTGGTTTTCTTTATATGTCAAGTTAATTAAGTCAGTAAAATGACAAACATGTCCCTAAGGTTGCCAAATCGGTTTACTTTCAAAATACTTTGAGGGATTAGATGGACAAGTAAACTCCTTTGAAAATGATTTGTGGATTTTGTGCTTGTGTAATTCGCTCGTCTTCACTTTGTGTTTTGACCTGTGTTTTATTATGCTTTTTTCTCAGCAGCTGTTTCAGATTTTTTTTATCTGTTTTTTATTTGTCAAAGAACACAGTAACATTACTCTTGACCAAAACAACTGCTTTCACTGAGTCTGTAATCAATGAAAATACATGAAAACTGGTGACTTTAAAAAAGATCATAAACATTTGCGTTTTTATTATATTACACAAATCTGCATTCTTTTATGCACTCTAACTTTTCCATGTGGGAAAACTTTTCCGGTGTTTTCATAAGTATAAACAATCTTTTCATGATTACAAATGGACTTTTTGGATACCTTAATACAAACTGTAAATAGCAAGACACAATTACATGCTTGAAAGTCTATAGACATGTTGAAATTCATAACTGTGATAACCTCCATTTGTGTTGCTTTCTGATATTTGACTCCATTGCCTGACCCAGGTTTTTTTTACATTACAGATACATTTTTCTGAATGTTGTGCTGTCATAACAACATAGTTTAGCCTCCAATAGTAGAACCAAAACATTGCCTGAGAGTTGCCATCAACAGTTACCTAAACCTTGCCTCTAATCCTCCCTAAAGCAGGGACCTCATCTTCACCCATGCATCAGTTACACCTCATATCTACTGCACACCTGGAGATCTTGTCTTTCACAGAGGACAGTTGTGTTGTTGAAGGTTTGGGTAGTGTAGGAGTGGAGGAGGGTGGTTCTGTTCGCCCTGGCTGTCAACACTTCGATTTTGAAAGAGTGAAGGAACTCAAACTGAATGAATATCAGACTCACGTGAGTGATGAGAAGTGAACGTCTGAATGAACCTCATTGAAACACACCTGTGGAGAACACCACCTTCACCTGTTTGAACTTCTGACCTATTTAGGAGGTTAAGGGGCCACATGCTGCAATGCAACAGACAAGAAGCTTCATGCTGTAAGCTAAAACAAATTCAATCCAGCTGACGCACATCTTATGAAACAAGTTTCTCTCCACATGAAAGCTATGCACTATTTTTCTTGGTATTAAAAAGCTTGATTCTGATCGGTCAGTCATGCCAATGATTTTGGGATTTTTCGCCAATTACTGTGGTCTGATTTTTTCTAAATTTTCAACACTATCCATGGCATCGCTGCATTCAAGCAGTCTTGATTCAACTCACTTTGTTCCGAGCAAAATTAAAGTGTACCTTCTATTTATCAACTACAAAAAATGCAGCAAGATTTGTAATTCTTCTTCTTTAAGAAGACAAACAAACATTGCGCTGTAAGGCGGTGTGGTAACCAAAGTGCACAAAGAAGGCCCATGAGTAGAAAAACAAAAACAGTATTCATTTAAATAAACAAAATATCCGGGAGATCGCTGGAGAGTACATAACAGGAGCTTAGGAGACCACATGCCACACATGAACAAACAATAACTGACAAGGAGTAACTGAAACACAGGGCAAGATAAACAAAGGAAACTAGACAAGACACAGGTGAAACTAACCATACAAAAAACTAGGGAGTAATCAGGGACTAAACTGAAAGGGAATACAAGAAACAGACACACAAGAACAAAATGAGAACTAAACTCAATATAACTCTTATATAACTCCGCCCTCCCGGAAGGCGAATCCTCACGCTGTAAAAAAGAGTTCAACGGTGGACGGAGGGAGGAGGTTTAAGTGTGGGACCTTAGAGGAGCTGACAGAGGAAAACCCCACCGAGAGGACGAAGCCATGGAGGGGATGACAGAGGGAGGAGCGTAAGAGTGACCCTGAACTAAAACATTAGGATGAAGGCAGACAGCACAACCAATGGAGGCAGAAGCCAGCGTGGAGCCAGGAATCCGACCGACAGAGATTGAGCCAGGACAGGTGGAGACCCAGGGCAAGCTGAGGAGATGAACACCCCAGATGAACGAGCTGGAGGCCTGGGTTCGGCAGACTGAGACTCAGGAAAGCTGTGGGGGGAAGGAGCCAAAGGTGTGGAGGGACAAGGCGTAGCCGGAAGTCTGTGGTGCAATCAGGGTGACGCCTGACCAAGGCGGAGTCTTACTATAGGGAATTGACACATACTGTATATTACAGAACTGGCAATTTTCCCAAGATGATAAAAGAAAGATACAGAGAGCTGTGCTGAGCCGCAGGGACGTGGGAGCCCAGTGAAGCCTGAGGCCTGACAGACCATGGTGGAGCCGAGGGAGCGTAGAGCCATGGGGGAGCCAAAGAGTCGGTATAGGCAGAGGTAGAGTATGGGGCTTGGAGGTCCAAAGTGGAGATGGGGGAGCTCGGCAAGACTATAAGACAAAGGAGACTTGAAGCTGGACGGGACGAAGGAGTCTCTCGTATCAGATCACGACCTTGTGTTTTTTTATTTCATACAAATGCAACTTCTGCCCTCTAGTGTATCAGTGAAAATGACCTCAGAGGACTTTGATAGTGATATTACTGTAATATATTTAGCGACAATGAACAACAAACTGCATATTATCCAACTTGTTTAATCAGTGCTTATTTAACTAATCCTTTATGCTTTCATCGACTCAAGGCAGCTCGACCCCAGAAATGTACCTTGGCTCAGAAATGTTGTGATCAATGTGGCAGTTTTGAAATGAAATGAAGCATTCTGAACAGACGTCATTTGAAAGATGTCTTTTTGCACAGCACTGGCAGTGGAAAAAGTGCGGATGCTCTGTACACATTGGGCACAGGGATCATCAGAGGCAAACAAACAGAGGCAGCTCTGTGATGATGCATTAGCCTGTCAGAGAGCGCCCGGCACTGAATACAGACCAGCCAGTGTAGGGTCAGTCGGAACCTGAACTTCTCTATCCATCACAAGCAGGTTACCACTCATACACACTGAATCTCATTTATGTGCATATGCTCAGACATGCAAACACTCGATAAACTGACCTTCACACTCTGAGTGCTGCAAGTGGAAATTGAATGAATCTCCAAATATTCAGACAAGAATGTGCTGCACGCACAAACACATACACGTACGCAAACACAAAGGGTTGCTTGAGTTCCTGTTGAGTCTACTCGTCCTAGACCTAACATTACTACTGTAGCCCTTGAAAAATCTCAACTGCAAAAATTATTTATATCCACTGCTCTACGATTTCCCCCCGTGTGATTTATGAGCCCTGTGCATTCTTCACGAATCGTCAAATCCTGCAAACCGTCCCATGAATAACCCTGAGGCATCCTTGGTATCTGCTAGCAATGTTTCTCACCATGCCTGGTATTTCATGCCAGTATTTTGAACCTTGTCAGTTTTTTTTGACTCATCAAGGGGTGAAACGTCTGTTTGATTATGTTGGCCTGAAAGTTGCATATTTCAGCTGCCCTCTGAACAATATCATAAAAGAGGTGTTATTGATACAAGGCAAGTTTGTGTTGAAAAACGGATATATAGAGGAGAAAGATACATATTTGGGGAGTTAATATTGGGATTTGTGGTTTAGCTTTTTCCATCTCAGGGGTGTGCGTATAGGGAATTATTTCCAAGAACGTAGCTTTTAAAGACGATGCTGCACTTAAACACCAAAGTTAAACAGCATTAGGGGCACAAATACACTCTGGTTCCCAGCAGATTCTCTCTCACACACTTACTGTACCAGCTACAACTCCTCACTTACTAAATCGAAATTTCATGTTTAATAACAATCTCGCTAGTTGTCAAGGTCACATTTTATATTTATTTAAAAGGAAAAATGTCTATTATTAGGATTTTTTGCATTAACATTATAATTTTACCTCAGCTCATTGTTCATGTGTAATGACAATAAGTCTTGCTGTAACATCAAAAAAGGATTGTAGGCCTATACAGAAATAATTTATTTTAATTTTTAAAACATTAAAAAATATTTACAGTATTTTTCCAGTCATTCTTATAATGAGAAAAACAATTCCAGATGCATTATAGTAATGAGAGTTGGGGAGTAAACTGTAATTTTTCCAATGCCACAATGCAAAACATAAAAGTAAGAAAAGATCATGTTTTCCTCATGCAAAATATCAGTACTTTATATTTTGGTTTTGGGTAAAATGTGACCAGGACATTTCTTGAGATCTCACTTATTTTTCCACATTAAAAAAAAACATTTAAGGGATTAGTTCAGTGTTTGGGTGTAAAAGTTTGTCTTTAGATGGATTTCCCACCCAAAAGATTTGTGATTTATATTGTTTTGAGATTGCTTTGGTTTTAGCAGATGAAGTTTCCATTGTTTTGTAGTGTGTAGCAACTCTAGTGTTACCATGGTATTAGTTTATTAGTTAGTTCAATCTCTATTGCTTTTTACTTCTATTTTTAGACAACACTTTTATAATTCTGTCCCCCAGGCAGACAGACAAATATATACACACTGATTTCCCACTGTGCAGTTTAGACATGCTTCTCTTGCTAGCTAATGTGCAGACCTGCCAATCCCGATCACTTCTTTCATGGTAAAGCAATGCAGATGTTCCAGACATTGCTTGGCAGAAGGTCAACACACACAAATTTACGTTTTTATCTTTATTTCCTCCTATTTTATTCAGGATGGCCATCTGTTTTGTGTGACAAGTAGCCAAGTGTGTAGGGTGAATTAAGGTAGACCTAATCTGGGTCTGGGACATTGTATCAAACAAGATCTGATAAGCTGTTCCAGACAACACAGTCTCGTGCAATTGAGGTCTCGTTTGTTTGTTACTTCAGTATTGTCCATGTTCTATTATGAAGTTCTAGATCCAGTCTCATGTTCTCCATCGGATTGGGTCCCATCAGTTTTGTGTTCTGCACGACTCAAATGTCGCTGCAAAGGACGCGATAGCAACAAATCCAACAATACTATATACACGTGTTTACAAAGAAGCTTCTCTTGGCCTATTTGCAAGAAGTCCCCAAATGGATAAGTCTTTTCATTTTTATGGGCGTCGCCATCTTCTGGTAAGAAAATACAGGCTTGAATCTACAGTAGCCTAGGCTATGTTCGTACCGTCTACAGACGTTAACTGTAGGCTGAAAAGCCAATCAGAGTTCTCTCTTTCCCCAAAGGCCCGACGCCGATTCAACACGTCGAATCGCGCGAAACAAACCCGACGAGGACTATTTTCAGCCAACGGCACGGAAACGTGCGTATCACACCAAGGAAACTTAGTTGGCCAATGCAAAAAATCTGCCAGACGGCGACCGTCGGCTTGGTGTGTTCCGGGCTTAAGTAAATACGTTGGTCAATGTGAACTTACTTTTTCTCACGTTGTTTTGAGCAAAGTAGGCCAACTTTATTATAGACCAGAGAATTATACAGAGAAAAAAATATTAAAGGGGTAATTTAAAAGGTAATTTCCACCAAAGAACAGCTAAAGTGAGAGTTCACCTAAAAATGAAAATCATAATTGACTCGCATTCACAATATTCCAAACTTGTTTGACTTGCTTTCCTCTGAGAAACAAAAGAAGATATGTTGTGTTTCAACTGTCGATACAATAAAAGTAGCCTAAATGGGGTCCAAAACAACATTGGACCCCACTATGAGTGCTGTATCCCTTTAAGAGAAGAACATGTAGGCCTACCATGGATTTATTAAATTTATACATGCTATCTACCACATTACTATGATGTTATGAGCCTTGGAAATCTCAAAAGCCCACACGATTGGGTGTGACCAATAATAATTTTAACCTTCCTTAAACAGAGTTCTAGCATTTGTAGGTCTCACAATTAATAGTGTAGAAAGTTCGAGCATTTGAGTCATGGTACTACAAATATGTCCTTACATTATGTGTCCTAACTAAGATTCACCTGTTCAGTGTCTCATTGCACTTGTTTAAATTCATGTGGTATGACTCTATTATCAGTCATTACATCCATTTGCTGCATACGCAGTGACTAATCTCCATCAGACTTCACCTCTGACCCAGTAGATGTCACATCAGTGCATCATCATGGGAATGCCATTCCAGCTGCTCTCTTCTCCTCAAAAGAAATGAATGAAAAGCTTCACACAGTGATATTTCCACACTGCCTACTCAGATGATTTTCCTCTCTTGCTCAGATTTTGTGAGTGGATGCAGTACGTCACTGAGCGGGCCGGCAGCTATGTGCCATGTGTGTGTGATGTCTCGCCGGCACTGCGGTGAGAGCGAGTGCCGTCTGACATACTGTCTGTGCTGTTTGCACGGGAGGTGAGAGAGGGATTGCAGTGTGTGTGTCTTAATGGAGAGTCCAAAATGACCAAAATGTGCTAGACTACCTTTTCTGTATTTCATAACAGCCCATTAGTCCCTGAAATCAGACACAAACATATATAGAATCCTAGACTCAATTAAAACAAATATATATAAATGGGTTCTATACAAGGAGATCCTCTTAAAGGAATAGTTCACTTCTTCTGCTGAACACAAAGGAAGATATTTTGAAGACTGACGGAAACCAGACAGTTAATGTACCCCATTGACTTCCATTGTGGGAAAAAAATACTACGGAAGTCAATGGGGCCCATCAACTGTTTGGTTACCCACATTCTTCAGCAGAAAAAATAAATTCATACAGGTTTGAAATGACTTGAGGGTGAGTGAATGATGACAGAGTTCTCATTTTGAAGTGAACTAATCCTTTAAATGACACTTGGATGTTTAAAAGTTTGTTTTTTAGTACAGACTGTGTCTTCATAACATTTCAAATGAATTGAAACAAAATGAATGAACTAAAACTACATTCATAAAATGATCCCATGATGGGAAAAGTTTCTAAGTAGAAACTTTTCTAAGAGTGCAGTTTTTATTTTCTAAAGTATAGAAATGGTAAAAGAAGTTATAGAAGCACCTAAAGATTTCATTCTAACCATTAATTCGCAATAAAAGGGATAAAGGCAATATGCACCAAAACATTTCAGATGGATATCTTTTTGTCTGTATGTCTAAATTAGCCTGTCAGATCTCTCTCTCTCTCTCTGTGTGTGATGTCAGAGGGGGGTGTGCCAAGCTGTATATAAAAGTGGCAGTCACTAAGGGAATCGAGTGGAGCAGAGCTTTACGCATTTAGCAATTCTTAAACAGACTTTAAGGGGTGAGTGCAGATTACCAACCAACTAAATTCTTTTTGAACTGACAGATGCAGAGGAACGCAAACATTTTGGATAAAACCATGTCACCTTTAAGGAACATACTAAGACAAGGACATTTTTTCGCACTGGTGCTGCTGTCATGGGCCGCTGTGGAGGTGAGTTTGTGTTCTTTTTGATGGTTTAACCTGAATATGCTCACTATCTGACATCCAGGTTGCCTTTTAATAATAATAAAAAAAAAACAAGTGTTACTGCTTTTCCGTAAACTGATTTTAGATATGAAGAAAAAGGACCTTTAATTCTGTATTAATTTGCACTTTTGACTATACAAATTGCTCACAATGTCAATAGTTGATAAAAGCATTCTGTTTCTTAAGCATTTTAGTATACGGAGTTACAGGGCATGAAATTCACTCTTTTTTTGCCTGATTTGTATCAGGTTTTATATTCTTCTATGAGGTCTAATATAGAGGCTGCATGAATTTGTAATGACTTTGTGGTGATTAAAGAAGATACTGCAATACATCATCTGCTTCATTGCATAACTATAGCATTCTTTCTTAAATTCTTAAGTGAAAGCAACTTATTATCTCTTGATTTATGGAATGGAAGAGGGGAAAATGTCTCATATAAGCTAGTGTTTTCTAAAATCTGTCCTTTCTTGTTTCCTTTTGTGCTTTCTCAGGTGCAGGGTGGCTGTCCACTGAAATGCTCATGTCCCTCATCGCCCCCCTCGTGTCCTGCCGGTATCAGTACTGTTCTTGACCCATGTGGGTGCTGTCGGGTCTGTGCCAGGCAGTTTAACCAAGACTGCAGCCCTACTGAGCCCTGCGACCACATCAAAGGACTGCGCTGCCACCTAGGGGCTCAAGGAGACCCCGACAAAGGCTTGTGTAGAGGTAAGAGGAACAAGGAAATCTTTGACTATTTGAAATAAAGCTTAAATAAAATGAAAAGTTAGATAAAAAGTAAACGTAAAAAAAAAAATAAATAAATATGTTCAAAGCGGGAATAAATAAAAGCTGAAAAAAAAAATGCTAATACAAATATTACTATAAAATAAAAGGTAATTCAAAATATTAATAAACACTATAATAGTATGTAAATATACTAAATAACCATAATTTAATATTTGGAACTTATATTACAGTATAGTAAAATTTAAGATTTAGATTTTTTTTTTTACATTGTACTTGTGGTCCCATAGCCTGGCCAAGCTGAAAATTACCCATAAACCCCTCTAAAACCAGACCAGGCGGGGAGAACAAGCACATAAACTGGAAATTTTAATAAAAAGGAATATGGCACTCATCATTGTCATGATAATCAAGCAATATTACTGTTATTTCTGACATCTAGCTGAGGCACAAGGGCGCCCATGTGAGCTGGATGGACGGGTCTATCAGCACGGCGAGGACTTTCAGCCTAGTTGCGAGCATCAGTGCACATGTGTTGATGGAGTAGTCGGCTGCATCCCACTGTGCCCACACCGCATTTCTCTACCCGACTGGCCCTGTTCCCGCCGCCGCCTCACTAAACTGCCTGGCCGCTGTTGCCAGGAGTGGGTGTGTGACGATGACAACCGCATTGCTGAAGCGGATCCGTTGCCTGATGCACATCCAAAAAAGCACACTTACCTCACAGGCAATGAGTTACTTGTAGTTGCTCCATCTACTTCTTGGGACAGTAGTGCAGGAGTTCCTTATCAAGGTAGATGAATAACAGTTCTAAATTGATAAAAAAAAATGACATAATGATTCATGGTTATAAACACTGGTTATTTTTTATGGTTTAATATGCTGCTCATAATTTAGGAATTACAAGCTCAGTCAACATATTACTTTACCTTCAGTTGCTTTTTTTTTTTAGAGTGGATTTCATCCTCTAAGTCCCATGCCATCCTTCCATCCACCTGCTTACTGCAGGTCACTGATTGGTCCCCGTGCTCAGCCACCTGTGGAATGGGCGTGTCCAGCCGTGTAACCAATAGTAATCCTGAATGTCGGCTCGTCAGTGAAACAAGGCTCTGTCAGATACGAGAGTGTGGCATCCACCTTGCACCATCACAGAAGGTATAGTGGCGGCCGTAGTAGGATCTGCAAAATGTCAAAAATAATTAAAAATATAAGAAAAAAAAAAAAATATATATATATATATATATAATTCAATTTGACTACTATTAATAATAATAATTGTAATATTTTGATTTCTGGTCAATGGCTTCTGCTCTGTTATTGAAGAAGTTTTACATTACATTACAGCCATTTCTAAATGTTTTGTCTCCTTTCCTCTCTTTTCCTTTACTCAGAAAGGAAAGAAGTGTCAGAGGACCACACGACCACAGGAACCTATGCAGATCGAATTTGCAGGATGCTTCACTGCTCGCCGTTACCGGCCACGTACATGTGGATCCTGCTCTGATGGTCGCTTCTGTGTTCCCTCTGTTACGCGTACGGTCCGCCTACACTTTCACTGTCCTGAGCCAGAACGAGACGACTTTACCCGCAACGTCATGTGGATACAGCGCTGCAGCTGCAGTCAAAGAAACAGCCGAGAAGGCCTGTCATCACAAGCAGAGTTCCTCAATCTGCCAAATGACATTCACACATACACACACTGACATTATCTCACGTTTCCATAGCTCAACATCCAACAGTATTCTTAATATGTCAATAATGTGTATATAACTTATAAATAAGATTTCTGTTTTATTTGGTATTTTGAAGTTATACAGGGGATATATGGTCATTATATGTAAGTAAGTGGTAAATTATGACTGTAAAGCTTGTTTTACACACACACACACACACACACACACACACACACACACACTTCCATGTTCCATCGGAACTTTCCACATATGTAATGATTTTATACTATACACACTGCATATTCTATTCCCTTACACTAACCCTAAACCTACCCATCAAAGGAAGCATTTTTACTTTTTCCACAAAAATGTCGTTTAATATGATTTATTAGCAGTTTTCCTTATGGAGACCAAAAAATGTCCCCAGAAGGACAAAGATTTCAGATATTGCCATCTTTTATTTTTGTCCCCATTATATAGGGTTTACCAAGATTCCCCCTCTCCACACACACATTCAAATGTTTACCATTTTTCACTATAATTCAATATACACACCCCCTTGTTTTTACTGCTGTATATAGTGTAAATATGTTCCAGTACCACTGTACATATCTGAAATGTTTGTTTTTTTTTATTTTATAACATTTAACAGACTTCAATTCTGAAGTGTCAAATTTAAACTTCAATTTTTTGAGGTGAATGGCAAATAACAAATATGGAGCAAATACATTTATTGCATATTTTAGTAGTTTCATTTTGTAAAATAAAATGTATAACAATTTATGTTTTGGCTTTGTGAATGGCAAACATTGAAAAAATAACAGTGAATGAATAAATTAGAGCACACACTGGGTAATAAATGCTATAATAATAATTATGCTGTTTTGGTGTTATTTAATCATAATAGGAAAAACACGGACCAGATCAATATTTATAAAGTTTTGCTTTTGGGTTGCCACTATGATATTTCTCTCCCTCGGTTCCTCTCTATGGCTATCTCTCACAGACAGCTGAGACTTTCAGCACTGCCACGACGAGTGAACAGGAAATGTCTAAATGTGTTGAGAATGTACAGGATGAAATATGTGATGACTGTACAATCTCAAAATACAGAACATTTGAGCCATACACACTGTGAACATTTGCATCACTCTTTGATTAGTCAGCATATGTTTTGCCTGCATGTTTTGTGACACAACAACAACTTATGACTTATGAGTCTATTAAATGTGATTGAGTGCAGTCTTCCAAAGATATGCTTTGTGTAGCTAGTTAAATCCAGACTTCAGTGCTCTTTTTTTCTTAAAAAAAAAAAGACGTTAAAGTGATTTTTTTCTGTAAGTGATTTCTTTATTTAAAAAACACACAAATAAATAAAATGGGGGAGATGGAAAAAATACACGTTTCATAATTCCATATCTATCCAATAGTTCCAGGTTAAATGTGAATATTAGCGCCCTCTATTGGTTAAATGACGCATCAGAACTACAAACAACAACTTTTATTGCATTGCATAAAACATGGCTTTATTGTGTGATTTAGAATCGAGTTTGAATGGTACAATATTATACTGTTGTGTATAACAAATTAAAATATATAGTATATAGCATCAAAGGAGTTTACACAATGACAACTGGTATCCCAGTGTCCTCTGATTTCCAATTGTATTCTTTTTTTCTCTCTCTCGTCCTGTCATCCTTTTTATCTCTTTCCCTCCCTGGCTTAGATATTTTCTCACCCGCACTGCTGTGCTCTGTTCATCTTTCTTGGGCTTCTGTTGGTCTATTTCCTTTCTCTATCTCATGCAAAGTGTGGAGTTTCTATGAAACAATGGGGACACCAGGGAGATTGGTACCAGGGGGTTGGGGGGAAGGAGGTAAAATACATTTACCTTTGTAAGAGTAGCAAGGGACTCCACAGTGTCTCATCAAAGACCAGTCTGCTCAGGTGATCCCCAAAGCAGAGTGTGTGTGTCTGCTTTAAAGTCTTTGTATGCAGAGCCTGGATTTGAATAGAGTCACACTACTGCTCCTTTTTTAAACAAATGACATTGCCTTACATCAGAATAGAACCAGTAGATCCTTCTATGACCCATCTTTGACCCCTCAAATGTGTGTTCTTGTAATATACTGGATAAATCATATCAGTGTTTGACATTTTGCTGAGAAATATGTGGAGAATATCATGGTTAATATAGTTATCATAGTTCATAGTGTATTCTAATTTTACAATGGAAAAATAACCATTGTCCAAACTTACTAATGTTATTTTCTTTTTTTTTTGCTGCTGCTCAAACAATATAGTCATACAATCCTCCACTAGATGCCGCCAGACCCTTATTTCCGAAGCAGGAATAATAACACAATGTTACCTCTTGTATTAAAGGTAACATTGTGTTATTAAAGTTCACCCAAAAATAAAACTAAAAATTCATTACTTACTCCTCACCCTTAAATTGTTCCAAACCTGTATGAGTTTCTGTCTTCTTCTGAACACAAAAGAAGATATTTTGAAGAATGTTGTTAACCAGTTGGTGTTGGTGATGGCAATTGTTTATTGATTCCATAGTAGGACAAGGATACCATGGAAGTCAATGGGTGCCGTCGACTGTCTGGTTACCAACATTCTTCAAAATATCTTCTTTTGTGTTACAACAAGACAAAATACAGACACTCATACTCATATATAACAAAATAAAGAAACTCATACAGGTTTGGAACGTTTGGAACAACATAAGGGTAAGTAAATGATGTGTACATCACCTATGTGAATATATTCTTTAAAGAGTTATTTTGGCTCTGCTGCATTTGTGAAAATGAATGTGTTGTTTTTGAACTTTACATAGGGCCATACTTTTCGCCTTCTGTCTGAATAAATGTAGCGTACCCTAAATCCTCTTTTTAATTTATTTTAGTGTCAGATGATCAATCAATTATTGTTTGACCTCAAATTATTTGTAAAAAATAAAAGAAAAAATAAGTATAATATTAAATGCAACCAAAGCTCAAATGGAGTTAAATTTGGCTAAATGTTTCATTGTCCTTACGTAAAAATAGTACAAAAAAAAAAAAGTAAATGTACAAGTATGATTCTGTAGGCTACATCAATTATTATTGAATTATTGAATGGCTCTGTATAATAGGCCTTTAGGCCAGGTTTAAAATGCAACACTGAATTCTATACAATATAGGGCATCCTTGCTGCATTTCTGTATAAGCACTGCTTTGTGCATCTCTTAAATAATGAACAGAGTAGTTGGAGAACATACAACAAAGTTTTTTATAAGACTGTGTTAGGCTACATTGTCAAATTATGCATAGCCATTAACGGTTTAGAGATTGTTACTGCCCCACGGGTGTGTTTAGTAGTTGACATCATAAGCCACAACATTTCTTAGTGTGTTAGCACTGCTTGTAAGAGAGAGGCCAAGGCTAGTTCATTTAAGGCTGTAATGGTAAATCAAGGCAAATTGGACAGTATTGCATTGGTTAAATAAAGATTTACGGCGCCAGAGGTAATTGGCTTTCCATCTTGGCCAGATGTTCGCAGCTTCGATCGCGCCGAGAGACGCAGCAAATATAAGGTGAGAGCACGTGGTAGTGTTCAATTTAACAGATGCCTGTTTTCCTCTCGCATGAGCACATGCACATCTGTTATTTGGACTGTGTTTTTGCATCTATTGTCGTTTTATTTATAGAGTGATGCTGTGTAGATTGTCAATTTGTGTAAGCGCATAGGTGAATAATGAACACAACTAATTTAAATTGCTGCAGGTTTAAATGTTGTGGATACAGACTGCTTTTAGATCCTTTCAGCATAACTCAGCCGTGGTGATTATGGGCAATTTAAATTAGTTTCAAATAATGTGAAGTTGCTCAAACAGCCATTCATCATTCTGTCAAATGCCACGCCCCTCGCCGTTTATTGGCTGCGGGGGTAGCACCTATGACACGTCACCAGAGGAGTGACTTTAAAAATTTCTCCCTGTTCGTTCATGAGTATTTCCAGCGTAAACTGTCTCCAGAAATAAGACTTTGCATCTCGTATGAGGTTTAAGACACTAAGAAAGCGAGTTTTAATAAATACTAGTTTTAAGAAAGCGCCACGTGCAGGATCATGTGCAATAGGTCAGCACTAACATGAATGTGACGGTTGTTGCGGAGCGCTTCTAACCACAGGGACGATTTTGAAGTTTGTTGGAACACGCGACGCTCGGATTATCAAAAGCGCATTTTCTTCAACGATTTTTGGGTGGACGAAAGCAAAAAAAAAAAAAAAAAAAAAGAACACGGACAGTCACTCTCACTGTTTAATACCGCGCAGTAACTTTGAGAGATAGTCCACCACCTTTGACTTCTTTCCAGACTTCGTACACATTACGGTGAGTAAAAATCGTGTAAACATTTAATCACTTACGTTAGTTAAACAGATTGTGAACTTGTAGGGCTGGAGAGTTTCGTTGTCTGTCAGATAGTTTCCCGTCAGTTCTGATCACAACTTCTGATCCTAAAATGTCACTTTGTTGTATTTCATCACACGTGTATTTATGTGTAGTTTAGCAGGCGCCAAAACAATTTACTCTGCATTTTGATGTCAACAGCGTTGCAAGTGTCACACTTTACCAGTTGAGTTATAGATAGAGTTATATAGGTGTTCTTTTTTATTTTATTTTTTAGTATGCATAAACTTAACATTGGTGCGTCTTTGGCTGCTTCTTCCCCGTGCAATAGCTCTCACTCAATGGCTGTATCTCAAATCACAGTGAGCTGCCAACCTAGACATCTGAGCTGAGTTGGTGTCTAGGTAAAAAATGCTGTCTAGGTAGGCAGCACATTATGTTTTGAGACGCAGGCTTTATGTGTGCTGTCACTGGAGCGGAGAATTGTGCACAATGGGGAGTTGTGCGCGGAGTGTTAATTAAAAAGAGACCCGTTTTAATGAAACGGCGAAGCGTGTAGTTATATGGCCCCAGAGCGCATTATTAAAAGAGAAGGATATACTGCTAATCTGCGGTGGTGCCAACCAGGGTTTGGTCATTTGCTTACTGGACTCGCTACTATTTTTAGAGGCTGTGAAGCATGGTGTTACGCTCATTTATTTTAATTATCACCGGCTCGCACTGGGTTTGTGCGCAGTTATTTCTCCTAACCAACGTTTTTTGACACACAAAAAATCACATTTTCAGCATAAGCGATATTGTATTAAATAGGCTAAATTATACGGGCGTTAGTGAGTTTCTATGGAGACCGTGCGCCAACTGCGGTTAGTTTTCAACAGACGTCCGTCCATCCCCACTAAAGTGCCCCACATGATCCCCAGAAAAGTTGTGGCACAACCATAAAACATAATAGTGTTAAGACTTCTACACCATTAGGTTAGTAATTGATGATATGATTTGTCTAATAGTGTAGACCCATCATTTGCTCCGTCAAGCCGACACTAATCCATCAGTCTGCGCTCGGACAGCGACGGTATTGTGTTTCTCTTCATTAGCTTCTGTTTTTGCCTCTTATTTCATCAATCAGCTCGTTAGTCGAGTGGAACTGAACGAGCCTCCCCCTCGCTGACCTTTCTGATGACAGCGTTTAAATAACGAGAGAGAAAGAGAAGAGTTTGGTCTGTTTCCAGTAGCTCCTCACTTCCAAACTAGCAGTGACTTGGTTGAATAACTTTATTAATACGTATGGGAAAACGGGGTGAATTCTCGACTTGAAGTCCTTAAGGTACAATCTTTTTATTTATTTGTATGATTGTTGCTCCATTAACCTTGTATAATATATTGTTTACAAAGAAGACCCTCTTTAATAGGTAAAAAAGCTTTTACATTCTCCACTTGTTTATCTCAATCTTCTGCACATTTATCTACAACAATTTGCCCACAAATCACCTATATTCCCAGATTTTCCTGTTTTAAATTAGCAGCAACCTTTAAACAAACTTTGCACTCCTCTAGTCTAAGCAGTATGTATGCCATATTTTGCTAGCCTTCTAAGTAAGTTAAGGAATTGGTCACAACACAATGCAGACTGCCAAAGATATAGGCCTATAGCGTCATGACTCCTGCTACCCTGTGATAAGACGCTACATTAAGCCTCATAGCTTAAGAAAGGTTGTCGCCAAACGTTTCCAGTGAAGGATTAACTTACCTAAGTTATTAGAGGGATAATGTAATTGTTCACTATTGAAACAGCCAAGCCTCAAAGCGTGTGATATTCCCCCAGGGTCCCATTCAACAGCATTGTCTCTCCAGCTCTCAGGTCTGCAGGAAAAGGATGATTAAAAAATGGGGGATTTGCATTTTCATGAAATTAACTGTTGCAAAGTTATTTGGCAACCTGCTTTGCAACGGCAATTCTGCAGGTGTGCGGGAAAGACAATGTATGGTGCTTGTTACTGGTGTCAGTTATGGAGAAAAGGTCCTGAGGCAAAATCTGTTTGTGTAGAAGCGCTGAATAAATTTACTTTTGGTTCAGGTTTATAATCTCGTACAGCTGGTCCCAATGCATTTAATAAGATATCAGGCTCATCGTTTGTGTAAGGCTTACAAATGTGCCCAACTTTGACGTGACAATGAAAAGATTAGAGCCAAGGGTGTCGGAAATTGGTTTAAACTGGTGCCTGGCAAATTCTCCAATAAGAATTCAGGCGTGTATGTTCATGTCAGGTTCGGGATTTCACTCTGTTTGTAGGGGAAATGCTTATGCTGCTCTCAGAGTGTTGTGTTAGACCTGTTCGGCCAGTTTTATCAGGGAAGGTGAGGGAATGTAAACCACACTCAAGGCTATTTTTCTGCAGATTGCTAATTCTTAACTTTTGGATTTCTCCATTTTCATGTTGAAAGATCTATTTTATGATTCCACCACTGTATAAACTGTCATTTCATTTCCCTGTGTCATCATTTGGGATAGTTTCCCCCCAAAATGAAAATAATTTACTCACCCTCATGTTGTTCCAAATCTGTAGGCTATGACTTTTTCAGTAACACAAAATAAGATATTTTAAAAATATGGGCAGAAAAATAGAACACTGAATTTTTTCCTAATATCCTTTCTTTTTTGTGTGTGTCTCTCAGGTGACACAAGGGTGAGTATCCAGTGATGACATAATTTTCATTTTTGGGGGAACTGTCCCCTTAGGAGAGCCTATAGTACCTGTTGGCACTGTTCAGGCTCCTGTTTGTGGGAAAGCATGTGGCGGTTGATATCTTATGTCCGGCACAAGGCTGGGAAGACCGATAGGACCTGAGGAAAGCATTCCCCCTACTTTGGAGCAAAGCACAAAGAGCCTTCCTGTTGCTTTCCTCTCCTCTTTTGACCCCTGGTTGACCCTACCAATCAACAGGGCTCAGTTGTGACCTCTAACCTGGCCTCCGTCTCCAGTCTGCTGCTGACTGACCTCTTTTTTAGAACAACAGAGGGAGGAAATAACAAGTGATATAGCCAGATGTCCAAAGCCTCTTCCTCACATTGCTGCAGCCTCTCCAAAAGGAGAAAACTGCACCAACTGGTCCTCACAGGATTTTGCTGAGGTTTTCCAAATGCAGCATAGAAGTTTGCTTTGTGTCTGTTCAGAAAACAATGCAGAGATACAAGGTTATTTTTAGAAATAAAATGCGCAAGCATTTCCTAATGTGTCTGAGGCTGAGCATATGTATCGTGCCTCGAGTCTGAATGTCTTTTACTCAGTTGGACGGTCTGACCTTCCACAATTTTTGTGTTTATTTTATATAATGTTAGAAAAGGTTATGTTGCTGGCCTGTAGACATACTAAAACTGTAATAGTGTGTGTGTGGGGTGAGGATGGTTGGTGGTTAGACTGAATTCATCCTTCTGGAACTGCATAAGGCTGTTTATTGAGAGAGGGAATAGTTTGTTTGCTCGCAGGGAAACGGCTGGTGAACTCATGAAGGGAATGCACTTGACATAAGTGAAAACATACTCAAACTAAAATCATCAGACAGGGAATGACAAATCAGCTGCACTTTCATTAGGAAAACATCATTAACAGTGGTTGGTGTTGTGATTGAGTTCTCATATCGGTTGAAGGCTGTTTACCACAAGGCATTCCGACTGCAAACTAGGACATATTAAAAATCCGTCTTTGAAAAAGTTGTTGGAGTTCTTCCTCTGAGTTATTTTTGTTTACATGGTACTGTGAGAACAGTTAACTGTGGTAAATCAAGGGGATGTTTGTTAAGTCTCATATCTCAGATAAGGATAGCTAGATGTCTAGATTAGTGCTCTTGGAGATTCAATATTGATATGACCACCCCTGTTCTCGGATCAACATTCACAAGCCGAGATAACGTGCTCTGAAAGGGAACAGACTTTACTTTTTGTCCTTATGGTTTCAGTTACTGCCATTTGAAAATCTGGACTGCCCCCAGCTGGGTTTGATCTCCACTCATATTTGCAATGAAAGTTCTGGAAATGAGTTGTAGATGTAAACTGATAATGTTAATGCAGATATAAAAATTTGTGGACTACATCATTTCCATAGAATTGCCTGCAGCATGAGATTTATTTTAGTTCCGTGCCAATCCAACATCATTTCAACGTGTTTGTAAAAGCACATTTTTAATGCATTTAATTATAAAAAAATGATATAACATGTTGTTTATAATGTTAACTAACTATTGTTAATAAAATATCACATCACATTTATAATATTATGGGCCTCGGTTGTTTAGCAGTGCCTATATGACTAGCACCTGGTTTTCGTGCAAGAGCAGGTTGTTTTCTATACAGACTTGTGTATCTCTTCATTGGTGTAACTCTGTCAAGACATACATTTAGTGACGTTTCATCCTCCGTTTCATTAACCGCTTACAGTTCTGCTATAGCCAACCACATTTCTCTCATTGTTTTGCATTGTGGGATAAATATATGCCGAATGGTGAAGTCACAGTTACGATTGTTTAGAAACCTTTTTTACTTAATTTTCTCTTAGCCAGTTTAAAATATGCTAAACGCTATAACTGGCCATTATACTGTATGTTGGTAACTTAAAGAAAATGGAAAATAAATATCTCAATGCTTTAAAAGATCTCTGTTGTTGTGATCTGACTGGATGGTCTGCTTGCATAATTCTGAGTATGAATATCCCTCACTCAGAATACAAAAGAATGGTGATATAAACAACAAAGAATTTTAGATGTGATAAAACCCTGAACTTTACAAAGCAAGAACCTAAAGGTGAGCACAGACACAGAGAAATAAAGTAAAAAAAATAACATCATGCAACCACATTATGTATTCAACTTGCAGTGCATTTTAGGAACCTAAGCACCAGCAGAGTACTGCAAACATATCCTATTACACTTCATCTGTAAATATACCAGAGGATACTGTACTGCTACATCAGTCATTTTTATGGCCTGGTTTACTGTTTCTGTAATAAATTGTTGGAAAATACTGTAATTTGTCCTTATTATAATCCCAATTGGTCAGTCAGTTTTATGGGATGGGAACGTTGAAAATTAAATCAGCAGCAGTTTGAAGACGTTTGGGGGAACATCTCTAATGGCTGATCTTCTGATAGTGGTGGACCTATCTGGCCTCTGGATAACAGACCAGATATGCTGATTTATGAGCTTCTCCGCTTTGTCCCGTAGGCAGGCGATGGTGAACAGCCGTGTGGAATCCACCGCCGTCGCGGTAACCGGAGGTAGTGGGGCGGTGCGTTCCTGTGCAGGCTGCGGAGGTCGGATCTCGGATCGCTTTCTGCTCTTCTCCATGGATCGGTACTGGCACACGCGCTGCCTTAAGTGCTCCTGCTGCCAGGCTCAACTGGGAGAGATCGGCAGCACCTGCTTCAGCAAAGGAGGAATGATCCTCTGCAGGAATGATTACATCAGGTACTAAATGAAATGGCCAGTCAGATATTTGGTGGGACTGAGAAAGAGATGTTGAATAAGACCAAATAAATGATGTTCCTGGTCACTGCATCAGCCGTAATATATTAGATGAGGAGGACTGGAAACAAATCGATAAAATGTCATTGATTTGTGAACTTCATCGCTGTTTTAGATCAGTTGAGACATCCGTATCTCCTTTCCAGATTTAGTATGCTTCAAGGCTATGTCAGTCCAAATCCGATTATTTGTGTATCCAATTGGAATCTGTTCTAAAGTTGACTGTCCACATTGTGTAAAGGAACTGTTCCGATCCAAATTGTGCGTCCATGCCCCTCTTTCGTTTTCTGGAATATCTGCATTGGTTTCTATGGCAATGGCGTTGGTAGGTATACAACAATAACAACAGCAACCGTAACATGGAGGGGTTTACAATACGTCACCATGACGTCACAACAGTAATAGACGTTCTTCCGGGTGGCAAAAGCCGAAGTGTTCCTATGGCAACGCTAGTAAATTGACAACGCGTCAAATGTAAAAATGTAATAATTAAAAAAAAATGAAATATAAGGTGGTTTTTTTTTGTCGAAATAACAACTGTTTCTAATGATATAAGTAAAAAATATAATACATATGTAATATAGTAGGCCTACACATAATTAGTAAAATACTCTCTAGCCCATTTTTCTTGCCAAAATAACGTGCTATCATGGTCATTAAATGGCTTTCCTGAGATAAATGTTATGTGACAATTGTTCTCCAGCTGTTATATTAACCTGTTTGCGCGGTTGAAAAACTGATTGGTTGATATTATATATGAGGAATATACATTTTGGTAAGTTGCGTGAGAATGGATGTGTGGCGTGAGAGCGTGTGAAAAGTGACTATTGCGTGAGTCTTACGGTCAATGTGTGAGAGTGGGCAGCCCTCTTTTACTTCAGGCAGTGACTGGCAATGAGTCTGATCTTCAAAAGAGACAAGTTTATTATTACTAATATTAGTCTCGAATGATAGTCCTGGCCGAAGATAAATGCTCTGCTATGATTTTGTAGATGGACCGTTTTATGAATACACAAAACAGAGTTGAAAGGGTTGGCAGCAGAAATGTAAACTTTGGATGAATCATATAATTTAGGACATCATTAAGATTTCCTACTTTTCACGACACAACTTTCACCCGATACCCCTACACCTTCTGCTGTAAATCTGGCACCGCAACTCAAACACAAGACGTTTTCATCATCGATTCAACCTTGATCAACAACAATGTGTTTAATTATGTAACTGTTACAGTAGCCGGCTGGATCTCTTCAGTTAGTTAGTAGAAGCCGCTCGCTTCTCCCACTCGGAAGTATCGCAGTGCCTATTGTTTACAAACATTCTGAATCTGAAATGCCGTATAGAGATGTTGTTTTCGTCAGCACCGATAGCCTCATGGGCGGTGTGCCGACATATAGCGCCATTGCACTACGGGTGACCCGAGTTCGAAACCTGACTCGTGGACCTTTCCCGATCCAGTCTCTCTCCCACCTCGCTTTCTGCACTCTGTACTATACTATCCTATCAAAATAAAGGCAAAAATGTCCAAATAAAAAAAAGAGATCATGTTTTCTTTACAACTTGACAATGCGTAGCTACTGTCTTCTGAGGCAGCGGCAGAACCATAGGAGGCTAGTATGAGTGGCTTTATTCCGTCCTGTCGTCTCTGCCAGTTTCAAAACCTGTGTCTGATATATTGACATTTTCTGCTCGTCCGGCACTCAACACAACAACACAACCTTGTTTCTGCAGCAACTTGCAGCAACTTTCAGCAGGTTTTCATTTAACAACATCTGACGTTTGTTTTACGTGGCGTGAGAGTCACATTTACCACACGAAATCCAATCGGAGCAGTCAGACAGAAACGAATTTCAAGAAATGGCATTTGAATAGGATTTCAAACCACATATGAATTGTGTACCTTAAACCTAATTTGTAAAAATCACATTTCACATGATTTTTTTTGGCGTTCACACTTACTAAATCTGATCAGTTTTCAATCGTCTAAGTTCAGGTGAATGGTCTGAAAGGCTCAGGATATTTAGACAGGCTTCCACTTGTAAATTTGTGCTTCATATTTAAACAAGGAAACCAATAAATCCATCCACTCTACCATATCTTGCTACCACTTCATGCATAATCAAACAGCCATTTTTTCTATTTATAATGTTGGGTATCTTGTGCAACTTGGTTGTGCAAGGCTTTTCTATTTTTATTGTTTAATAGTTTTGTCCAAGATTAAACTGTCAAGTTTAACACATTTAAATGAGTAAACCACATGTTAATTCATCCATTTGTGAAAATAATTTTCAGTTTTTGAATGCAGCGTCTGTCATACTTATTTTAGACATCTTTTCTGTGGCAACACATTGGAATATATGTTACTGCGTGAACTGTAACAGGACAAGAAAAGTTCACCAATTATGACAGGAAGTGTGTGGGTGCATGTAACATGGCATCTGGAGCAGCCAAGACTCCCCAGATGTTTTTCATGTGCTGTACACTGCTTTAGATTCAAGCTGTATTGTTTAACCACACAGTCCGTGATCAAATTAGAACTCTACGCAGAATTGTAATTTTTTTTCATATATTTTGACTAGTCTGCAAAACAACTGGAACCTTGATTTGCAAACCATAACAATTGATTGTTTAATTTTATGGCAGTTTTAGCTAAGGTCTATGATTGCATATGTGCCATATGATAATTACATTACATAACCCTTTGATTGAATTTGGCCTCTATTCCCTTGTATATTTTGAGTTGAAGGCTCCAGAGGTGAGGAGATTAGATTGGTTTATAATCGCTGAGGCTTTGAAATTGACCTCTGTGTGTTTGGATGTGTGCAGTGATGCATTGGTCCATGACGGCACAGCATTGTTGCCTGTAAGACCCACTCTGGTTTGTTTGGAACCCAACCAGGGATGTCTGACTATTTGGCATTGCCACGCAGATGTGTTTTTTTTTTTTTTTTTTTTTTTTTTTGTGCCTGTGATTGCTGTAGAAGTGCCAGAGATGCCTGCTCAAAAGTCAAACAATCTTTCTGACTCCAAAATCAAAAAGAAACTGTGCAGTCCTGCCATATTGGAAACTATGTCACTGGTGCAAAATATCTGTCAGTTATAAAAACATTTTTTGTTGTTGTTTAAAATTTATATTAATATAATTGATTTCTATTAGCTATTATTTTATATTAATGTGTTTTATACTTATGAAATTATAATTATTAATTCACATTTATGAATGTATTCATTCATATTATTATTGATGAACATTACTTTATTAGTATGCCTATATAATATAATTTATAATACTATAAATTCTAATTTTATGTAATTTATTATTGTATATTAGATTTCTATCAAATGTTTATTTATTAATTTATAATTATTGTATGTACATTTAGATGTATTATTATTAGTTGATGATGTAATATTCATGATGATGTAAATAAAAATATGATGTAAATAAAAATAGTTTGATGTGAGACTGACTGAACTGGTGAAAAATAATTATAAATTATTTATATTATTTCAATATAGTGTATATTATGCCTATTTTATATTATTTTTCATCAGTTCAGGTCTCCTTAATAGTTACTGCACAATGACTTGCAACCTATCAGTACTTGTTTCATGACAAGTTTTGGATAACTCAAGTGAGAAAAATACTTTTCTCTCTCACAAAGGGCATCTCTTACAGCACTAATTCAGCAAGCATGTTATAAGTGTCAAGAGTGGTCTTGGGGATATTCCCTTTAATAGTGCATGTAAGGTGTACTCAATCTGCAGTGTATTAAATATGTATAATACAGCTAATCAAAAGGGCAGAGCTTCATTACCAAATGACACCGCGTGGAGCCTGAGGTCTGATAAAAATAGGGTGCATTAATTAGGGAGAACAGAGCTCCTTTCTGCTGTCTCTTATTAAATTACTGTTTGGATTAAGATCAAAAATTCATTACTGCGAGCAGTCAGAGCTGGGACAGTGATAGCGGAGGAGGGGTAGAGAGAGAGAGAGAGAGAGAGAGGGTAGCGGGAAGAGGAGAAAGTGAGGTGGTGAGAATTAGCTGCCAAACTGGTCTGGTTACCGTCACAAAGACCCCTGAGAGGGAACGGAAGAAATGTTTCCAACTGAAACATGACTGTGACATGGTGGCTCCAGGTGTTCTGAATGAAAACAAGTTGTTTGTGAGCATGTGTGCCAGTGGAATGCTTGTATGTTGCGTGTTGTTTACTACATCTGGGTTTTATCTCTACGACCGAGTGTGTGTGTCCTTTTAGCTCATCAAGAGCACGACTTGAGCTCATTTGAGTTCTCCTAAAATTGCCCATAGCAACCTCAAGCACAGGCAGCAGAGTAATCAAGTGTACCCTAATTAGGAGCCAAGGGTGGATCAGAGGCTCCTATAGCCACCCCCCACCCATTGCCACCAATTACACTGCCTCTCCAGATTAGCTGATAGGCTGCAGTCTAAGGACTATTAGGGCTTTGGTGCCCAGCCATCCAAGCCACGCACGCACAAACACACACACTGCAAAGCACTCAAACTTCAAGCTATGGGCGTAAAAATGAATTTCCCCTTGTGTGGAATGGAAAGAAGTGAATTAAGAACTTATAGAAGCTTTATTTTCAGGGTGGTTTGAGTCATTTTGCAATATGTTAAACACTTTTTATCCCTCAAATGAGAATGTCAATTAAAGAAGCATGTATTTTGGATGTTAAAACATATCAATGTTGACTTGGTTTCAGCTGATCTCTTGTCATTCTTTTAAAAATATTGCTGTTTTCCCCCCACTTTGCAGGTTGTTTGGTCACAGTGGAGCCTGCAGTGCATGTGGACAGTCTATCCCTGCCAGTGAGATGGTGATGAGGGCCCAGGGTAATGTCTACCATCTAAAGGTGAGCCATAGTCTGTTGTCAATAAATGCTCATCTTTATCTGATTCATCTGTGCAGGTTTCTTTCTTTTTTTTTAAATGAGCTCCTCATTTTTAAACAAATACATTTAGTTCACATTTAGATCTGCCTCCATCCAATGAATAACCAAGTCCCTCCCCTACAATTTTTTTTTTGTTTGTCTTTTTCATAAATCGGGTTCACACAGATGAAAGAAAAAAATCTTTAATTAGATCCAAGAACGAAATGTAGTTTAGTTCTCGAGATGTGAAGCCATTTGTGCATTTTAAGAGCGAGTGATATATTCACTCATGCCATTTGTGAAGTCACTTGTCACAGAAAGTATACAAAAGTTATTATATAAAGATTAACGAATTGTACCTCACCTTTAGCATTATAATTTTTTTTTTACCCGCACTTGACAGAGATTGAGACGGCTTCGCTGCAAGTCCTCTCACGGTAGGCACGCATTTTGCGTTGTCAGCATGAGATCGGTTTTTAAAAACGGCAAATTGAGAGATTGCCGATCAAGTCTTTAGTAGTGTTTATCGGGTAAGAGCAATCTGTATGCGATCAATCAGAGCACCCCAATGTATGGATGGGTAGTAATTTGTCATAGACTCTAATTCAATTATTTACAATAGTCATCAGACTTAACTCTTTTTACAGACTTGTTGTGACTAAATGACTAAACCTACTCATTTGTGATCAGACTAGCTGATGGCTAGATTCCTTCCACTATGGGGAAGAAAAAAAATCACCATTTGAAGAATTCCGAATGCAATGTCCTTGGACACTTGTATGGTTACAATTTCTGAACCAGTCCCAAACATAAGGGAATTTGTTTTGTACATTGCAATTACCTAATTCCCTTTGACACTGGCATGTAAGCCAGCAGGAATTGCTCAACATAAGCTTGAGACAATGTTTAATAGTTAGATTTATGAAATGTTATGTCTTTTCAAGTATTCTATTGCAACTCTCTCAAGAATGGAAGTTGAAAGACTGAAATGCATTTTTCTTGCAAAACAATAAGTTGGACCCACACATCCATATCTATAGAGTGAGAATTATAGGTATTATTGTATTAACGTATGCATTTATGCTTCTCGTTATTTGGTTGTAATGGAAACATCTGTAAAAACCTGAAGCAGTCTCTTTTTTTGGGGAAATCTGTTTCTCTTTGAATTGTCAGCTGAAGTCTCACTTTTACTGAACACGGATAGCAGGATAATCTCAAGAGACGCCTGCCGAAACTCATCAACTAACCATTTTCCCAACTGCACCACACATTCCTCCTTAATTATAGTGGTGTAGGTGTCAACCTGTCTTAATAATATTTGATTGGAAAAGGAAACCATTCCCTGATTAAGCTGAGTGGTTCGGTTTGTTTTCCCAGTGGTCCTTGTTTGCATAACTTTTCAAAATTGGGTAACTACATCCTGACAAAATTTCTAATTTGTGAGTGTCTGAAGAAATGTGAGCTTGGAGTGTAATAGATTTTTTCAAACAATGCAAATGTACCATATGTGAAGGTACTCTGGTCTCGCTCAATTCCCCATTTCTATCAATAGTAGAAAACTACTGTTTATTTATAGTACTTTTTCCTTCTCATATTGGTGGTTCAATTTCAGTCTGTTTAAAGGTAGGGTATGGGATTTGCAAAACGGCCGGCAGATTTTGAGAATGCACAACTCAAAAGGGTTGTGGAGTCTCCTAACTTCTTTGCTCCAATGCTGGCCCTGTCTCCACCCATTCGAAGAACATGGATGCGCAATCATGCATCTTCTCTCTCTTTCTCTCTCTCTCTGTGCACTGGGGCGACTTGCACTTACTGTGACTGGGTCATGAGTTTTGAGTATGCGCACGAAGGGGGGGTATGGTACAACCTTTTGATTGACGCACGTATAGTCCAATGATTCTAGGTGGTCGTGAAAATAATTGGCTGGAGTTTTTCGAGTCCTGATGGTTAAATTGCTTAATTTTCATTTCAGTGGTTCTAACTCGGTGGCTGTAAGTGGGTTAGGAATAGGATTTCAAGTGATTTGGAAAAAATGGTCAAAAGAAAATCGCATACCCCACCTTTAAAGTGTAGGTCAAATAATAATGACAACATGGCGAATTACACAGTATAGTAGTCCGAATTTCATTCATATTAGAATATGGTTTTGTTTTTTTACTGTCAAGTTTCAAACCAATGCATCGCCGATGCATCGCCCATCTATTTTTCAAATGTGTCTCATTGATCCAATTTTTTTTAACTTTGTAATCAAAATGTCATGACTCAATCTTTTGCTTAAACTTTCCTTTTCTTACAGTCACCTGTAAGCTCGCATTCAGCTGATCTGCTTCTATCCAATCAACAACTGATTGATTGAATCAAGTTGCTACACTTATCAATAATCTATTTTACTCAGAAATGTCGCCTAATGGAACTTCCATTTCACTCGAGTTTAATACTTTTTCTGTGGTAAAATGGACTTGAAATTTAAAAAAAAAAATTTCTCTTCCAGTGTTTCACTTGTGCCACATGTCGAAATCGCTTGGTGCCTGGTGACCGATTTCACTACGTCAACGGCACCATCTTTTGTGAGCATGACCGGCCAGGCGGAGCTTTGCTCAGTAGTCACCTGACACCCCTGCAGAGCAACACCCTCCTATCCGATCAAAAGGTATGATGAAAACACATTGTGTAAATGTACATTTATGGTACCAGATGATAGAAAAACATGTAAAAAAAAATGAGAGCGATGACTATATTGCATTATTCTTCCTATTTGGAAAACAAACTGATTGGCTACTTGGTTCTTTTTACACAGGTTTGCTGAATGAAACATGGATGTATCATTTGCGGTGTGCCTTTTCTTCATATTTTTCCTCAACTCTTCCCTCCAATCTATCAACGTGAATGTCCACGCCACTTTTGTGCATTCAGCCACCTTAGAAGAATTCAGAACCACGCAAGTACTGTGAGTCACTTGCGAGACAATCACCCCATCGTGGGAAACCTAATCAAGTCGAAGAAAGACAAAGCTAAAAAGGATCATGTGCACTCATATGTGGTCTGTCTGGTTATGGCTGGGATAGCCTGACCCTGAAAGCCGTAGACTCCATGAAAGAGCAGCTCTATAATGCTGGGGTGATGCTCAACATGATTTTGTTCCCTTTTGAGAAGTTTCTCAAGGAATGTCGTGGACGTTACCTGGCATTTTGGACTGTGGGGTTCTATGGATGACGATATCTCTTCTTGTCCATATAACTACATCCATATATAAAAAGACGTTTAAAAATGACCATTTTGTTGCAGTGGTGGTTGCCTTTTGTTTACAAGCCAAGTTTTATCTTTCTTTTTGGAAAATGTTCTGTCGTCTTTGGTGCCTAACACATTTTTATGTCCAGTTTTCCCTCCTTTGTCATTAACTTCCTATTAGCAAGTTATCATATACATTCACAGTACAGATGTGTGAACATGTATTGTTACATCTACTCAAGTTTGATGTATGAGGCGCTCTTTTTGAAAGGGTCGTAGTGTCCAGATGAAACGGCATGTTTTTTCCCCCCAAATGGTTTGGTAGAATAAATTCTAAGTCTGTATCATATTCTCTAAGAGAGACTGTTATTCATTGTCTGCCAAGACTGTTGTGAGTGTGAGGGAGATTGAGAGTAAAATTGTATATATTTCATGTGCTGTTGTATCGTGTTCAATGGTTGACCTGTTTCCTTGTGTCCTCTGTTTAAATAGAGGAACCATTAAAAAAAATAAGATATCTGTAAAAAAAAAAAGTACTTAATTAAATAACTATAACCATCAAAAATGCTGTCTTGACATCTCTGCTCAGTGTGCATCAACATTTGATGGATTTGGCTTGGTGTGTTGGACACTCACTAGATGTCGAGACGGCTCTCCAATAGTCCCTGGCCAAAAACATGGTTCATTACCCTTCAGATTTCAACACAAACTCTTGCGTCTGCATCATTACAGAGAGTAATGAAAGGCATTTTAGTTGGCTCTTTCTCCTGCCGTGATTTCAATCCGTGGGTCTTGCTAAAAGGAGGTCTCCTTTCGCCTGTGCATCTTTGTGTACGTCGCTACAAAAATAAACATTACGTTCCCGCCATTTTCTTTCATCTGGCCCTCCTCTTAAGATTTTATTGACTTCTAAATCTGCCTTTTTCTGATCAAATTTGCAGGGGTATATGAGAATTTTTCTCATTATGACATTTCTGGTAATTGCTTTTTGGCATTAAACTCCCCAATATCTTGTTTATTTAATTGGCTAATTAAACCCATCTCTCTTTTTTTTCCAACCAAATACGGCCTGCACTCACAAGGTGTTCCTTTCCAATTTACTTTAACGATTAATAAAAAATTCCTTTCCCTTGTGTTCCTTATAAGAAAAATAGAAGCCAAGCATACCTCATTATGGCTGTTGGTGGGTGTGTATGTGTTGGGTAGGGGGTGTAAAAGCCAGCTGTGACTTCACATTGAAGCGTTCTGTATGCGTTTGAGGGATTTTAAATGTCCGGAGGTTAGATCATACTGAAAATACATCAGTGTATCTCCCTTTAAATGTTCATTCCTTTTAAATAGATATGTATTGGGGACAGACAGGTGTCAACAGAATAAAGTCATTGTGATTTAATCTCATTACTCTTTTTAGTGTTGAATATAATCTCTATATGTAAATATATATATATATATATATATATATATATATATATATATATATATATATTACAGTTAGTATACAGTACCCTGATGGTGTGCATAAAGGGTCAACTTGGTAAATATTTTTTTTTTTATTTACGATACAAGTGGCCATTTGTACATTAAAATATACAGCTGCATATATTTTATGATGCAAGTCCCTTGCATAAGGATCATATTTTGGGGTCAGTAGTAGCATCAAAAAGTAAAAGGGAAAAAAATGCTTTGATCACAGATATCATTGTCAGAGCAAACATAAGTCAGAATTAAAAACATCTTGAAATGAAAGCTGCATTATGGTGAAAGCTTACAGTATTAGGTCCATGCACTGTACTTCAGATTCAATGCTCCATAAATATTCTGTGGCCTGAGATCGTTAAGGGAAGTATCAGAGTAATTCATTAACTTATGCAAATGATCCTAATTGCAATTATCTCCAAATCTTGTTAAGTGAGAGGAGGGGTTAGTGAATCTCAAAAAATAAAATAAGAACTCCCTTGGCCATTCGAGTAGCTCTTTGCATTCAACCCGATCATGCTTCAACGGTGCATTTCTAATTAGTCTGACATATTCAAAAGCCAATTAACGGTTTCTCAAATCAGAGTTATACCATAAGGTTTTGCCAACTTGTAAAGGAAGGGAAAACTTTATTTTTAAGTGTACTTATTTAAAGAAGCCCTTGTCTGTGAGGACATGCACACAGTTCCCCCCTTCTTCAATTCTCTAATTAATCCAATTAACACATGCAAATTGGTGTAATTACATTGTTTCCTCACCTCATGTTGTGTGAAGATGGGGAAGAAGCAGAACAGATGAAGAAGGGATATTTTTTATCAGACAGTGATTAATGCACAAACCGTAGACTTCTAGATTACTCCTCAACACAACTACCCAATCACGGCAATAGGCTAGTACGGCTACTACAGGTCAATAGGTCGACCACATTGTGATAACATACAACATAAAGACTATAACAATGGATCATGCATCGTTCTTTGTGCAGATTATTCTATACAAATATTCAGAGAATAAAGGCTCAGAACTGAATTAACTAATGCACCTACCTAGTGCATAAATATATAAAATTAAAAAGTTGTGGAAGCAGCTTAAATAGTTCTATGAGCATCATTTCAATCATTCATTAACTCCCACAAGTGGATGAGAGCACTGACACATTGTAAGAAGTCCAATATAATATCCCTGTGTAATTAAATGTGTGCTTACCACAGCCAGAGTAACTAACTCTAATAACTAAGAGACATCCCACAAAGGCACACAAATCTGAACATTGAATCCAATGCTCAGTCATTTAATATAATAAGTCATAGGAGAAGGCTTTTTGGATTAATACCCTGCTTGTTCTACTTCAGCGACCTGAAACTCTGGTGTGCTGCTATCTTGTTTCAGCAGCCAATGGAGTCAGATCCTGTTGCCTGCCTCTGATATGACTATGACCAGGCCTCCTTACTTGTCTCTGATCTGTTTTTAAGCTGCCAGCACCATAAACTCCACAGCTGTTTGGCTTCGGTGGTAGAGAAGCAGTGGAGAAGAGTGCCAAACCGCATATTGGACAGAAAGAAATGGGGAGAGGCTTAAGACATGTAAAGAAACTTTACAATCAGTTTAGACTCCCTGAATGCTGACTGTACAGTCTTCTTCAAGATGAAACTATATACTGTGTGATGACAGATAAAAGATCAAATTCAGAGTACACCTTATTAAAGTGACATGACCTGAAGGCCAAGTATGGTAACCCATACTGCACGTAGTGAGTAGTGAACGGTAACAATGGACACACACAAGAGCAGTGAGCAGCCCATTTCAAGCAGATGCCCAGAATATGAACGCAAAACACCTAATTTCTTTATAATGGTTTTCTATGGAAAAATGCTTAACCCTCAATTGGGTCATGGGGTCTATACTACCCCAATCGACTTTTACTTAATAAAAAAAAGGTTCCCTTCATCTCAGTGGAATATGATTTTCTGACTTTTCATACATTATCTATTTATACACACACACAAAAAAATGTTTACACTTCTGGTCTTTGGGGTCAATATGATGTACTTCTGGTATTGCAGGAATATAGTATTGGAAATATAAACTAGTCAATAAAATGTAATGTCACTCGTTGCTTAGTTATTGTGGTTGTGTCTGGTTAAGACACAATGCTATCCCTTTCTTTCTTTAAACAGGTAAATTAACCAGGAAAAAGAAAAAGGGGTAAAGGTTGAGGTGTTACTGGCAAAATTGAAAGACAGGTCAGCCCTCATTAATGGCTCACATTAGCAGACTTAGCAGAGCAGTTATTGTTGCTAATGATCATACCTGCTTTACTTAGACCAGCCAGAGTCAGCAAACAACACCAAAGGTGTTTATTTGGCAGATATATATTGTACTTTACTGACAGTCAGAATAATTTTGGTTGTCAGCTCATCTTAGTACCGAGGGATTTATGTGGTGTTCTCGCCCCTCAGGGACACAAGAATAGGCTCAGTAGACACTGTTGTCCCAGCAGCAGGGGGTGTGAGGTCACTTAAAGGGATGGTAAAATGCCATTTTCACAAGATGTAAAATAAATCTCTGATGTCCCCAGAGTGTGTGTTTGAAGTTACCCCACAAAATACCCCACAGATATTTTTATATAGCAAGTTAAAGTTGTCACTTTTTGAGGGTTTACAAAAATGCACTGTTTTGTGCCTGGCCCTTTAAATGCAAATGCAGAGGGCGGGGTTTCAAGAGCTTGTGTGTGTTAGCAGCTGCGATTTCCTCACGCAGACCACTAAAATGACAGAAGCTGTTCTCCCTTTAATGTTAAAATGGAGTCAATCAAAGATGGAGAGACTCAAGAAGAAGTGACAACATGTAGAATACAACAGGACGTCTCTGATTGTATAGTTGATGAATTTATGTTGCTGATGTGGAGTTGACTATCTTCAATTAGGATATTCCGTCATGTAATCTATAAATCGCTCATATAGGAACTGTTGTGAGATGCACACAGCGTGACCTTCTATTGCATCTGAAAAGATGGATGCTAAAGTTTGAGCTTACTCACAAATGTACTCTTAGACAACCACTCATCCTCTTCTAAACATAGACTGCATGTTCCCAGGGGTGGGGTTTATGTACATATTAGGGTTGGTGATGTCACTAACTCAGGAGGAATGTCGTGTAGTCCCTACCAGCCGTTTGTAGTCCTTTTCTTTAAAAGCAAATATCTCCCTTTGCTTTGAACATTGAGCGTTGTAACTTTGATAATGTTGTGTGTGCGCGATAATGGAAGTCCTCAGACATCAGGCCTGCAATGGTGCTCCTCATCTATCAGAGGAGGCATAATCACAGAACAGAATGATAGTAATACGGAATTCCTTGCACGACTGGCCCATACATGACATTCATTTAGGTTATTCGAATTAGCATCATAAAAGTAATTCATGTAGTGGCTCCTGGGTAGTGTGAAGTCTTTACTAATCACCTAGACCTGACGCTTTTATTCTGAGAGGCTAAGTACAAGCAACATGTGAGAAGTGGTCGTACCCCAGAAAAAGTGAAGGTACGCTAAAGAATATAGTCCACAGTCATTAAGCACTGCTTAAGCTGCATCCGAAATCGTATAATGTATGTATTAAGTTTGTTTAAAACGTACTTCTCGACCACTAAAAAAGTGTGTTCTATGTGATATGAATGTGTGTAGTATGAATGAAATCAAAGTCGTTTTAGGCAAGTCGTGCCACTCGGCCGCCATCTTGGCAACGCCTCCGGGCAGCTATTTCGGACTAACAAGACCAGGCTCCTATCTAAATGATTGGGCAGAGAGTCAGAACTGCACTTTCACTGGTCACTGGGATATAAAAACAGCATGTATAGAAACAGCAGTAAAATAGAGATGGTTCTCACTGCGGAACATGAAATCCACGGGGAGGAGTCGGATCCAGGTCCAACTCCTCCCACCTTACTTACACCTAAACCTACCCAACTCCGCCCCCTGTTCCTAAACCGACCCCTAATCCCTAAACCCAACCCTAATCCTACCCATCTCCACCCCTTGGATCTTGATCCTACTCCTCCCCGTGGATCTCGTGCTGCATTGAGGTGCTACTGGTAAAATATGATAAAAATCGCTGAAAAGATTTCATGACTTTGCCCCAAAATAAGTTTTAAAATGAACTTTTCCCCACAGGCTATACTTTTACTAGCATGCGCAAGGGTTCTCGTTTCCGCTGTCGCAAACATCGAATGTGCGCATCAGTGGAACCAGACGATAAGCTTAAATGTTTCCCGGCTTGACTGTTAAAAGCAGACAATGGCCTTTCCAGCGGGAGGGGCGGGACATGTGCATACAACCACTATCGGGTTTTCCCTATATAGTTGTATTGAGGATTTAGGAAGTGGCATGTGTCTATATAAATTGTCTCTGATGAAATTCAGACATTCTACATTCGCCATGTTGTCTTTGTCATGTGACCTACATCTGTTCACAAATCCTCTCTTGTGGCCTCATGGGATAGTTAAGTATCCGAATCAGATTGCACACTTCAAAATCTCACCAGAAATAGTATCATCAGGGTATTTTTTTTCACCTAATGTTTTATGAATCCTATGAATTAGGAACTCGGGTCACATACTTTTTTCGCCTATATAGGAAGTAGGGTTAGTTTCTCAGTTCACTGAACATCTGATACACATTTTTGTGAAGGCAAAATTTCTGGGAGCTTTTAGATTTCTGAGTGACTTCATTGAATTAGTTGTGGGTCCTCTTACATCTACATTGGAAGTGAAAGATCAGGCCTCATTGAGAAGAGAATATCATACACAGGTAAACATGAAAGTACAGATACGCTGTCCTACAGCATGCTGGTTTGTTAATGTAGCATAATTTACATGCCCCTAAACATGACATTGAACAAAACAAAACTGAATAGTCACTGCATGTCTGATGGGCAGTTCCTGACTAAGTGGGCAGTCATTGGCCAATTTCAGAGGTTAAAGAGTCTAGACCTTAAATAGTCAGGCAAAAGTTTGGCTACATGAGACTAGAGGTCACTAGATATAGTGTGTACGTCACTGATAAATAAAAAAGCATGATCTGAGCATAACCTAGAAGAATTTGTACGAGAGGAGAAGGGAATGACAAAAAAGCTCTATTGGAGAGATGATGGAGGGGGATGGCGAGGGGGTGTAGGGATGCTGGACAGCAATTCCATCCAATCAGAAGACTTTGAATAATTAAACTGATCAGCTTAATTAGCTCAATTAAGTTGATTTGACCATGGAACATGGCCATATGGTGAGAGGAAACAAAAGAGGGGGGAACTAATTAAAAGTAAAATAATGAGGATTTTAATTAAGCAGTTCCCCAGACGTCAGCAAGCAGGGATCTGGAGTCATAATTAAAAAGTGCTGTGGTGCTGGCAACATTTTCTCCCCTCTGTTTTAATAACTGCGAGGGGCTCCATCCATCTAATTAAATCTGTAAATGAATTAGCAACATCGTGGGTCTTCGCTTCATTTTTTTTTAACAACCCACCTTCACTTCTACGAATAACTTTGTGCACATGCTGCATGCACACATTCGAGTACCTGACACGTCTTCTGTTAATGAAATGAATCATTATTGATACACTGTCACAAAGTCACAGGTGCTATACCACAAGCAATGTGTAGACTCACCTCAGCGGTAGAATGCATGCGTGTGCATATTTGTACTCTTCACTTTCAAAAAAAAAAAAAAAAAAAAAAAAAAAAAAAAGGGTATGAAAGCAGTCACTGGGGCTGTGCACTTTTGTCCCGTTTGGATACTAATATGGACCCATTAGGTACAAAAGTGTACCTTTTAAAAAAGGTACAGCCCCAGTGACAATGGATATAATTTGATTTTGTTACAATTTGTTGTCAAAGGTCTTCTATTCTATTTAGCAAAAATAGACATTTACAAAAATATATAGGCCTATATATGTTTCTCTAAATGTACTGCATAACAAGAATGACACATTTAGATATAATGTGATATAATGGATTCTGTGGTTGATTTTGTTACAATTAGTTTGCACCCAAAAACATTCCATTGTCTTTAATACAAATTATTGCTATAAAAAAAAATAAATAAATACAACAACCTTTCAAAGGTCCTCTTCTCTTTTCAGCAACGACACATTAAATTGATTAAAATAGATTTTACATTGTTACAAAATATGTGCATATTTCACATGTACTTTCTTTTCATCAAAGAATCCTAAAAAAAGTTATTATAGTTCCCACAAAAATATTAAGCAGCACTGTTCTCAACATTGATAATAATAAGAAATTTTTCTTGAGCAGCAAATCAGCCTATGAGAATGATTTCTGAAGGATCATGTGACACTGAAGACTGGAGTAATGATGCTGAAAATTCAGCCATTACAGTAAATGATAATAATATTTTACTATATAACAGTGTTTGCTATCATTTTTGATCAAATAATGCCTTGGTATGAACGACATTTTTTGAAAACATTTTGAATGGTAGTATATACAGTTACTACAAACATGGGAATGTTATTTAAAAAAATATAGGCCTATATATGTATTATTATCTAAATGTACTACATAACAAGAATGACCCATTTAGATATTTTATAAACGTCAAGAACACTCCACGTAGTGTCTTATAAGCTCCCTGTGTTTCTGCATTTGTGGTCCCTGTCCAGACCTGATCCCTCTAGTTAATTGTCTAGGTTACCTTCAATTGCCTCAAAGGCAGTTTGTCCTACAGAGCAGCAGGAGAGCATGCTGTGGATTAATTGCTTTGGTTTTGATGCACTATTCCCCTCTCTTGTGAGTACAGTGGAGATGCTGTGTGCTACTTTAAACAACAATGGCCCGACACCTGCTTGTATACACGTAAGCATGAACACAACACGTTTAAAATGACACAAATGTTTGTCCTCAGTTCTAGTAGCACAGCTCAACGCTCGAGTAACTTTGTAAGCTTTTATAACCAGTGGACCTCATTACAAGATGTCTCATGAAACTTGATAGCGTGCAGCTCTTGGCCGATGGCTAACATTGGGTGGCATGACCTAATCTGGGCCTAAGCTTCCAAATAACTCCTTAATGAGGATTTTGTCACAAATGCAGACATATTAAAACTTAAATAAGGTCTATGGAATTACATTTGACCCTGTCATACCTAAAGAGATAAATAGTATAATGCTTCACGATTGAACTTGCAGCCAGAAAAACTGATTCTGTATCTGTTTTTGGACAGAACTCCCACCCAGATCTGCACTCCGTGGCGTGCTGATCTGAGTTCTTGAACAGCTGGTCTAGGGTCGGCTTTAGAGGGGCCGCTGTGACCCTGGGAGCTAATTAAAGCAGATAAGAGCATTAATGAGCTCCAGTCTGATCAAAGGGCCGCAGCTTGGCCTCGGTGGTGGGAGATGTAGCAGAGATTGGAGGGGAGCTCTGTTTACCCGTCAGGGTCAGTAATTGGGTAGGGAGGTGCACAAGCTGTTCCTTTTGTGCGAGCTGAATACCTTCACTGCGGACTGTGAGTGGACCACGCCAATAGCTTTACACATTAGTTGCATTCCATTCTCTGGTCAAATGGTGTTTCTAGTCAGGGAGTACTGACCCCTTCAACACCATTTCCTGATTTTTGTTCTTGTACACTTCACTTTAAACCCTGGTAAGATAATCAAGCTCATCAACATCAAATTTACACGTCCATACACATCTACAATATGATACATTGCTAGCTAACGTCATGTTTTCGGTAAATCTACAACAAATGTGTTAGGCAGCAGTAACAACTTGTACTTGTGATGATTATAATGTAAGGACAATTTTAGGAAACTATTTGAAAGTTTTGCTTGTTGATCCAAAATTGCAATCATCTGAAATCTCGGGCATCACCTGAAAAGATTACCAATGCTGGATCCAAACTGGAGCGGGCGCAATCTGTAGTTACTCTGGCAAATAAGTAAGCAGGACTTTACATTTTGATTTTCTACTACATAAGCATGTCAAAGGAGCAGTATGTAAAATTGTGGCCAAAACTGGTACTGCAATCACTTTCAAATTAATGTAGAGCAGTGTATCCCCTCCCCCTGACTCGAGGTTGCCAGATAGGCTGCAGGATCCAACTTTTTTTTTATCCCACACGTTTGTAGCTGCAGCTGTGGTAACTAGAGCAGAGCTGACAACCCGGATGCTGCAACACTACTGACTCCGTGATTGGTAGATCGGTGGAGGGTGGAGCATCAGACCAAAACCCAACATGACAACATCAACATCAGTTGAAGGCTGCAACTTCACTTTTTAAATGACAATATCCTGGCTGGACTACTGTTGTCAGTGATATAAGTATTTGAAATTAACATGCTTTCTTAATGTCTAGTGACCTATCAGGGCCATTTTATGATTATTTGAAATCAATTTTGTTACATACAGGTCCTTCATTTGCAATTTAATTGAAGCATAGAGTGGTGCAGGTATGTCAGAAACTGAAAGTAATTTGCAACTGTTCCTTCAAGATTTTCCTATGGAGTTTTAATTGTTTTTTTTTTTTTTAATTTTTTATTTATGTGTAAAAAAAAACTGTGGTAGACATACTTTGACAACACTTTTTTATGTTTTGTTCAACATGTAAATGCACACATCCATATAATGTGAATTTTGAAGCAGTTATTTTGAAGTGTGTGCAGTGTACGTTGTAGAACAAAACGTCAAAGTATTGTCAAGTTTTGTTACTCATAAATAGAAAAAAAAATAAACAAAAAAAAACATCAGGCTATCCCTTAATAACTCGGGACTTTAGTGACCCGGGACATCATTCACTACCCTCCTCCTCGTTCATTTTTTTAAAGTTAGACGTGAACCTTCTCAGTATTCCTCAATCAATTCATTATAAACATTATAACAAGAATTATTTCCCATTCATTTTTTGGTAAAAATTGTATAGGGTCACTGACGAGTCAGTTTATTTTTTTTCCACAACAATAAAAAAATCTTTGATGACTAAATAAGTGCAATTCACCTTTATTCCACAAGGTGACAATGTCTAATACACAATGATGAAGTGACGTTTCACTCATAGTTACTGCAGGCAGAAAACAAAAGAATACAAAGTATATACGAAGTACGTCAGCAAAACTTGAAATGGCTCAGCAATAAATTTACTGCAGAGCAAGTACTGAATGCAATCAAATATTAGAGTCACTGTCACTTGATGGTGGATCTGGTGAAGCTGTCGGAATCTGATTTTGAAGATTTTGAAAATTATAGATTTGAAAATATGTTTGAGATTGTGAATATGAGACAGATGCTGAACGTACTAGAAAATTCGTACTAGAAAGTGAACTAAGTACAATCAACTTTCAGTAAAAAGGAACGCATTTCGTTTAGTTAATTTCTGTTTGGTTTTACATTGGAGAGACTAAAATTTATCTCCTGTAAAAGTTGTGTGGGATGGTGAATTTACGCAAGTGAAGGACTCATCATGGTCAACAAAAATGAGCGAGCATGTGCACGCCATGGAGAGGATGGCCACCTGTATTCACTGCAGGGTGTGGGAATGTCCGACTCAGCCTGACCTTACCGCATCCCCTGCTGCTGGAGGAAAAACTCGTTATCTGAGAAATCCCTGCTAATTACGCCTGCTGCTTACAAACGTGCATGCACACACTGGCGCAGCCAAGTGTGTACGCCTGAAAAGACACGAGACACAGTCACCTGAGTAGCTCTGTAGGAATCTGCATCCAAACAGCTGAATTCGTCTGCAGTTACAGCCGTATTTCCTTTCAGTCTTTCATTTAGACTTAAGTTGGTGCTGTGCTAAGTAACCGAATGATATTAAAGTCTCTCTCACTCTCTTTTTCAGTCTCTCTGTGATGAAGGCTGTGAGCCAGCCCGTCTCTCAGTGGGACCAGGACGAACACGGGCCTTCATTAGCACTCCCTAATTAGGAACAGATGCAATTTACAGCACGGGGCCCACACCAAGCAGCACTGCTCTCTATTCCTCCCTCCCTGTTTTTCTGCTTCCTCTTTCTTTTCTGTCTGCCTACAGAATCATGTTGTTTCTCTTTCTAGATTCTTCTTTCTTTTGATGTTTTATGTGATTTTGATAAATGATACTTGGATTTTTGTGCTATATTTTGCTTATACTGCCTGTGTCTCTGACTCTCTCAAGCAGATTCACTCGCCTCACACTTGCATAGTCACAGAGCCACATGTGTAATTAAGGACACTTCCAACTCCATTACACCATGCTGGTCCAGTGCCACCCTCCCAAATCGCCCTCTGTTTTTCTGTCTGTCTCGTACCGATTCTCTCCATGCTAAAGCCAGAACCTGGTTTATTTATAATGAATAGTTTCATTCTCTACGGGCTAGAGCTGGAAATGAAATGGACGTCAGATTTTGCACCAAATCTAGCCTGACTCAGCTGTCTCTTAAATAACGGCCATGTATGCGCTTGTAATGAGTGCCTCCGCAGACATCCCTGTGGGAATTTAAAGGAAATTGCTAGGAATTTTTATCTGGTTATTTGAAAACAGCATGCATGCTGTTTAAGACAAGCCAGGAATTTCTACTGGATTTGCTAATTACACTTTCAATATCAAATATCACAGTTTTTTTCAAACCTTTTTTGTATTATGTTCTCCCACACACAGTCTCAACAGTCATTTATTCATTGACACCAGAAATGGATTTCTTTTAACTCGTATTATCCTGGATATCACTTGGCATTTGCATTAATAATATGAAAATAGCCAATATTATAATGGCTCACTTTACTGTATAAATATATATTAATAGCAAAAAATCAATATTGTGGGAGGAAACAGACTCAGTCAGCTTCCTCTCAAACATACTATGCCTATGAGCTATAAAGAACAAAATGAACGAAAATAGGAATACTTTTGTTTTGTTTTGGAGGACTGTAAGTGAGATGAATAAAAATCAGCATTGTATAAATCAACCTCCATTAAAAATACATATATTCTACTGTGAATGTCATCCAAGCAAATTTCTGAAACTAGCATTTTTTTTCTTTTAAAGTCCCTGCAAATGCAATTCTACAAAAAAAAATAAAAAATCTAAACACATTATAAATGTTACAAATGTATTGCTAAAACATTTTACAAAGACTGTGAAGTACTGAAATGTGGGATTAGGCCGTTAAACAGTTTTGCTATTTTCCAGATTTTTTGGGTGGGGCTAAAACAGGGTTGATAACACACTGACACTCTCCTGGACACGCCTCTACTTGATGACGCACTGAGGCACATCACACAAGTAATTTATCATACAAAAGATTTACGCAAAAACGTTTGCTACTTTCAAAAACTGTAATAGAAAACATGGTTATTCATAGACTGTCTTTTGGATCTGCTTTATGGTACATGTTTGTCTTGCCAGGCTCACAATGCCAAGCTGGTGCCGAATATTAACGCAACCTTATGCTCTTCTGCCTGCTCCAAACTTCCAGCCTGATCCATCCATCCATTTGGTCTGTTTTCCCTAAACTCTCACAGCAGCCTAGACATAATCTCCCTAATTACCCCTTTAAAGTCGACACAGAGTGCGAGAAGCCTAAGCCAAAGGCCCCTAATTAGACACCTAAAAATAAAGAGGGGACTTTACAGGCAACGTGGGCAGTTTGGGGAATGTTTTAATGAGGAGGGCTGGAGCTGACAATGGTGTTACAGTCATTTGTTGATTAGGGCTGCTGACACCCCCTCCAGCCCTCCAACCCTCCCACATATCCACAGCACTCTTCATACAGAAAAGACTACTGTTGGCAGGAAAGACTGGTCAGACGTCACACTTTAAACATCCTGCTGAAATCACCTCACCTGTTTCACTTTTCTACATACACTCACTGCTTCTATAAATACGCTTCTGAGAAGATGATGTTATGCCACATAAAGTATTATGAAATGCAAACACTTACACTTGATTAAGCAGAGCTTAACTTTCATTTAGTTTACTCAAAAATGGAAATTCAAACCTGTATGATATTCTTTCTTCTGCAAAACACAAAAGCATGTTTGAAGAACAGGTTTTGTCTTTAAAATTGAAGTCCAAACACAGGACCCCATTGACATTTGTGTTCCAAAGAAGAAAGAAATGCATACAGATTTAGAACAACAAGAGGATAAATGATGGGTAAAGAGAAAATAATGACAGATTTTAAATCTTTGTGTGAACTGGCCCTTTACAACAGCATAAATCTGAGCAACACAATCAACACAGCAAAATAAGTTCAAATTTGGCCCACGTGTCCTAAAGAGTGACTATAAAATACCATCACACAAATAGATCCTATAAATTTCAAATAATTTATCAAGAGAAAGAAATAAAGGACACACATGCTATTCCAATGTCCAAGAAAACATAATTTCACAAGTTAACAGCTTATCAGCAACTGTGAATGAGTGTCTTTACTGCCAAGCATTACGTTTTGCTTCTTAAAACATTGAGGTGAATAAATTCAGTCTGTTAATGATTGCCCACTCTCAGGTCTTATTTCCACCATCTGTCTGGCAACTTTTATTGGTTATTTTTATGATTAAGAATATGAGGCAATATGCCCTTTAAATGTTTACATATTTCTACAGTAGGCAGAAATTTGATTTAAATATTAAGTTGGTTGATTGTGTCGTTAACATACTCAAGCCGCGCCATTTCATCTTAGTATGACTCAAGGGACTCCATGAGAATGGATAGAGAAATCAGATATACAAGTTCTACTGTGATTCCAACATCTGTGCGGTAGCCACCGGTGTGTTATGTAGCACCACATAGTCACATGTAATGTGTTGTGATAGTTTGTCAGACATAAATTGCGCTTGCCAGGCTAAATCCTCCAGGGAAAATCCAGCTGGTTGGCCAGATTGAAATTGCCGCTATGGTGTACCCACACTTAAAGTATTTAATGCTAGATGCACTATGTACAATTTCCAAATGAAACTGTAAACACAACAGAAATAATCTTGTCCATCTGGTCATGTGCTATTCAAGCCCACCAAGGAACAGTTCTTAGATCAGGTTGATCCCCGATTGGCCATTAGGAATTAGTTTATGACATTAAAATGGGTTGTAAAAGGCTGTTTAAAAGCTGCCACACTACTACCTGCTGACATGCTTTAAAAGTGCCACAATTAGGCTATTTTGAAGTTCCTAATTTTGTTTTGGAGGCCTCCTACAATAGGTTTGCAGCATCACCTCTTTTCTTAAATGGCTCCATAAAAGATTCAGAAAGCCTACTCTGCTCTGATTGGTCAGATGGCCTAGTCTGTTGTGATAGGTCAACTGCTTACAGTACGTTTTATAAACAAAATTACCATATCTTAATTCCAGCTCCGGAGGCTTCCTCAGGACTTGTATTTACAGTGATATGAACAGCACGGTCTTTTTCAGGCCTTAGCTACAACTACTGTTTGAGGGCGGGTCAAAGCAGACGTTGTTTGCAGGCAGCCAATAAAGACCATAGGCTGACATTATGCAAATATGTTACAAACATGGACTAGGTTCCTGCAGAGAGTAAGACTGGAATTACTGATGACTCATTCAGTTAATCAGTATTATCTTTTGGGAGACCTCAATTTTTAGTTAAATCTGATCATGGAAACTTTGCAGACGTTTCACATTTTAAAAACAAATGCATTTACACCTTACATAAACGGTAATATCAGAAAAAAGCACCTATACTGAGAGTCCCATGAGAACTCTTTAGGTGTTTTGCACTTCTTGACTGTAGATTCACACACACTGATACACAGACACATACATTTGCACACATCTGTACACAATCTCCCCCCTACACACACACACCCTCCCTCATGAGATCAGTAACAGGAAAATTGGTCTCTCTTTCTGGCCCACTTGGGATTGGCGGAACTGATTAGCATTGCAGGGACAATTAGCGCCACTCTCAATGAGCAGCACTGAAAATAACCTCTTCCTCATCATTTTCAGTTCACTGAAACACCACACATTGACTGGGTGTGTTTCAATTGGCCTGGACATAAATAAAGTAAAAGCTTAATACATCTGGCTTTCCTCAAAGGACATGTTTGGATTCTTTGAGCACCTGCTCATCCAACAAGAGTAGGTCATTTCTAATGTTTCTGATTTTTTATCCATACAAATCAGAAAGAAAAACAAAACAGTAAAATTTGAACTTACAACATTTTGTCAATTAGGCAGTACTTTTAAAGGTTGTATTAGCGATTTCAGGCCCAAACAAAAATCATCACATTCATCTAATCTTTCCTAACGATCCGCTAGCTGCCCGCCCCATAAGCAGGCTGTCCAAAAACCGTGTCTCTGTAGGCAGCCTAGGCTCTGAGATCTGCACACAAAAACAAATGGGTACAACCACCACTCAAAATCAAAATAAACAGTGTTCTAACCAATCACCGACAGGGGCGGGTGTTGTTTGTTTTTGCGCTCGTGCACGGGAAGTCGGAGCTGAAGAATAAGCCAGCGTCTATCAACCCTATACTACCAAAGGACTAGATACAAGATACATTTAACATGGAAGAGGCAATTCCCAAAAAGAGGAGGAGGATTAAGGTGAGGGAATATCGTCGTTTTTCGTCAAAGAAACAAATAATAAACGGGAAGGCTTTTGAACAGTGAAGAGAACTCAAAAATTAAACAATTTTAAATCGTACGCAGAGGTTGCACTTCTGCAGGTTTCTTCTGGACAGGTGAGTAGCTTCTACTGCTGACTTTTTTGTATGTGTGAAAATACATAATTCTTTAAAAAATATGAGTGAAGCTTGACTAAACTTGGATAGCTCTAGCGAATATCAGATTGTAGGGATTTAGTGTGTGAGTTTTTCATGATGCACGAAACGGGAGGGAGGGGCGAGCTAACTTTGTTTGGGATTTCGCCTTAAACACAAACAAAAGTGATGTCACCCACAATCGCTGATACAACCTTTAAAGGGACAATTTACCATTAAAAAGGTGCATTTCGGAGCTTAGAGTAGAAATATGTACCCATCTGGTATATCGATGAACCTTTTAGGGGTAAGGTTCAAAGTTGTCCTTTAAGGGTACTTCCTCAGTGACAAGCTGTTGTACATGTTTTCACTTCTTTTTTCTAAAAGATTACAAAGTAATAATTGGACCCAATGACTTTCAATGGATGGACAAAAAACAACAAAAATCTTTTTATGTTTCACAGGTTTGAAATTACATGAGAGTGAGTAAATGACGGATTTTCTATTTTCTTTTTAAGCACATTTGCAAACAGAAAAAGTAGCATTGGTTAAAATATGGACAAGAAAACTAACAAATGAATGACGATGATTACAAAATGCTCCCCCCCCCCTGGTTTTAAGCTAGCAGCAAACTGATTGGCGAAAGGGGGCAGGACATGGGGAGGTGGGCGGGGCTGTGTACCAATGAGCCATGTGACATGCAAGTCAGCAGACATATGGCTTTGCTTAGAGAGGGTGGAGAGAAAAATAAAACAAGAGAGAAGTCACATGGAACAAGAAGCTAATGTCCATTGACACATTTAGAATGGAGAAAACACGTGGGATGAACAATTTTTAGTGCACAAATTTGTAATATACAAAATAAGTTTGTATTGTTGTTTGTCACAAAATTTGTAGAATAGAAATTTGAGTATTATTTGTTAAAGGGATTTTATGTGGAGCAAGTACAAATTGCAGAGGTCATCCCTACATAATACTACAGCTAGCATTCCACAATCAGACTGAAACGTGAAGATGAAATGAATAGCGGAAACCTTTTTTTCACCACTTTTTAAGCTGATTTTGGGGGAAATGGAAAAAAGGATCATAAAATGTCTTAAGTGGAGCTGACAATACTACACTTTTATTGTTAGCTGAATGCATAATCAATTAAGCCTCAACATTTAATAAGCAAACACAAAAAGGGCAGTATTTACATGTGCAAAATTTAAGACTTTGTTTTTTCAGTCAGTGAATGTGAGGACCACGAAGGCTGTAAAACCAACAGCCATGAATCTAACAATCTAAAGAAAGCAATTGGGTGCCTATTAAATACATTAAATTGTTTAGTGCCTAATTAAGAAGCAATACTGCTGAGACCAAAAAGAAAATTATTTGGCAGATGAAGCAAGGCCTTTACGGAACAAGAAAAGCAATACATTTGACTTTTGAACTTGGCAAAAACATACATTTGAATTTATGCATTTGACAAACGCTATTTTACACCACATTCAAGGACTACATATTTATTTATGCATTTCCTATGAATCAAACTCACGGCTTTGGTATTGTTAGCACCAAGCTCTACTGTTTGAGCTACATGAACACCTACAGATGGCCCTCAGATTTAAGAAACACAGTCTACACTTCAACCTTAACGCCATTACAGTTGACAAATTATCGGAGTATGCCATAAGAATGAAAAGAAAGCATTATTGCCTGAGACCGGTATGGAGTTCACAGTATACATCTGGCCTAAATGACTAAAAAGTCATGTTAATGGGAAATCCTCCTCTTGGGACATCCAAATGTGTAACTCCTTGGATTAATGACATGTGTTCACTCCTCTTTAGCCATTTCTTGTTAGCTCAATGTGGCTGTTAAGTTGCGTAAAAACCTTTGAGTCTCCAGTGCTGCCCCATGTTCTTTCCATATTTCAGAATCAGATAAATTACACATAAATTAGACATCTGATGCATTTCCTGATAAATCCTAAATAAACAAACTGCTTAGGAAATTAATGAATATTGAGAAAATAAATATATATAAACCAGACAAATACATATAAAAGGAATATTGAATTGAGATTAATTTTATATTGATACAAAATATTTCTTTTTCAAATATATGCTCAGTTGAACTTTAAATTCAAAGAATCTTGGAAAAAAGTTTCATGGTTTCTAGAAGAATATTACTACACTCAATAGGAAATGTTTTTTGAGCAAAAAATCAGCATATTACAATTTCTGAAGGATCATGCGACACTGAAGACTGGAGTAACGACAGCTTTGCCATCACAGAAATAAAATTACATTTATTTTAAATATTATATTAACAGTTATTTTAAATAATGATGAATATTTCAAATAGGTTATACATGTCAGATTTCTTTCTTTCTTTTTCTGTATAGCTTTACATCTCCCTGGAAGGAAACCTCAAAGATTTCAGCCTCTTTCTCTTTCTTTCCTGGCACTGGTGGGAGGCGGAGGTTATAAAGATGTTAGTCCTTCTTATTGAGATGCAGTGTTAGAGGTGCTGGGAGGTTTCAATAAAAAAAGTTTAAATTGTATAGGTGAGGCTTCACTTACAGCGTTGGAGCTAATTGGCAATAAATGAGTCCATCTGGTTTCATTTGCAGCTTGCGAAAGCAGGAGGGTATGCTATGTGTGTGTGAAGGAGAGTGAGGAGGTGGAGGTGCACCCCCATTTCAATCCCCCACACGTGCCTAAACACTATGCTTAAATTGAAATCTAATGCATGTATGGGAGTCTGTCCAGACAGCAATGCCCCAAAGTGATCAGTGAGCTTTAGACAAGCCAAGTTATACTGAAGCCAACAATGTTGAGAAAAAGTCAAGAGGGAGCACCTCTATAAATAGCCATATGATAGACTATGGAGAATATGTGATTACCTCACGGATTTGTGTGCCGAACATTTAAGCAAAACAAAACAGTGGGGGTGAAAAATGATTGAGAAGGACAGAAAGATTTCTGAAAGTCTGACCAGAGGTACTAAAGGAAGGAGAGCAGTCTGTTTCTGTTGTGTGTGTGTTTGGGGTTGAGGAGAGACGAGTGAAAGATATGTGTGTCCTGGGCTTCTCGTAGATTGCCGGTTATTTTCTTTACCCGGGCAGCTCAATCATGCCCTGTGTGTTTGCGCAGCTTGTTAATCAACGCGAGTGTGATTAGCCCAGAGCCTGGCTGATCAAACCCCGCCGAGCAAGCGGAGCCAAGGCCAACCCCATCCCTCCCTCCTTCCTCTTCCCCGCCCCCTCAAACAGGCTTCATCCATCCCAGAAACATCCTAGTTACTGACTGAATTCTTTGTGCATTTGCAAGACTCTCCTTGCCATCGCCTGCTCCACCTTGAGGAAATCGAAGGGAGGAACACCTACAGTAGCTCCATTCTCAGGGTTTGGCATTTGTCTTGCAATTACAGGAATGTTCTGGGTTATATAGTTAAGCTCAATTGATGACATTAGTGGTATAGTGTTGATTACCAAAAAAATAATAATCAATTAACAGTCATTTTAGGGTTTATGGCTTTAGGACGAAGTTGTACAATTTGATATAATTTTACTACAAGCATGTCGACGCATATAATTTATGTCTTGTGGCTTATTCTTTATTCTTGTGACACAGAAAAAAACTTTAACGTTAACAGATTGGCCATTCACTTCCATAGAAAGCGTAACCCATATTTTTACCTTTTATAAAAGAGGGACAAGTGGAATTAGTGACCCCCTTTAAATTGAACCCAGAATATTCCTTTAATGACAAAACAGCTTGATTTCCTCGCTCACTCATTATCTCGGTTGATAAGGAGAGGACATAAGGCATACAGTAGATACAAGAGAGCAAAGGTGTTGCTTTCCTTTAATTTTTCATAAACAAAGCTGAACCTAAGAACCTCCGGTTGGTCGCCTGAGAACCACTGATGCGATCCGGTTTGTGAATGCAATCCGGTTTCACAGGACGCTACTGTTTATGCTGGTGGTCAAGGTCACACATGAGCCCTCTCTCTCTCTCTAGCTCTCACTGTCCCACTCTTAAGGCTTCTCTCCATTTCTGTCTGATGCCCAATTGGGTTTCCTTCCATCAACAGAAGTCCTAAATCTCCATATAAAAATATCTGGCCAGTGAACAGCCCTCCTGGCTATTGTTTGAGAGGCACTTTTAGGGTGGCCTTACTTCCTGTGTTAAAGCTATGGGGTTAGATGCTGTACATTCTGTTTCAAATCAAGATTTTGGCCATAGCAGAGGGAAATTTCCTTTCCCAGGTTGACTAACACACAGTCAGAGTTCCACTGTCAACTATAATCTAAAACAATCATTTATACTAGGGTTCATCATATGGAGTAATGCAGTAAAACGTTTTCAAAAGTTTAAACTATGTATAAAAGTAGGGTCCTCTAGTGAGTGGACGGAGGACCAAAGTTGTGCGATATGCAAGAGGTGTGATATGAAGGAGCAGCCCTGCGGTATGAAGCGCATGGCGAAGTTTAAATGGCCATAGTTTGTGTAACATTAGCAATACATTATTAGCTGTTTGATAATGCAGTCAAGCCAAAGACTAATATTAATTACCGTTATGTATCTGATGTTGTAGAGAGCAATATTTAAAAACGCATTACCATTCTGATACATCAACTTAGCTCGACCGAGCTCATTTGCATATTCTTGGTTCCGTATATACGAAATAAAACAAGGGTGCAGAGTTACATTGAAGCAATTTTAAGGCATGAATGATTTTTGTTTCACAGGAAAAACATTTACATTTAAAACATTTAATCTTGGTGATCAAAGAAGACTTAAGGGAACAATTATTGACTACAGGGGGACTTTAACGTTTCCAGATTGTTTTGTAAACAAGACTGGATTTGCAGGCCGATTACGAATAAAAAACGGTGCTGTGCCTTCTATATTGGATTTGACAGGAATGGTGCAACACATAGACCCTGGGTCGAACATGTTTGGGCGAATCATTCTGGTTGCCATTTTACAACATTGGACGTTTTCAAAACAATTTCCCCCACGTGCAATATGCAAAACTGTTATCCACTCACAGCAGTGGGCGTTTACTTCCAAGTTAGGCTCAAAACGTGTTTAAAACAGCTAGCAACATGCACTTAATAAACCTTCATTCTCACAAGCTTGCTTGCTAAGGTTCACACACATGATAAAACCTCTTGTGTGGAAGACAATTGCTGTATTTACTCTTTGTCACGAACATCCTAACAGACATCCTTTCTGAGACCTACCTATTGAAATGGGTGACAAAAGAGGGAAGAGACAGCATGGAAAAGTGCCCAAACCTGTATCTGTTTTCCTCCGCATGCACAAGGGAGAACAGCCGGACGCTGTGTTTGGGTGAGTTCTGATAGCAGCTCTTATCGGGCCCAGTCTCTCTCTCTCTCTCTCTCTCTCTCTCCTTCTGTCTTCCGACCTGCGCCTCGAGGGGAAGCCGCTTATGTCATGCCGATTCCCCGGGCCTTGTGGGAGAAGGAATGAAAGCAATATATTGAGAAAGAAATGGGAAAAGGTGCATGCATTTCATTTGTAACTTCATCTGCTTGTTGAAGTAGATAATGATTCACAAAATACAGATTGCTGAAAAGAATCTTAATTCTGTCTTTACCAAAAAAATAAAAAATAAATTCTGTCCTCATTTATTCATCCTCATGTCTTTTCTAAACCTATACTAACTTTCTTTCTTTCTTCTGTGGAAACACAAAAGATGATATTTTGAATGATATTTGAAGTCAGTCAGGTTCAAAACAAATTTCACTTTTGTGTTCCACAAAAAAAGAAAATGCATCATACAGATTTGGAATGACATTAGGGTGAACAAATGATTCTTCATTTTTGGGGCGAACTTAAATGGCTTTTGTTAAAAGGTGATTTTTACAAACTTTCACTCTAAAATGCTGGTTTATTTCAACCCAAATTTAGATCAAATATTGACAAACCCAGTAATATTTTAAATTACATTTTTAAGTTTGGGTTTGTCCATATTTTACCCCAAAATTGGGTTAAAACAACCCAGCATTTTTGTAAGCAGATGCAAAAAAAATAAAGATGGAGAGACCCAAACAACAGCCAACTGAAAGTAAGAAAAAAGAACAGTGCCAAAGAAGAGAAGTCGTCCAGGGTCTGTGAGAGGAAATGAGCATTGTAACAGAATGCTGTGTGTGTGGTGTTGAGGCCTGAGGGCAAAACTCAAAACCTCATATCCAGGAAAAAGAAGCCCCCATTCTCTTTATTTCTCTCACATCCTCTCCTCTCCATCTCCCTTCCTCATCTCTCTCCCACACAACTAGCATTTGGGTTTGTCCTACTACTATCGCTTCCCCCTTCCACCCCCCAACAGGAAATTAAATCCATTTTAAAATCATTTGGAAAACCACAGGGGCTTCAGACCAGGAAATAATCAGCGTGAGCGAGAGAGATAGAGCTCTATGGATGGATACAGGACAGAGATGCTCCATGATCTGAGATCATCCTCCCCCTCACTCTCTGGCTTTTTCCTCTCCCTTCTGTGTCTCATCTATTCCCATCCCTCAACGGAAACTGGATATTACACAGTGGGTGGCCAGTCCTGGACCTGGATCTCCCTTTGCCTTGCCAGCCTGACCCCATTCTGACCTTCAGTAAAAAAGTGCCACCTAGGGGGCACTGTCCACCTATCACTACACTGATAAGATCTGGTCTGACATTTCTTTGGTGCAGTATCTTAAAGGCTACCACTGAAGTCAAATGGCCAAAATCCTCCTTTTCATTATTCTGTTTTCACCCATGAGACTCTGGCTCTCCCTGGACAGTCTGAAGGCAGTACTGAGAAAATAGACTTTTCTATACACGAAGGACCCTTGAGAAGGTTACGGTGAAACATTGAGGCTATCAGGATAAATGTGTTGAATTCTGAAACTAAGTATGTAGTATGCATTCTCATACAACTTTTACATTCTATTAAATTTGAACAATGACTAAGATTAAGTCCACATTAACAGTATGTTATGTAACACAGTCCACACTACAACGCCAAAACGGCTGTAAAAACGTTTTCAAATTTATCCGCATCAGAGAGCATATTCCAATTTTCATTGACTTAAAACAGCGTCTTAGTGTGGACAGAAGACCAAACCGGGGAGAAAAATACACGTTTTCAAACGAAAACGCATTAGCGTTGGACATGAACTAAATAAGTGGTCAAAACTGAGAGACATTTACAAAACATTTCTCCTTTAAATAAATGCTGTTTTTTGAGCATCAAAGAACCCATACAAAAATGTAATAAGCCAGACAACTTTCAGCTGTTCACATCAGCCACACAAATCTTTTGTTACAGTCATAATGTATTCAGAGGTAATAAAGTTATAAATCTGCAAGCCATTTTAAATATATGAAAGGAAAGACATTTGAGTGCAGGGCTGCGACCAAATGGTTGCATTTTGCGACCAAAATTTGAGAGTGTGCGACTGAATTTTACATCCAGTCGCACATGCGCGACCAGTAAATTTGCCACACGTTAAACGCATGGTTAAACATGGAAGAGGTGCGTCAATGAATCCATGACAAGAATAGTGCACGTAAACATCTGTGGGAAAGAGACGGAGACAAATATCACAACCTGCTATGTGTGTCTGAGCAATAAGCGATCTATCGACTCGTTACCTAGCAGCGAATGTAAAAAAAATTTAAATGGAACGAAAATACGCAACTCATATATAACAATAGACAGAGCAGTGCATAGTCTTTCTTATATATATATATCTATGGAGCAGTGCGCCGAACCACTGATAGCAATATATATATATATATATATATATATATCATGAATGCACAGCAAATATACTGTAAGTGAACAGTTTGATTAACTCCAAACTGACTTATATTCACCATGTACATTTACAGAAATATCATACCAGATATATTTATGTTGACTTTAAATTTGATCTCCAAAATAATAAACGGTATGATTTCATTAGCAGTTAACATAGCATTCCTACAAACTGTTGAACAATTTTTTTTTTTTAAACGTAACTTCAGTATTTAGATAGAAGGCATTGAAGGTGTGCTTTTGTGTACTGGTTGCAATTGAGTATTCTTGGCACGTAGCAGGCATATCAATTTTTCCCTGCTATAAAACGGGCATGCTAAAGAGAAACAACCCAGAACAGATCATTTTCCAGGTGTGTTTAGTACTGGTTAATTTACACCAAAAGCAAAGTGTGCCACAGCCTGCTCCAGTGGTTGCCTGCCGCTGCCTCCTGGTGGTTAAAATCATGCAACCTCAAAGTCGTATCTGTCATCTAGGTCCATTAATTAAGTATCCACTTTTGTTTTTCAAAAAAAAAAATTATCAGGGTATAATAAATCAAATAGATTGATAAAAATACTTAACAATATCAATAAGCCTGTAAACACAAACAATGATTTGGTATTAAAAAATTATCCATTGATAGTGTAAAATTACATTTCTAATTACAGAATGTCAAACTTCAACAAGTCAATCCAGCACTGTTCCGAGTCATGCTCCACTTAGGCCTATACTACAGACACTCAGATACAGTCTCAATAAAAACACAGCAACTAAACTCCCAAAGTCCACTACCCTGACCAAATCACTTTACTTCAAAAAATGTGAAGCAGAATTTCGGTGTAATCATGTCCTCGTTACCCCAAATTGTGAAAGTGGAATAGATTGTGAAAAACAAAGTCAGTTTTGTATTGCGAGACACAATCAGGAGGAAAAGCCCCCAGAGAACGTTCACTCATCAATCAATGCATTAGCGATGTGTACTGTTCTGATTAAAGGCCACCACAGAGAGGTGTGACAGTGTGTGCTCCAGTCAACCTAAATCTCTGTCATCACGAGCCCTAATCTCAGCTGACTGAGGTTCAAGGGAAGCGCCAGCCCTCGCTCACTATCACAGTCACTGAGAGACTGATTGCTTTGAGGACTTTCACAAACATAAAATGCATTTACAAATAGGCAGAGACTAAACAATAAAGGTGTGAAGAAAAAAATACTTATATATATATATATATAGCCTATAAATAATCTTAATCTTGGGCTTGCACTATTACTGCATTAAGAGTTTTATAGATATTTTATAGGCAAATAATGAGGTGGTTCTAGACCAGTAAATGTAAAATGGGTAAATCAATAAAATATATTTTAAATAAATGAAATATAATATTAAAATAATATAATAATCATTATTTGATAATATTAATAACAACAACAATGGTGATTATTATTATTAAATCATATTTTTAGGGTCATGTCTGTTCTGGAGTGTTATAGACAGTAATTTAAACCATCGAAAATGAAATGCACGAGTTTAATTACAAAACGTTTGCTGTCTGTATACAGTACAGAATACATATAGGTCATTTTCACTGCTTCAGTACTGACATTTTTGCAATTGACCTTGAATACAAAAATGTATTCTTCACAGGCACAACCAAATGTGTCAAATGAGAGTGCAATCATTGCCAAAACCTGGTTCACACAATTTTTTTACATAGATTTTCCATTTGATAATTTGGCTTCAGTATTTTGAAAATGGTCCTATATTACAGGCTACTTGAGTTTTGCCACGAAGAACAAAGCCATAAAATATATATACATATATCTACTGAAGAACCACATACTCTCATCTCAGCATCTGAGGAGAGCACAAACTCCAGAGGGAAAATCCAAGCACCAAAAGTATTTTCCACTAATGTCAGTTTGTAAGTCACTTTTTCAACTTTGAATTCATACATGTGTGAATGACATCTAATGTGTGTGCGCTCCGTGTACGAAGTGTCGCCACGGCGCGTGACGCACCCCAGGATTAGACAGTTCCAGCGTGGTGGGGCTTGATTGATGAGCCCATTCCAAATGTTTTCGCGTCCAAGTCAGTGGGAGTTTGAGTTGCCTTTGCGCATCTTAATACCAAACAAAACATTAGCGTCGGATTCCCAGGGCTGGCTGCCTCTCACTGGATTTCATTAGTCACCCCTCCACAGCACACAAATGCGCTGCATGGCTCCGGGACATGGAGAAGAGGGAGAGGAAGGGTAGGGGGCCATTAAGGGATCATCATCTCATCCCTAGCTTCCCTACCGCTAAGGATCCGAGTGTTACAGGAGGAAAAAGGAAAATAGAAAAAAAAGTCCTTACTCTTCAGTAGTTTCTGATGTGCCACCTCATGTATCTGGACCAAAATGTGGATACATATGAAATAATTCATTTTAAATCAAAGGCCTCAGTTTCTATTTGCTTATTTAATTTCATGTTTTTGCAGGGCAGAGACCCCCAAGATTCAGCTCACTTGTCTAAACTGCTATATTTAAACGATCCCTGATACACATGCAACCAGCTCCATCAGGAGAAACACTGATCTCATTCCCCCACTAATGAGGGCACTCATCTGTGTTTGCGTCTCCCCTGCCTACTTTTCCTCCTGCCAAGCCTTGATGCAATTACACCCCCACATCTGCAGGGGGCTCCCTCCTCCCATCAGCACAGGGCATTCGAGGGGCCCTGGTGCTCCTGATTCACGGTTAATCAATCATGGTGCCTGGGTAATGACGCCCCACTGCTCCCCTAATGTCTTCTGGCGGGAGCCTCTGCCGCTGGCATTGAGCTCACGCAGGCACACATATGGCCGCTCTGAGTGAGTGACAGGACCCCTTTTTGCGTGTGGCACCCCACACGACAGAAGCCATCAGCTCCACACATAGACACGCATGCTGACAACCACACACACGCGCCTGAGGCAAGGAGGAGAGCGACTGGAGAGAGGGAGGAAATAGAGGAGAAGTGCCGCTTGGCCAATCTTCTCACGTCAAAGTGAACTGTCAAGAACAAAGCAAGTAGGGCAATGTGATATTTTCCAAAGCAACTTGGTTTAGGGAGCATTTGGAGGCCAGTGACAGAGGGCTTAAGACATTGAGAATTCAACTTAGAGTATATTTTTTTAAGATACAATTCAATTCCTGAACCCGAGCAAACAGGATGCAGAATTGCAATTCAGATTTGAAAACAAGGACAGAAGAGAAATTCACAGAAAGTTATATAACTATAAATGAAGTTATAATAAAGTTTTCGCTGGAAAAGCAAGGTTTGTCAAGTCAAACTTTGAATTTTGGCTTCACAAAGCCCTGCTTGAAAGTTTTAAAAAGTTTATTGGCAGTTTCTCTCGTTGATAATAATAGGACATTTTACTTCAGCACTAAATCAGCATATTCAAATGATTTATGAAAGATCATATGACAGTGAAGACTGAATTAATGATGCTGAAAAATTAGCTTTGCCATTACAGGAATAAATTACATTTTAAAATATATTAAAAAAAAGATATTTTAAATTGTAATAATATTTCACAACATTACTGTTTTTTTTACTGTATTCACATTTTAATTTATTCATTAAACGTTTTAACTAGTGTACAGTATATAAACAAAATTTTGTTTAACAACACTTCATTCCCCAGATTGCATTACCTGCATTGAATTTATTTGAATTCCAATTCAGTAAATTATTTTTGCTACTTCAAATCAAATTCTAATTCAACTTCCTGTGGGGTGTGGTCAGTACCATTCAAACTAATTCAGCTCATTAACGGTGCAGTAAGCGATTTCTGGTAAACAAATGCTTTATTTGAAATCACCAAAACAAACTCACCCCTAACCAATAGGATCAAACCCCTATATTTAAGCCTTTGCCCATTGTAACTTTCTATAACATATAACATTCACATACTCGCTATGCAACACAGGCAACAACTATGGCTGTGAATCTGCTGTGCCCACCTCCAGAGGGCATGATGTCATCAATAAGTGAAAGCAAAATGAGTCACTATGATAATTCAGGTAAAATGTCTAATTGTTATTTAGTTAAGTATCTGCAGTGATTATTTTATGATAATTTTTATGTAAAGCACTTTGTATTAATATTATCCTATTGTCTTCCCATATATATATATATATATATATATTATTAGAATACACCTTGTATAATATATATTTCCTTCCTTTTGTTTCATATACTTGTTAAACCCAAGTCTGCAATTAATGAACATTCTGTCATCATTAACTTACCCCCCCCCCATTGTGATATTTTGGAGAATGTGGGAAACCAAACAGTTAATAGCCCCCATTGACTTCCATGGTATTTTTTTTTTTAATTCAATGGGACCAATCAACTGTTTGGTTACCCACATTCTTCAAAATATCTTATTTTGTGTTCAGCAGATGAACAAAATGACATTATGATAATAAATGACATCATTTTCATTTTTGGGTGAACTATCCATTTAATCAACCTGCTTCTTATGGTCATCCTTAGATTTCATTCTTCATATACCCTTTGCCAGATCAATTTTATTTAATACACTTGGCACATATGGCTTTAATAGATTTTGGCTGGATTTCCAAAAAGCCCTTGTCAAAATTCAAAAGTAAAAAAAAAAAAATCTTGTTAAAAAAAGAAAAAGAATACTATTCTGGGACTTAGTGAGTTTGGGAAATTTATTGAGCATAATTTCATTAAACCTATCTTGTCGACTGTCTGTGTCTTTGTGGTTTTATGGGTGGCCCATTCAATCTGTTTGTATGATGAGATACTCCTCAGGCTCGAAGCATTTGTATGCAGTATATAGAGTGGCAGAGGCCCATCTGTGCAGCCTAAAACCATACTAATTTATGTTTCACACCTCTTGCTGCTGCTACATTTTGCATCTCATAGCACATACTCTCTCTCTGTCTCTCTCTCTCTCTCTCCCTATCTCTCTTTTCAGTGGCAGTGACAGTGAAGTTGCTTTGGCTGTTAAAGAGCAATCCATCATCTGTTTAAAGCGCTTCATCAACATTGTGTACATAGCAGTGCTAAAACAGAGAGGATTTATGTTGTTCAGACAGAAGCTTTTTCTAGTGCCATATGGATGAGGTATAAAACCACAAAAAAAAAACAATTAAAAGGAATAACATGCATGCATTGGGTTGTGAAAGCTGAGACAACAAAAGATCACATTGGCATCTCTTACATGAGCTTGTGCTTACAGTATCAGACTGAGGAATACAATCTGTTTCGAACCTTTCTCAAAACCAATTCTTTCATGGTATGAAAGTCTCGCCATTTGCTGTTTTCTTTTGATCTGAATTTTTTTTGTATCTTGCTTGTATTGCCACATTTTAGTAAACGCATTACTGTGACTATAAAAAGAACTGAGCTTTTACAAGAAACGACTGCGGTTCTTCTGTACCATGGTACTTTCAAGCACATGCACTAAGAAGCAGAATTCAGTGTTCACTCAGATTTACCAAATTGTCAACTATTTTCTAAGAAAATAATTAATGATGCATCAATATTAAAATTCTGTACGCTGATAATTATTTTCATGTTATGACTGCTTCCTGATAAATGGTGGATAATAACTGCACGATTTTGTCCAAAGACAAACAAAAACAAGATTACATTTTACAGAGTTAGAAAATGAATATTTTTAAAGAGTAACTTAAAGTGTGAAATTTCAAGTGTTAAAGTAGGAGAAATTGGCATGTAAAATTAAATTTGGTAGATTTAAATATTTTAAAGGTCTCTAAAAACCAATAAGGTAGTGATATATTTCTCACCCCTATAATATGTTGACAGGGATGGATTATACACGTATGTATGAATGAAGTATGATGATCTACTTTGAACCTCCAAAATTTAATTTAGAGAAAAGGCAATGTCAATGGTCACTGCAAACTTTGAAACACTGTAAACTTAAGACACGATTGCTCAGTAAATGAAGCCCTCCTCTGCGATCTTCAACTCACAACACAGCTAGTTGATTGAATTAATGTTCCTTCTTCCCCCTCTGCTCTGGTGTCGACTGCAATTCAACTCAGAGCTTCCTTCCTTCAATGTTCCATGAAATTGGGCCAGATTGTTGTGTCACGTTAATTAATGTAATCCTCGTTGCATTGAAAGAGCTTCAAGTTAATAATTAGACCGTCTCGGTGACAAGATTTAATATGACAAATCTCATCTAAGATTAAGAAAGGTGTGGACACGATTCAGCAAAGCTAACTGTTAAGCAAAACTTTATATAGCGTTTCATTCCATATTGTCCTAGGTTGGTATAACCAAATAGATGTAATTTTCTGTAAATCTGGCTCAGTCACATACCTTTCAAGTTTATGGAGAGAATACGTAGGCAGAAATCCAGGTTTAAAAGATCACAGGATTTTTATCAGTGAAGTTCACATCAACTCTCCTCTCCTTCAACACTCAAATCTCATGAACGACCTTTTCAGTAGCTATCCAGCGCCACCTGCTGGAGAGAACAGAAAAAAGCACAAAATTTCACAACATTAACGCATGTTGTGCTGAATGTTTTATAATCACTTGAAACCAAACGTGAAACACCAGCAGTAATCAAAGTAACATTTTCGTTTCAATAAACAATTTGTAACTTTTGCAGTCTGGAGCTTATGATGTAGATAAAACAGTGGAGTGGCACTATTATTAGCAATGATACGGATTAGATTGCCAGAAAATAATTAACTGTTAAAAATGTAAAGGCCTTCATTAAACGCGCTGTAAGTCGTTTATTTATTGACCTAAATATTATCATTGATATTTGTTTGAGATGAGCACTTTTGATTAATCGTGCAAATATGTCAGTGCCTTTGTTTTGTCTTAAGATATACACCAGTAGCAGCTAATGTTTTTTTCCCTAACACGTTCATAAAAGCTTCTTGAATATCTTATTTGAACTAAGGCCTAATCCTGGCTTTTATCTAACGTTAAGCCCTGTCTGTGAAACCAGTGAGGTTTATAAAAGTAATTTATTAAAGAGCAATATTGTTCTGGGAGTCCCCAACAACAGTTTTACATGAATGCGATGAAAAAAAAACACTTTTGTTATAATATGCATTTATTTTTACCCGATTTGCTAACCGACTTCCAAATGATTCGTACGACTCATTTTTCCAAACCAATCCTTTGCGTGACGCTAATCGGCGGTGATTTGTCAGATGACCCAAACTGTGTCTGAAACCGTTCACTCATTCACTAATCCCTATATAGTGTATTGCTTTTGAGTGCACTATATCTGCAAGGAGTGAACACGCTGACGTTTACACTGTGCGTCGGAGAGTTGGAGCTGTCGCAGAAAATGCTTCGTCACACGCACTGATAAAACTCCTTTTATCTTAAGTTACTTACTTTATAAAATAATATTAACAATAACAATCATAATGACTTTATTTTGTAATTATACATACCTCCGTGCCAGCTTTGTAGTTTCATCGACTGAAATTGTAACTCTCACGCTCACAGGTGACGTGTCGTCGAGCGCCCTCCGGCAGACCGTTATGAATACGCTTCCTAACGACGATTAACGGATATTATTCAAATCCTCCACTGGATGTAATGTAATCTCTAGTTAAAACTTGCTCGCGCTTCGCGCCGCACTTTCATGCGCGCTCAGTTCTCTCCGCATTGGATTGTGGGAAATAATTCTTCGGCAAGTGTACATCGAATGTACACTCGAATTCAGAGAGGATTGTGGGTAAAAGTAGTGAATGAATGTAGGGAATGATGTCGTTCACTCAGAATTTCGTACACCACTACAGTCAGTTATTGTTTGTTAGCATAACGCATAAACATATTGATATAAAGCACTGCAGTACTACAAGACGCTCTATTCTTTATGACAACTCCTAAGTCCCTCCCCTTCCGGTCGGCCACCATGGGACCTTATCTCGGAAAAATATTGAATGGTAGTCAATGGCGAGAGACAACAAATATTTTGATCTCGTTTGAATTGTGCCCTGAATTACACATATGATGTTTTTCAATTTAAAAGATACATTTTAAAGTAAAGAAAGTCGCAGTTTGATGTAAAACCATTGAGGTATAAGACTGTAAAAATACGTAATTACAAAGACTACAAACCCCAAAGGCGCACATTTTCTCTCAATGAATGAAGCTAACTTTACTGAGGCTGTCTGTCATTGTTTCTACAATCTTACGTTATAATCGTAACCTTACGCCGTCCTACCTGAGTGTTTTGTACCAGACTGCACACTCACGAGCAGCGGATCTCGTTTCTCTTCCCGGGAGATGTAGTTCACAGAGCGATTTTCACATAAAACTAAATGTTACTCTTCTGTTGTATGACAAACTGCGACGTTTTTGACTTTCAGAATTATCTTTTAAATTGACAAACATCATATGTGTAATTGAGGGCACAGTTCAGACGGAATAAAAAGATAAGTTGTCTCTCGCCATTGACTACCATTCATATTTTTTCCGAAATAAGGTCCCATGTTTCCATTCCCTCAGAACTATATTCCACACTACATGAACAGTCATTTTCAAAAGTCCATGATAGGTGCACTTTAATCTTGGTTCACGCAAACAAGCTGTCGATTTATTTGAATAGTGACCTTAAAAATATATATTTATATATTTAACTTTACCTGATGTGCCTTGCAATACTTACTTGTATTTACCAATCAATGCCATTGTAGATGTATATTCTGTTTTTGAATACAACATGAGTAATGTTCAACCGAGCATCCTCTACAATTCACTTCAACACATCAGCAAGGAAAAAAGCCAGACAGACAACACACCCCAAAATACTGCTATCAAATTCAGAGCTTTATTAGACATTATAGGAACATTGAGAACTTTTTAGCAGCTTGTGAATGTGCTTGGAAGGAAGAGAACAAAAAGACAAACCAACGAATAAAGCTGCGTCCACACTACATGTGACCAAGCGACACGATACCATTCATTTTCAATGGTGAGCGGGCGACTTCCGGCGACCATTGGCGACTATATGGGGCGTGTCTGGCAACGCGACAAAGTTGAGAAATTTTTAACTTTATGCAAATGCAGAGCGACCTTTGGGAGCGACAACCAATAGGAGTGAAGTCAGTGGAGAGCGCGTCACTCTTCAGTGCGGAGTCCGACCGAGGCAAGTTGAACGAGAAGCTCATTTTAGCAGTCAGAAACAGTCCTATAATTTATGATAGATCTCTGTGTACGTTGTTCACCACACCGACTTTGTGACTAAATGGTTTCGGGAACCCAGATAGACCGGTATTTGCCCGTTTGCTGCAGTTAAATAGCCGCGGTGGCAAAGAGCACTCACGGTTTCTCGTTCATCTTTAATATTATGCATTTTATGTACTCAACTGATTCCATTTATATTTAGACTTTTCCTTCCAAAATATTTGTTTGTAGCGGCAGTAAAACGTATTTGTTGTCTAACTTAGAGTAACATCCGTGAATGTCACTCACGAACATTACTAGGCAACCAGTTGTGGGAACGCCCTCCAGCGCAGAGCCACTGGCGACCTGCAGGGACAAAATCTCTTGTAGTGTGAACACAGCTTTAGGAAACTGAACAGAAAAATGGTGAACAAGAACTTGAGCCGTCAACTCTTTATGCAAGCTCCTCCTCTCCCTCTTCCTCAAACTCTCCCTCTTCTTCGGCAGTGGCGTCTTGGTACTGCTGGTACTCTGACACCAAGTCATTCATGTTGCTCTCAGCTTCCGTAAACTCCATCTCATCCATCCCCTCACCCGTGTACCAATGCAAGAAGGCCTTGCGCCTGAACATAGCAGTGAACTGTTCAGAGATGCGCTTGAACAGCTCCTGGATGGCGGTGCTGTTGCCGATGAAAGTGGCTGCCATTTTGAGACCGCGAGGCGGGATGTCGCACACAGCAGTCTTAACATTGTTGGGGATCCACTCCACAAAATAGCTGCTGTTCTTGTTCTGGACATTCAGCATCTGCTCATCCACTTCCTTCATAGACATACGGCCTCGGAAAATGGCGGCCACGGTGAGATAGCGACCGTGTCGGGGGTCACAAGCAGCCATCATGTTCTTGGCATCGAACATCTGCTGTGTGAGCTCAGGAACCGTAAGGGCTCGGTATTGCTGACTCCCCCTGCTGGTGAGGGGGGCGAAGCCTGGCATGAAGAAATGCAGACGGGGGAAAGGCACCATATTGACAGCCAGTTTGCGCAGATCAGCATTGAGTTGACCGGGGAAGCGCAGGCAGGTGGTGACCCCGCTCATTGTGGCTGACACAAGGTGGTTGAGATCGCCGTAGGTAGGTGTAGTGAGTTTGAGTGTACGGAAGCAAATGTCATACAGCGCCTCGTTGTCGATGCAATACGTTTCATCTGTGTTCTCCACCAGTTGATGGACGGACAGCGTGGCATTGTAAGGCTCTACAACAGTGTCTGAGACTTTAGGTGAGGGCACCACGCTGAAGGTGTTCATGATGCGGTCTGGGTACTCCTCACGGATTTTGCTAATGAGCAGTGTGCCCATGCCTGACCCGGTGCCTCCTCCAAGGGAATGGGTGAGCTGAAAGCCTTGCAGGCAGTCGCAGCTTTCCGCCTCCTTACGGACCACGTCAAGAACAGAGTCTACAAGTTCAGCACCTTCTGTGTAGTGACCCTTGGCCCAGTTGTTTCCAGCACCACTCTGACCTATGATTGAAAATAATTATAGATTATACAAAGCTTAATGTTAACATCAAGAATTTAACATTCTGTCAAATGGCATATGAAAACAGGCTTACCAAAGACAAAGTTATCTGGTCGGAAGACCTGCCCAAATGGTCCAGATCTCACTGAATCCATAGTTCCAGGCTCCAGGTCGACAAGAACAGCACGAGGAACATACTTTCCACCTGTCGTAGTAAAGTGCACATTTAGACTCTTAAAGGGTCAGTCAGCTCCTTAACTGTCACTTGCCTGTATACAGGCAACCCAAATTTACTTCACTATATTACTATTTAATCTTAATCTAGTCATGACAAACTATAGACCCCTTCACGGTTGACGTCACAGAAAAATTTGCGGTGCGCAGTGCGCATGTCGGGGTCAGAAAAGTTCATTCCATCGTGCTGTAACCATAGTTTAACGTGTTATTAATCGCGTTGTGTTGATATATGGACTCATCTTATTTTTTTATACATAGTATGGTTTATTAATATGATGTGTAGCGAATTTGGTCTTCTAAAATCACTGTCTTAGTACAGTAAGCCACGTTAAGCGTTTTCTCATATAACGGTTTTCTATGGGAAGAAAATGCTTAACGTGTTATTAATCGCGTTGCGTTGATTTTCCGGACTCATCTTATTTTTTATACATAGTATGGTTTATTAATATGATGTGTAACGAATTTGGTATTTTAATATCACTGTCTTTGTACAGTAAGCAACGTTAAGCGTTTTTCACGTTAAGCGTTTTAGAATGCATGGGCAGACTGGGACAATGCGATGATCAAAGAGGCTCGTGTTTGTTGCGCTCACTTCATATCAGGTAAGTTAAAATCATCCTTCATCATCCCTTTCTATTAAATTTAGATTAAACTCGAAACAAAAGACTGCATGAATTTTCTGTACAATAGACTATAACGTTAAACCATGCAGGTTAATAGTTTGTTAATGTTATGCTCCGCTAGCCAGCTGTTGGAATCGTTAATTAGCCGCACGTAATTATACGCTTCCAGCGATTTGTAGGCTTTGAGTTTTTCACGTGTGTAAACACTCGGCTTGTCCACCAGATAGCTGTAAGTTATATGGCGGGCCAGTGAATATCTGGCCACTTATCTGGTTGTCTACCCATTCTGTTATGAGCTCGGGATCAGGGAGACAATCGCCATTAACTAAAACAAGTTTGTTATGGTAACGTTCCCGTTCCTGTGGTGGTAAAGACAGTGCATAACTTGACACAATATCATGCCGGTCTATTTGCCGTGCCATTTTTCTGACCCCATGCTGCGCGCGCACCCAACAGAGGATTCCGATGTGTACAAACAATGAAGGGGTCTATATAATCGTTGGAAAGGTCTAAGACTCCTAAATAGATATTTTAACGCTGTTTTTTTCTTACGAATTATGAATAAACAGTAATATATGAATTTATGACAAGAGTGCGCCTCAAAAAAAAAAAAAAAAAAAACATTACAGGAGTTTCTGACCTTTGTCAGGAAAAGTAGACACACTCTTTTAATAACTGAAACTTTGGTTTTTAGTGCTAAAGGTTCATAATAAAACATAATTAGTATTTGTCAATAAAAAAAATAAAATTATATTTTAAAAATTGAGGTAAGAAGTCCTCTAAAAAGTATAATATATACATCACATATTTTAGTAGTCATCATAAATTAGGTATCATTTGAAAGCTTACGAACTCAGAATTCATCCTGTGAAAACCGTTTTGAAATTGGACGTTGCGTTACCATAGAAACGGTATTTTTTATTAGGATACCTATCCAAGGATAGGTTAGATAGCTTTCATTTTATAGTAAAAAGATATTTTGTAAAATATTTATTTTATATTAAAAAATATATATTAAAAAGTATATTTGATTTACTGTAAATTATAACTTCCATAACTTTTTATACTTTAATATTTTTCACTTCAGTAATAATGACTGTTTTCTTTAAAACAAGACCAAACTTAGGTCTATATTCCAAAGCATTCTTGAATTATTTACAATCATTTAAGTTTAATTTCAATTATCAAAAAAGGGGGTGACAGGTAAAGGGTTGATATAAAAATTTGAATGCCATTTTTTTCTGTTTTAATACATTGCAAATTCAAACTGACCAGTGGCTTCATTGTAGTACACATTAATCCGTTCCAACTGCAGATCACTGTCCCCATGGTAAGTTCCTGTTGGGTCAATTCCGTGCTCATCACTAATCACCTCCCAAAACTGAACACAGAAAAGGAGTCAATATTAACAATTTCATAACCTTAAATATCTTCAAAAATTATTTTAAATACGACGTTTCAAATAACGGCCATTTTTGAAGTGTTGTCATGGCAACTTAATAAATACAAAACTACAAACCGGGTTTAGAATAAAACAAAACGACAACGTTAGGTCGGTAACGTTAGTCAATCATCTTAGCAGATGTTACTTTTATATAGAAAAGTAACGTTATTCCCCTCGCAACAGGCCTTGGCTTTATTAGCCTAACGTAGTAATCAATACCCTTAAATGTTACTCACTTTGGCACCGATTTGGTTTCCACATTGACCAGCTTGCAAGTGAACAATTTCTCTCATGTTGAATCGTTAAGGAAAAAGCACTTTCTTATTAAAAAAAATGAAGCAGTCTCTCTCCCACCGCGTGTCGCCTAAACTCTGCAGAGCTCAGCGACCGATTTTCAGTTTTAAATAATGCCAACCTTCGCATTCAAACACAGGTGGATGACTGAGACGTCAATCATTATCCGTCCGCTTTTGATTGGTCGAGGAACCTGCGTTTTCTTGGAGCTTCTGCTTTTGATTGGATTAGAGATGTTGTAATCTGTTGCTAATGGTTACAACGCGGATCACATTTCACACAGAAACCGTTTTGTATTGGTAACCAGAGACCTCCTTAGCTGCTTTTATAATCGAAAAGAAGAATCGTGTTACCCAGCAAGCACACCTACCTACACCAAACAGTAGATTGCATGTTTGGACTTGTTGATATATTACATATATAGTACACTAAATGCGTTTGTTATACTATTATATTATATTTTAAATCAGATTCATACCAGCCCAAATTCATATGAGAAAATGTACAGAAGTAACTTAACTGCATTAAGTTTTGCTGGCATTTTAAATCTTTAAAAAGCATAAGTGTGTCATGGCTGGGGAGGTTACTTGTAAAGACTTGCTCATTTTCAAGTAATTTATGTTACTAATTATAAACATTTTGAAGCCAAAAGTCTACATTTTCCTTGTCAGACTGTTTTGCATATTGTTGGACTTTTCATGGTAATATTAACCATTTTCATGTTTGAAATATGGACTGTCAGTGGAGCGCACGCACTTTGAATGAAAATATATGAAGGAGATTACAAATTCATACAAATGATTCACCAAAAATGTAAAATAGTAACAATTGGCCTATTTTGCTGTATAGTGCAACTGAATGTATCACTGCCCACATCCTAATCTGCTCATTGTTTAAGATAGCCTATGCATCTTTTTTTTTTTAAATAGAGATCACAAAAAAATGTATAGCCCACTTTCTACAGTAGGTCTTTGTACTTTCTGAATAAGAGAACAAACCCTACGCCTCCATTAGTTGACACATTCTGATAAAGATCTATAGCTGTTATTGAAAAGAACTGAATGAGAGCTTTGATATCTTTGACCCCGTTCCACCTCTTTATTTAAATCGACACAAACTTGGAAATATACACAGTCCATCGGATGAGATGTTAAACCGAAGTCTTGACTCTCTGTGGTCGTGCTTAATGCATGAAAGATCATGCGACTATGAATTTTGGAAAATGGAAAATTCAGCTTTGCCATCACAGAAAAAAAAATACATTTTAAAGTATATTACTTATTTTAAATTGTAGTGATATATGTTTAGCCTTGGTGACCATTTAAAAACATTAAAAATACTTACCGGCCTCCAAAATTTTGAACATTATGGTAGGTTTTCGAGATATTAGTAGTTCTTATTTGATAACAAAATAATGTGTATAATGTGTATCCTCTGCTCAATATGCAGCAAGGCACATGAAAACTAGGGAACTGGTGTGATACTCCCTCAGGGATTGGGAAAGTCTGAACTTGACAGGTTGTCTGTGGATGTGTGTAAGCAAAACTATGCACTGCATAATTGATTAGCATTCAAAGTGTAGCAACACTGGCAGCAGCTGCCTTGCACACACCCACACACACACACACACACACACACACACACACACACACACACACACCTACACACACACACTATGAATACACAAAAGTGGGACATAAGGATGAATAACTTCCTGCTGCTTTTGACCTGAAATACATATAGATATACATATTTACATATTTATATACATATATACATATTTTTTTGACTAGACATACATATAGAAATATTTTTAGTCTCGTGTTGTACCAGATACTCAGGTTTACAGGTTATTTTGGCTAGGCTTGACCCTGTTTTCATTCCCTTACTGTTGCTGGTGATCCCTAGGAGGAAAGATAACCTAGCTGGAAAACATCCTCCTCCGAGCACAACAAAAACAGCTCTATAGAAACGGTAGCAGTACTATAGAAACTCTCCCCACACTCCATCTGTTGCCTCATTCAACTGTAAGTACTATACTCATGGCCAAGGAAACTCAAAAACAAAGCTAATTTTCCTGTTTGTGAACTATGTAAAATGTATACATTTACTTTGATGTGATAAAAAAGCAAAAAACAGGAAACCTGTGTGTTTTGATGTTGTATACCTCTCTGAAATTCACTGAGAAGGAAAACAATAACTTAAGTACTTAGAGAAATTTAGATTAGTATGTTTAGATCCTTGTTCTTTTGCAGTTAGGATAGACCCAAAAATCCCATCAAGTCAAATTTTATTAACAAATGCATGGACCTAAATATGTCCTCAATGCCAGCCTTGCATAATGGCAACATACGGCTCTTTTGCATACTCCTGTTTCACAATGCAAAGTTCTTATGTTATTTTTTTAAAATCATACTTTTATCCTATGTTATTGATAATGTAGTTTTATTATTTTAGTTTTGGCCAAAGTGTGCTGTATTTAAACAAATGTCAACCATAAAGGTATATACATGTCAGTTTATCAGACAATTTGTTTGACCTTGTTTGAATAGAATTGTTTGACCTTCATGTTATTCATTAATGAGGGAATCTATAAACAAATAAGAGCGCCATCTCATGTGTCTCCGGCAACACAATGTGATAAGATGTTCACACAACATGACACCGCTGCATCAGTTTTTCATTTCCACCCAAGCTCTCTGGGGCAGTGCAAGAAAAGCATTCACATGCAAAATGTCAATGATTTGTGTATGAGAATGCAATTTATGCCAATGTGCTTGAGTGTTTGGGGAAGAGGTAGACTTGTTAGCATTTCAGTATCTTTATATATCTGATGAAAGCTAAAGTTTAGGATATGAAAATATATAATATTAAATTGTTGTTTATAAATTATTTTTGTCACATGATTATCAACCACACCATAGACTGCATTTAAGATAAATAACTACATGGACAGACCATTTGCATTCACAGGGTTGCCAACTTGTGAGTTTTGCTTGGAGTGAGATTTTTTTTTTTTTTTGGGGGGGGGGGGGGGGGATTTTTTTTGGGTGTTGTCACAATGTCTTGTAGGGCACAATTTCACCTGGCACAATGTCTTGTAGGTCAAATGTATAGTTTGTCCATTTTTAATTTGGTATAGGCCAACAGTTTAACTGATTTAAACAGAATTTGTTTTGGGAGTAAAGTTCATAAATTATTGTTCTTTCCTATATGATTGTTTTGTAAAACTATGTTGAGACATCTGTCCCTCTAGGGGGGTTCGGGGGCATGCTCCCCCGCAAGAAAATTTTGTACATTTTAAGGTTAAATGCATCAATCTGGTGCACTTTAAGAGCTTAAAATTAAGAGCTTTAACCAGCTTCAACCCATGAACTGACATTGAACAAAGGAAAAGCCTCGACTTGTACCTGGACATTAAAGAGGGATCAAACATCTTTTTAGTTATGATATAATCCTCTGTTTTAGGATGCCAAACAATTATAATAATAATGTAATAATGATTTATATAACTATTCCTATTACGTAAAATCCATATTGGCCTAGCCAATAAATGTACTGTATAAATGAAAATGAATATTTCAAAAGCATATTTTACTTACACTATTGTATAGGAATATATACAATAGTAATTTTAAAACGCGTCAAAAGCTGCTTTCAAGCACCTCACGCCCTCGCCCTACGCCACTATAGATATTCAGTGTAGGTTATCTTTTTTGCTAAAAAGACAGGCACGTAGTGCAAATGCTCTCAACTCACGTTCAAAGTCATAGGCAGCGCAGCGTCTCTCTGTGCATCGCAAAAGCCCGTGTTGACAGTTTGTTTAATATAAAGCAGGAGATTACCAGATACAGTATTTTGCTCTTGCCCTGTGGGTGTTGTAGCCTAGGCAACTGTATCACGTGCCGTTTGAACTGACGCGCTACTGCGATCTAGCGCCAAAGCGTTCCATATCAAACTTCTCTGTCAATGTCAGTGTCATCATTTTCCGCGATTTTTCTCTGCGTGATAAAATCCAGTGGTCCAATCAGTAAAAGCCTGAACTTGCTTATAGTAATAAAAAAATACAGCACAGAAGAATTTCTAATTTAGCGTGAGATTTCTTTGTTGAGCGTGAGACCGTGAGATTGAGGCTGAATGCGTGAGTGTCACGCCAGATGCGTGAGAGTTGGCAACCCTGCATTCATGTAATAATTATCTTATGTCAAAATATATGTTGATTTTTATTTATTTATCACACATTCTTTCTATATAAGTAATTTCCCATTTAAAAATTCCTATATCATTCAAGAGCATATATATACACTGACACTTTTATCCAAAGCGACTAACAATTGCTATATATGTCAGAGGTCGCACGCCTCTGGAGCAAGGGGTTAAGCGTCTTGCTCAGGGACACATTGGTGTCTCACAGTGGATTCAAACCCAGGTCTCTCACACCAAAGGCGTGTGTCTTATCCACTGCACCATCACCACCCCCATCACCATTTATATATATCATAAGTATTAAAACAAGCACATTGTCAAAGGTGCAGTTGACATTTGTAAACTGATGTTTTTGTACATGCAATATATTCTGTTGACTGACTTTCTGTTTAGAAATGTATAATAACAAAGATAAATTCCCACATTCTGATTTTTTAATTATTCCTGTTCATTTGTAAAATGGATAAAACCTTCTTAATCTTTCTTATCCAACAGATCACCTCCCAGCAGGTTTGACATTATCCTGGAAGTAGCCAGGGTTGGTGATGTTGCCGGCAGGTTTGTAAAACGCCACAGTGATGAATTTGCCCTTTCCATCTGATGCTAGGCCGACCCCAACCTGCTCCGTAGACCTCCAGATCATCTGGGTGAAGTTACCTGTGCACATATAAAAGTTTTTTACAGGTGTAAGTTTTTAGTTATTTTTAATATTTAGTCGATTGTGATATGTATTGTCTTTGGTCTGTATTTTAACATAAACATACTTATTGAATTGATATTTGCTATAATATTTTACAGCTTTGTAAGACTTGAGAAATTAGATAAATGCCAGACAGTCCACTTGAGGAATGAGCACTCCCTGAGAAGACAAAGGACCTTTCTGGAAATTAACATTTGAACTCTCCCTTGTGAAGGTGCAAATCACACCTCAGAATCATCCTAATACATGTCTTTCACACTTCCCCCACTCCCTCTCTCTCATGCTTACAGAAGATCAACTGAAACTCACCCAAAATATGATTTATATATGAATAATTATCATACAGTTTTAAAAATGTTTGGTATCATTTCAAATGTCTAATTCCAAAAGAGTTTAACCAAAAGGATATAAATTATTAAGAGTTTTGGGGATATTAAGCTGTACACAAAGGAGGATATGTCTTCCAGGCAAATGTCACTCTGGCCCCAAGAGGTGTAAACTTTAAATGCAAATTTTGTTAGCAAATGTTTCTGTCTATATATAATGAAATGCAGCAAAAGGCTCAGTGCAATCTGTAACGCAGATTAGAAGGACCTCAGGGCTTCAGGATTATGTATTTTTTACATGTCAGGTTTAACCTACATCTTTTACTCATTTAATGTTATTGTATTGATTATCTTTGAACTGATTATGAAATTGGCATGAAGATGAAACATTTACCTGATATAATACATTTAATTTTATTTTAACAGACTCACAGACAAGTGAAACATTCGCTTACATTTAATGATGCACAGATATCATTTAAACCTTTTCATTTATGGAGTCAGATGAAATAATGAGTTAGTACATGAAAACATTTATTTCATTTATTCATATTACTTTGCCATGAGGAAAAAAGTAACACGCAAAGACCTGATCGAATGTCGCCACTGGATCAATTGAGTCGGGCTTAAAACTTTTCAGTTGATATGAGTGCAAAATGAATACCTACCAGTTCCACTTTGAAAGCCAGGAGTTGCAAAGTTGTACTTTTCATTTTCCTTGTACCATGATTCAGCAACCTCTTTTCCTATAGTTAAAAAATATATTATTAATATTTTTTTTCATTAACTTTATCACTCTAGTGTGCTATGGTTTCTTATATAGAGACCCATTTGGGGTAATAACCAATTTACCTGTTGGATGCACCATGTTGGATGACCATTTGTAAGACATAGTCTCTCCATGACCTTTGCCGCTGTTCTTCAGGGCGTTAATGCTAATCAGATGTGCTGCCCAATCCTGAGCCTCTTTACTGAGGATGGGGCACAGCGAGAGAGGCCGTGTCCCATGTTGCCGCCGGTACTCATTTTGAGCTTCAAGCAGAGATTGACGAAACTGGGACAAGATCCCACCTTTATCACAGGAAAAGAAAAAGCTGTTCATTCCTGAAGAGACTTTTGAGTAGAAACTGAGGCTTTGGTCTTTATGACGTCCCTTTTTATGTGATTTTAATTAAGATTGTGCACAGCTTTATACATCAAATAGTGCAGCAAAATGAAAACAATGGACCTGACTGTGTCTTTATTATGTCTAATTGCAAAAAGTGTTCCACAAAGTAATCTTTGTAGGAGCTGAAATTCTCAAACTAATGAACAATTACTGGTAACTACACATTAAACTAATAGTTTTTGAGTAAATACATGTTGGCATGAAAGGAAGCATTTATTCTGCTGAGTTCAAAATAGATGAAAAAAAACAAAACAAAACAAAACACATTGTTTTATTAAATAATAGTGTACTGTGATGATCAGAAAAGCGTTCTAATAGTTTACTCATAGTAAATCCACTCTAAAACAAACAATTCTGTTTCCATTTCCAAGTCCATTTATGCAACATTGCTGAAAAAAATCTTTATTATGACATATCAAGTCAAAATTATGACATAAATTGAAGTTATAAGATCAAATATAGTAGAATAAAAATAAAATAAAAATCTCATAATTTCCATAAATCCGACTGATTCATCAAAGCATGCTTTATTTTCTTATGTGGCAGAAAATAGTCCTCCACAGTTTCTTGAGGTATTCATGTCCTCATTGCTTACCTTCTGAGCTGCTGCTCTGTGGAGACTGACTCTTACATGGTGCTGGTCCAGAACTGTGCGATGATGAAGGCAATTGGTTTGACTTGATGCTGAGAGCAGCAAGTGCTTGTCCAACTTTGTCAGCTGAACACCAAAAAATATGTTTAAAACTTTCTGTGAACATTATACAATGATGTTATAATAAGAGTGATAATAAATACAATTTAATTATTCAATATATATATTATATTTTAATTTAATTAATTTAAATATTATTTATAATTATACAATAAATATAACTACAAATTATATATAATATATACGTATTAATACTTTCAATCCACATCTACTTTATACAATAAGCATACAAAATATATTCAGTATTATATCCCTGCACATGTATGCATATCAGACTCACCAGATGGGGTGGATTTGAAGTCGAGTTTGGAACCTGCCGGTAGGACATTTCTTTCAAAGTATCCAGCATTGCTGATGTTTCCTGCTGGGAGGTACTGACCCACCACAAACGTTGTGTTCCCGTCAGTAGCCAGTCCAACTCCCAACTCCTTTGTGTCCTTCCACACCACCTGTGTGAAGTGACCTGGAGAAACCACCAGATGTCAGAACAGGGACTACAGCAAACGTCTAACCACCCCAGAATGTTTACAGTATTCACCTGTTTTGGAGGTGAATCCAGGCCTGCTGAAATTGTAGTCTTTAATCTCACTGTACCAGCTTTCCACTGCCTCACGTCCTGTATAAATTATAAACACACGATTTTCAAAACATGCAAACAAGATCATCATGAGACACAACCGGTAAGGAAATAATGTTTTCTTTAAAATAAATAGCCCAAGCTTCAATTTTATGCAAAGCATCCACATGTTAGATGCCTGACTGAAGAGTAAGCAAAACATCAGCAAATGAAACAGACAAAGTAGCTACTAAACTCTGACCTGTGAGTTTTTTGTTAGCTGAGCTCCAAACGTAATATACATTTTCTCCATGATCTCCATTGCTGTGTTTGAGGGTCTTGATTGACAGCAGGTGTTTGGCCCACTCCTGTGCGGAGTGGCACAGGTTTTTGTTTACGGTGAGTGGCGGGGCTCCATGATGTTTGCGATATACATTGTGAGCCTGTAAGAACTCAGCTTCAAAGCTGCTGTCTGCTACACACAAACATAAAGGTAGAAGAAAAAAATGTAGATTCCTGAACTAAACATTAAAATACAAACTCCCTGTTATCTTACTGACTGTGTATCTTGATTGGTTCACAATACACTTTTGCAATTTTTTTCACTGTTTGTATTTGTATTGTATGTAAGGGAGACTTGCAAAATAAGAATTTCATTGTGTGGTCAAAATTGTAGTGTTTTACTGTGCATATGATAATAAATATATCTTGTATAAAGAGTTATTTGATATGCAGATAGTACATTCCATGCTGACTGAAAGGAGCCTCACAGCCTCACTTCCATTCCTGTTAAACATCAAAGATGGCACTGCTGTGAATAAGGTCTACTGAGGTGCACATGCTCTGTCTCAGAAACCATAAAACAACAGTACAAAAAAAGAATGAACTATCACATTTCATTTGCATTATGGCCAGACAGATAAATATGCCAAAATGTGCATTTTACTATCCATTGAACTTACCTTTTAAGCACGTTGGCACATGAAGATCCCCTCTGCCTCCTCCTGATGGTGATATTTCAGTTCTGTGAGGAACTGAGGGTGCTCTGTTTGAAGGACCATGCGTTGGACCCACTTTGTCAGCTGAATGTTGCCAGAAAAATCACATATTTACTATACTGTAATGAACATAAATTATATCTAATATTTGAAGTTCTCAGTAACATTTTATAAATAATAAAAATAATTATTAAATTAAATACATTTATATTTATAAAGTGTAATATTAAGGATATATACAAAAACATGAAATAAATGTCTTCACAAATCCATAAATAAAAAAAAATGTACTCACTTGTACCAGAGGGCTTTGAGTCTACTTTGGAGCCTGTCGGTAGAATATTTTTTTCAAAATAACCCACATTTGTGATGTTTCCTGCTGGGAGGTACTGACCCACTACGAAAGTTGTGTTCCCATCAGTAGCCAGTCCCACTCCCACCTCTTCAGTGTCCTTCCACACCACCTGTGTGAAGTGACCTGGAGAAACCACCAGGAGTCAGTGTTGTAAAAGAGAAAAATTAACCACCCAGAGTGTTTACAGATAAGGTGCCTTCAATTCGAAGGTCCCTATGCAGTGAGTGTTCACTACTCCCTACTCCCTGAACACAGTACAACAGTTAAAGTGGACTTCGCTGACAATAATCATTCAAGTCATTTGGAATTCCCTGCAAGGTCATTAAAGAAAGGCAAAAACAGGGTTGTGCAGATTATGATATAACTTAATATAGCCTAACATATAATCACTCATTTGGACACATAGACTCGCCTGTTTTGGAGCAGAATCCCGGCCTACTAAAGTTGTAGTCCTTAATTTCACTGTACCAGCTTTCCACTGCCTCACGTCCTAGAAAGCAGAGAAAAATATGTAGCCTATGCCATATGTCAAACCACCACTGGATTGTGTGCAATACAGTGTGCAATTAATTACAATTAATTAATTGCAATTAATAATTACATGTACTGTATTAAGAGACAACACAAATGCTTTATCTCTGTTGTTTAGTGTCTTGTAATTTAGTTAAAAAGTTTTGACAACAGGAGATGATTGAAGACATCTAATTGTAGTCCAGACCACTTGACCAAGGTCGGTCTGACGAGATATGACTGTCCTGGGGCCAGTTGCAAAACTAGTTAAGACTGTGTCTTAAGAACCAATTTTGCCAACTAAGTTAGTCAAGAGGCAATCACTCCTACTTTTCTGATTCAAGTTAGACTGATCTACCTTTTTATGTAACTGACTTTAAAAAGTTAGTACCAGTCTTGAAGAAAAAAATTAGATGACTAACCGGTTGCAGTTTATGTAACCGGCCCCTGGGCTGTGTTTTTCAAAAGCATTAAACGTCACTAATGGTTTTTAGTACAATTAAATGCTTTTAAGAAGCCCAGTCAAAAGACTGGTTGCATTAATGGGAGGTTTGATTAATACCAATTTGACTTTCATGTAGCCTACTGATTTTGAGAGCAGAAAGCTGACCTGTGAGTTTTTTGGTATCTGAACTCCAGGCATAATAAAGATTTTCCCCATAGTCCTTGTTGCTGTGTTTGAGAGTCTTGATTGACAGCAGATGCTCCGCCCATGCCTGTGCGGAGCGGCACAGGTTTTTATTTACGGTGAGCGGCGGGGCTCCATGCTGTCTGCGGTACGCGTTATGAGCCTGTAGGAACTCAGCTTCAAAGCTGCTGCCTGCCAGAGAAGAGCACAGTTTAATAATGCACTGAAACAAAATGAAATTAAGTTAAACATTTATTTCAAATTCAATTACTAGATGCTCTAGCCTACATCATTATCGTTGGATGAGTTTTGATAAACTTAAGGTAGGCCTGCACTATAAATGCTACTAAAAATAAAAATAATTTTAAATACATAATTCGCCTAGATTATTATTAAATAAATAAACATATTAATTATTTAATAAGCTGAAGCACCACAAATAGAGAAAGAGAGTTGGAAAATACATTTGAGTTCGGTAAAAGTTGTCTTGACTCACCTGCCATAGATAAAGCTATGTGAGAGACTGAAAAAAAAAAAACCACAGTGAAAGTTTTCAAAGAGGCCAATGTCACAACAGAATATCTGAACCACTCCCTTTAAAGAAGGATGATGGTAGCTATGTTTTTAAATCTATTCAAATACATAGAGTAAACAGAAGTCTATTCTGTTCACTTTGCAAACCAGTTGAGTTAGACTCCTCATTGTTTTATTAAATGAAATGTAAGCAAAATCCATCCCAAGATATTTGTTTTGATTGATTATGTTTCGAAATGTTTGAATTTTTTTTTTTAATTTTTTAATTGAGATGTTTTCTTTAAGTATCTCTTGTAGACTTGGAATACATGCTTGCATTGACAGCTGCGTCAGTGAGTGATCATGACATACAGTACAACTAGTGCTCAGATGCTAAATAGCAAAAGATAATGTATACTCAGACCAGTATCTTTATTCAGTAGACTGGAGATGATCTTGCTTGTCGTGCATACTCGCAGACACATTTTAACCTATTTCATAATACACTTCTGTTGATGTTAAAATAATTAAACTAGTCTAACATTTTGTGTTTGTTGTCAAAAGAACCAAGTGATTGTACACTCTCTGTGACAGTCAGGAATGTGAACCAGTTTGTTTTTCCATTTGAATGAATTTAACCTTTAACTATACAGTGGTTTGCACATGAAAATGTTTCATTTCCTTTTTTTTTTGTCATTAGATGTCCGTGTGTGCTTGTGTACATGTAACAGGAAACTCCGGCTCCGCTCAGTCATTCAGTGAAAGAGCACAAATTTCACTGTCAAGATGTTATTCTTGTGACACCCTTGAACAATTAAACTTCTAGAAGGACAGTTACAGTCAACGGCAGGATACAATACGGGTTGTGATTTGCATAAAGTCAGACGGCATTAAAATGAAGTGGAATTGAAAACACGAAAACCACAGAACATGCCTTGGCTTAAAGAAATTAACAGTCACTTTGCATTGACTAAGGATTGGCAGAAACTTGTCAGGTTACTCAACATAACTATGGTTTTGAACCACTGTTGAAGCAATGTCTCATTCCCTACTTTTGTAGGGAACCATGGTTATGTTGAGTAACCTGAGACAATCCCTTACTAGTTAGGTCTCTTGACATTGCGTCACTAGCTGATGCTTTGGGGAACGTACAAAATCCCTGCCGTGTAAAAACGACCGATGAACAAATCTTTTTTCCGAGTCATTTCATTTATTTTGTTCGTTAAACGCGCATCACAGAACAGAGAGAGGCGAGCATTCTGAATATGATGGCGACAAGCCGTTATAGCAGCTATACACTCAGAGCATGAAGGGCATACAGTCTCTGTTTTAGTACTCTCGCATTAAAAATAAACAAGGTGATTGACAGGGAAAATCGCAAACGCCCATGAAAGTAGATATATTTTAGATCCACTGACATAATTCAGTCCCTTGGTCATGTGCAAGGGTCTCATTTAATGAATGCTCACCCCTGTGGAAGGTGGACCCATGTGAAAATAAAGCTCTACTCCACTTCACTCTCCCTAAATGAAACATTAGTCAATCATTCAGCAAGAGAACTCCACTCATTTTAGAGCTGCAATCACACATTTCATGAATGTACACAGAAGTGTTTATTCATATATGGACTGCGAAGTGGCACACTGTGCCAATGAAGCAACCTCAGAAACACTTGTCATGGGGCCTATCTGAATACATAAGTAGACTTTCCCCAGGTGCACTGAATAGGTCTTCCGGCCAACTTTCCAGAGGACCTGTTCCGTGTGAGCAGTTTGAGGGAGCGAATTGATAATGCAATCATAACGCTGGGGCACTTCACAGGTTCATGACGTAGCTGAAACGAGGCAACCTGTGCTTTGTATTATATTGAATTACATACATTTCTGAATCAGAAGCACCCTCTGAAGTCTTACAGCTTTGTCACATCAGTTTCTGGTTTCATAGCTTGCTCTGGCCCAATACAAGGAGCTGGAAGAGCACTGAAAACAGAGGCATATACAAACAAATAAGGGCAAAACTCTTTACTGCCCAAGTACTTCAGGTATTCCTTTAAAAGAATACATGTGAATTTAATGTGGCACAATGTTCTTCATCATTACTATCATGCTAATGCAAGGGATTCATCAATATGCTGATTGAGGACTACTGGGACACACCAGACACAGAATGGTTCTGTCTGGAGAGACAGAGTAATTTACACCTCAGTGACACACCTATATACCATTTGTTTCAGAGTACACATGCTTTCCACTAATTATCTAGGTGTGTTCTAAAATGCAACTATATCTCATCTGACAGCGTATAAACAAAATTGAAGGGTGGTGAACTTAATAGAGATATTAAAATATCATAATACTGTTTGTACTGTAGGTACTGTTGCTTAAACATGCATTGAGGAGAATATATTAATGTTCTTCTACATTGTTATAATGTTCTACAATAATGTTCTTCTACATTCTACCCTTCTTGATCACCACCCATTTGCCTCATCTTTTGGTATCTTGTCGTCTGTTTTGGTGTTGCTTTTCCACTCATGTTTAACAATGCTTTAAACTAGGTATAGAAAAAAAGGTAACAGTTGATTAGGGAAAAAGGCTTAAACCCCTGCTGCACCAGTGCATAACCTCATACTATGAGAAAGGCTTTTACAGCCTCTTCTGCACAGCAGTGCATTATTTGTGCATTAACTAATTTCTCTATACAGTATGTTGTTCACTTCTACTGTCTGTATGATTAAATGTAACTTAATAAATAACTTTGCCAGCTTTGAGAATATTTTAAGTGATTGTAAATTCCGTTATCTAAAGATTCAGATTAAATCCCATGTTTTCTTATCAGTTCTAAGACGTTTACCTTTTTAGAATAAGAGGTTAATGAACTTTAATAGAGTCAGATTCATTATATTGGAGTCAGATAAATAACTGAATTTTGCATGTCATCCTTCAACCGCATTTTGTTCCAATTATTAGTTCAAAATAGCAGTGTAAGCTTCCAGCCTTACACCTAAGAGAGAATAGCAAGCGGCCTGTGTTTTGTGCTTTACGTATAATAGACAGACTGCTATAAGATGGGGAGGGAGAGGAGAGGTGAACAGACAGCTTATCCATAGCGTTATTTAAAATATGTCATACTAACCAGAATGTTGCAAGGGAACGGTAGTCCAGGCACCGTCCACTGAAGAGCGGCTGTCTACGGTGAGTGATGAAGACAGCATAGCCGAGTGAAGGAGAAAGATTCTGAGCAATAGCACTTGACACTAAGCTAAATAGCCGGTTGACCATCAGCTCACTCAAATGCACGAGCGCCATTGGCTAATGCAGTTGCAATTTCATGATTCAATCAGGCTTCTACATTGTTTCCCCAAAGTGTCAGCTAGAGACGCAATGTCGAGAGAGCTACCTTGAAACTGGGAACTGCATTACTGCGACAAACACAATTGGTGTCTTCATGCCTGTTACTGCAAGTTTGTAGTAAGGCTCTTTTCCTCTATTGTGATTGAAAGTATTAGGCAGTATAGACAGATGCATGCATTTAAAGAAAAATAGTGTGTGTGATTATTTAAGAAAAATGGATTAGGGTACTGTATAGTAGTTGTTTTTACTGTCTAATGGTAAGATAGTCTTAAAAAATACAAACATACCTGTCCTGAAGTCTCACCAAGGCATGCAGGAATTTGTCTCTCTTTAAAAGCTGTCTATTTTCTCTCTTTCTCTCCTTCTCTATCTTGCTGACTAGCTGTGAAATCTACATACTATATATCAGTGAAGTGCTGCAACGCCCCTTGTACAGGAAAGAGCCCTGGTGTACGTTTTCAACACACACACACCACACACACACTTGGTTTCGCTATCTTTATGTGTACTCTCCATAGGCATAACTGTTTCTATACTGTACAAACTGTATATTATATCCCCTAACACTAACCCAACCCTATACCCATCACAGAAAACCTTCAGCATTTTTACATTTTTATTCAAACATTATTTTAGTGTGATTTTAGTGCCTGACCAAATGTCCCCATAACGTCAAACATTTGAGATTTTTTTCACTATCTTTGTTGGGATGTTTGGTCCTCATGTAAGTTAAACAAGTACACGCACACACACCCACACATACACCCACCCACACACACACACACACACTCACACTCATCATCACAAACTAATTTTAATGCTATTAAGAACAGAAAAACAAAGCTCTGACTTGTACTATCATGTGAAATTGCTCATCTTCAGTTCATGTTCATGCCTGCAATCTTCTCTCTTTCAGTGTTGTCCTTGCACTTGCATGTTGCGATAGCAGCACTTCCTGTCTATTTGCGGTTGTTTCCACTGACATTTTGTTCCTTTTGTCACCCACAATGAGTAGTTATTTTAGATACAGTTAATTTTTTGCACAAAAAAATCACTATGATGGACTAGCCATCCATTCAAGGTGTTCCTTCCTTTATATTTGGGACAGGGACAGCTTCTTTGTATCCCAGCAGCCTTACATGGTAGTTTGGAGAATGATGAATGGATGAATTGGAAAATCATTAATCATGTAAAAAACCTATAATATATACTAAGTACTATATAAATACATTTTCACAAACCTTGCGTCTGAGCTATGATGCAGTGGGTGGTGCATGTGCTCATAACATACACTATGCTAAGGTCTTGAAAGGTCTCAACAGAAGTTTTCACCAGACCTCTAACCAGTTTTGTGTCTTCTTTAGGCTTAATTTAAAAATAAAACCTTGTTATTTTCTTTTTGAGGCTTCATTTGGAAATGTTTAGGTTCTCAAAGTTAGTCCAATGTTTGCATGTTCATGTGATGAACTATACCTGTGGTTATTCTGCTAGGACAGCTGTGTGAACTTGGACAACAAATTTTCCATTCTTGTGCTATAGTAATTTAATGAGAGGCAGCAAAAAGACCACGTCATTTAATTCAGTCCAATTAGCAATAAATGCTGGCACACTGAATTAAGCGGAAATGCTGCAGAAACCCTAATTTACAGTAGATATTCCTGAACCTGACATTAAAGATCATTGTGGTACGTTGTTAATTAAAAGTTTACAAGGTTTACAAAACAGTTTAGACTTTATTTCATTTATTAAAAATGTCATATTCATGGAAATCCTCCGAGTGTAAGACCTACAGACAGCGTTCATTTTTTTTAGACTGGAAAAACTTGAAGAAAGTCGTCTGGGCTACTCTTTGAGAAAACAAAAGGACCTTTCTGGAAATTAACATTTGAACTCTCTCTTGCAAAATTAGCATGCATCTGAGATGCAATCAGAGTCAATCACCTCAGTATTGTCTTAATTTACATTTCTTTTCCTTCACTCCCTATTTCCACTAACTCTTCTCTCAAATGCTGTGATCCCTGGAAATCCACCCAATCTATATGGTTTAAAGTGAACAATTATCATACAACACTTTACATGTTTGGTGTCATCTGAAATGTCTCAGTGCGACTGGTACAATGGTCTCATTCCCAAGTAAGCCAAAAGGTAATAAAGTTTTTAAGAGTTTAGAGATCTTGCTTACAGAGGAGGGTGAGTCTTTCATGCAAATAACTTCAAAAGGTGCAAACTCCCATAGGTCTATGACCACAGTCAATGCAAATTCCTAATGTAAGTTCATATCCCACACTCGGGGATGTTTTGTCTTGGTCTGTGGCCTGGGTATATTTAAAGAAATGCTCAGCACGATTTGCAGTCTATAACACCACAAATTTACACTCAGGTTAGTAAAGGACTAAAACACAGTTTAGGGGAAGCAGAGGGGCACACTGACTGATGTTTTAAAGCTCCGACTAACACATTGGCAAGGTGAGAGGCTCCAAAATTCCAAGCACAAGTACAGGACAGGAAATGCTGTTCTGAAAATAATTGAGGAAAGCAAGTAGTAGTCTGCAGAATAATTGGGCTCTACTTTTCACCTGTAGCACATCTTATCAAAATTCCAGTCTGGCATGGACCAGATATCTAGCCAGAAGGTTCAAAAATAACTATAATTTAAGAAGAACCCTTGACTTTCTGTATCAATTAGCTGCAGAGTTTCCTGTTTCTTCAAGGCACTGCCTAAATGAAATAAACGTATCAAATTCAAATGAAAACAACTTTATTTGCTAACAAATGGTACTTCATTTTTCAGATTTTCTCAAACCTCCTGCCAAAGTGTTTGAAATAATATGACAAAACAGGGGCCATGGAATTTTTGTATCCAGAAAAAAAATGCACTTCACTTCTGTGTATTTATGTTCTGTGTTGCCTTGGCTGATTTTTTTATTTGGACCTGGACGCCCGAGGGTTCATCTGTTCCACCCTGGCCACACCCTCAGCCTGCTCTGCCCTGGTCACGCCCTAAGCCTGCTCCGCCCTGGCCATGTCCATGTCCTGCTCCGCCCTGGCCACACCCTCAGCCTGCTCCGCCCCGGCCGCCTGCACTTCCTGATCCTCCCTGGAGGCTTCCTGTCCCTGTTTGGCCATGCCCTGGCCAGCCTTCAGGGCGCCCACCCCAATGATGTTCTACGGCGCGAGGTTGTGCCTTTGTAAAGGGGGGTGTTCTGAATTAGTACTTTTGCTTCGTCTACCTTCTTCTGCTAGCATCACATCCATGACACCCGTGGATCTCATGTACTGAAATATTGGGAAACAATCTAATCCCTCTAATCTGTTCATACTTTGTTCTTCTACACATGTGATTCATTAAAAACATATCACTGTAACAAGCCTGTGGTGGTTTGGACACACTTAGACTCTAATTGACTGAAATATGTGGTTTGCAAGACTGTTAATTAAACATCACCATTGCAGTATACACTGCTATTAAGGCAATGGCTTTTTCAGAACATGTGCCAGAAAAAGCTCTCTTAGCTGTGGATTATGCACCTGTCAACAGTTTTTTCTGATCCCTGTCGGCTTAGAGCATTACTGTGAAGGCAGGTTTTTTTCCCTTTAAAAAAATTATATATATATATATATATATATATATATATATATATATATATATATATATAACTCTGCAATTCCATGCATTTTCAAAATCTGAAATTAAATGAGAAAAATGTAAGTTTAATGTTTAAGTCATCCTTTTAAGGGATATGATATATTCTTAATAATCCCTGTTCTATGCTGTGATGCTTTTTTCCTCCAAAAAAGTTGATTTATCTATTTTTCAAATTTATTTTCCCAATTTTCCCAATTTTTATTTATTCACTTTAAGGTGCAGGTGTGAGGTGATGAATGTATTTCCCTAAGTCTTATGTTCATATTTTTCATTTGATCTAGGACTCAAAATCCCCCAACCCCCCTCTAATCTGTCCATACTTTGTTCTTCTACACATGTGATTCATTAAAAACATATCACTGTAATAAGCCTGTGGGTGCTTGGACACACTTAGACCCTAATTGACTGAAATATGGGGTGTGCAAGACTGTTCATTATTCTGATCTCCGTCGGCTTAGAGTATTACTGTGAAGCCAGGTTCAACTCTGCATTTACATGCATTTTCGAAATCTGAAATTAAATGAGAAAAATCAAGTTTAATGTTTCGCCTCCCCGGCCGTCCCGACGATCCTACCTATCAGGAAATGGACCATAGCTGGATTGAGGCAAGTACTGGAAAATTCAGAAGTACAGGTTTCACGGAAAATTAATAAAGCGGAGCTGTATGATCTGTACGTTACCTTAATGCAGTCAGCTAACCACTCTACAAAGTCCACCAACTCCCAAGACGACTCTCAGGCAGAGAAAAGCCCGCAGGGCCCGAAAGTCGCCTGCCTAGTCACCATTGTCGTCCTCCCACACAAGATTCAGCTCAATTCGTCCATCGAGGCGTAGGCCTTCAGCGAGCCTGGGAACGAGCCGAGCCAGCGAACTCCCACCTAGACGAGGCCCAGCCCTCCACCACGACTCCTGCTGTCACAGAGCCGTACGCATTGAGGCCCAACGTCTTCTCCACAACCTCTCAGTTTGATTCTCATTCTGCTCTTAACCCGTTTCCTTTTCAGTGGCCTCCAGCTCCAGTCACAGACAATAGCGCGAGGCTACTGCCGCTAGCATCACAGGCCCAACCCTTTCATCAGTTTCATCCAACAGGTTTCAACCCCGCCCACATCCAGTGACCTGCAGCTCCAGCCCGTCTCCACTTGCACCACAAGCCCACTCTTCTTTCTACTACCCTTCCTTTCCTTTCTATCCTCTAACTAACTTTCCTTTTCAAGCCACAGTGGGTAATCCAAGCGCAAGCCAGGCCGTCACCAACATTTGCAGCCCCGGCTTACACCCTTCCCAGCTCTCTCATTCAACCCAAGTCTCAATATTCTCTGTTCACAGCAACTCTGATGCCCATCCAATGCCATCGCCATGGAACCAACACCAGTGTCCCAAAGCAGATCCTCAGATCCTCTCAGAGAACCCTGTAATCATTTCAATTCGGTAAATGTAGCAGTTTGCGCTGCCGGTTCTTGCACATTTGTTGCTTCTGTGGTGGCGCCCATGAGCAGGGATAGGGGTTCGTGTTTTGTTTTAAATTCAATAATTTGAGTTTTAATATTTAACCTTCGCTGATGCTGAACTTGCTCAGCCAGCTACCCATCGAGTTGTGTGTGTCATCATCTTACCAAAACATTGGAGTTTCCGTGATAAACCAAGGCAGAGGCGCCATCTATCAATATGACCCTAACAATGGTGTAATAATGATTCAGTTCGACTCCCAAGACAAGACGATGCTCACCCGACTGGCCAAAAGGAACATTATTTTTTTTTTTATGAAAAGTTTTTTTTGCTATCAGTGTGATAACTTTTTCGCTCAAACTTTTTTTTCCCTCTCAGATCATTTATTTTCTCGCATGTAATAAAGACACAATTCTAGCTCCATAGGAGCCCTCACCTGGACAGCACGTCAAATACACATTAAATCTTATCCACTCTAATTATATGTAAGAGTGAACCCATGAATTAAAGCCATGCACATTTGTTTCCAATTGTCCAATCAATCACCCCTGAAACAAAATAACAAGTGCTTAAAAAAATCTGTATACTAGGAGACTAAATATTTTTCTATTCTTACTGGTGTATTTTTGAACAAAGACCACCAACTGACTTTTGTGGAGGAGGCTGGGAACACCAAGTTCTTTTCGTTATCAAATCCCTGAATGTGGACATGTACTGTACTAATGTAGCTTTCTACCTCTGGAGCACACATAGAAAGTATTTCAGTCATCTCTTGCCAGTCTACCTGCTTTAGAAATACAGAGACAGCTCTCAACAAGACTTCACATAGGCTAGTCCATTTTTTTGTACATCCATTGAAGTCTTCCTGTCTTCCATGCCTAAATGACTAAATGTTCCACTGTCAGCCAACCACCCCTTCACAAGAAGCATGTTTTAGTTATTACTGCTACCTACTATATAGAAGCAGATTCGGGGTTAAAAAAGCCTTCTGATACGGTCACTAGATGTCTTTATAACGGAATAGTCAAGAGCAGAAGATTTCTTCAAGATCGTGCTGAAAGATCATAAGTAGCTTCTGAAGGTTAGATTTTGAGCTAAGTGGCAGCACTTTTCTCCCGACAATCAAGCATAATATACTAGCCAATACGTTCATTTTATATAGCCTTTGAAATTTTGATCTGATAAATGCACTTTTCTAGAATGGTGAAATTATATTTGACAGCCCATTTTTATTTTGAATATTTATCATTACTTTAGAGATTGGAAATAGATCCAACTTATTGGAAAAAAACATTTCTGGATAATATTTTAATCATTTGTTTTGTCTTTAGTATAAGTGACAATATAAGAGACAAGTAATTTAGGGAGTATTCCAGAAAGTAAGGTATACCCTGATACCCTGAACTCTCGGTTTATTAAAACCTTGCTTACCCGAGGTGTGCTGGTTCCAAAAACGTGTTCCATCTAGGAGTAAGTTCAGCAAACCCAGAGTATGCTCATGGTTAACACCTTTCTTGGAACTGATCCTGGCTGTGCTCAAGTTGATTTTGAAGTTATAACTACTCAGCTTGCTAAATCTTCAGTTCTCAATTGCCATAGCTGTGCCAAAATGTGATTTGTAGTCGCAAACAGAGCAATGAAAACACTGTGAAAAAAGAAAAAGAAAAGTAAGACCAACCATTATAAACACAGCACCAGGGGGCACTTTTTGAAGCCCAAAACATTCACTCAGCAACACTAAGAGAATGAATATGTTGGCTCATTTTATGATAATTTTTGTGTAAGCTATGTATATATTAATGTAGGTAGCCTATGCGTGCGTGTTCTTCGGAGAACAGAGTGGTTCTATTTTCATAGTTCTCCTTTGAATATTGAAACATACCCCAGATATAGAACAGTGAGGAAAAGGGGAAATGTTTCTGATTCAGATAATTAATGCAAGCACATGCACACATTACAGGATCCCAGACTGCTGAAATGTGCTTTAAAGTATTTGTATATATTGGTATGGAAGTGAATTTTGCATGATGTGTTCCTGAGTGTGTGGTATAGGTATTGTGTGAATGAGTAAATCTTAAGAGAAAAAATGTATTTGTGCATTCGAGACATTGTGTGCATAACAGGCTCTGTATTAAGTCTTATCGAGAATATTTGTGCTTAGATGTCAACTTTTGTCAGCCCAATCTCAAAGTTCTTTGAAAAATTACAAAGGAAGTATTTGATGGCCTGTCAATATAGATGCATAAACAATATTTTAATTCCAAAGCTCATGAATAACACATCAAACATCATACACTGTCACTCTCAGAGAATAACAGGATCCAGCTGCTTCTAGTACATGATGCTATAGAGTATTCATATGTTAACAAAATACTTGGTTTATTGAGTTTGTCACTTTCACCATTATGTTCTGTTTATTTTATTATTCATGGACCTTCTGTTTGTTTTTGTTTGTTTCCTGCCACTTATCAGTTACCATGGACACTAACACTAATCATCACAGCTGTTTGTCATTGTCTCATAATCACTGTGTATTTAAGTTCATCTTTGTCATTCAGTTGTTGTTAGGAACCCGCCATGGGGGTTGAGTGTGGACGGAGGAGCTGAACACGCAGCGCCGGATGAAGCTCAACGAAACCACTATTGCAGTTTTGATGATTAATAAAAATAATATTAATAATGATGATGATGCATGTGGGATGATAATTAGACAGGCAGACAGTTTTAAACTTCAGACGTATCACCAAAAGTTAATTTGCCATCCAGCACAGTAGGTGGCGATAATGCTCCTTAGGAGTTATTCGAGTGATGACGTCAATTTGTAGGACAACTCGGAAGCTAGCGGCGCATGGGTTCCCTCGTTCGAAAAGCTATGTATTTTCCCCATAGACTTTTGGAAAATCGCAATAAGATCTGTGTTTAACAAAGAGTTGTGGCCCTTACATGTTTTGTCTATCAAGATAATCTTTTAGATAATCTTTGCTGATTGAGGAGTGTTAAGCCTCAAGTTAATCCAATACATTTTGAAGCCTATATAAAGTTTTTAAAAAACACAAGCAGACACAATAAAGTTTAAAAAACACAAGCAGGTTATAACTGTGTGTTCAATGTCATAGATCAAAACGTGAAAATATTTAGAGGCTTTGTTCACCACAGACCTTATTTCAGGCGATTTAGCAAAAACCCATTCAAAAAACCCATAGGCTTTAGAGCGAGGGAACCGGGAGTGCTAAAATCAAGGGTGTAATCCATCGATCGGAAGTTGAAGCCGCCATCTTGTAGCAGAACTTCACTTAAGTTAGCATTTCCATTGACTCCCATTCATTTTGGCGTCACTTTGACGCCGAATAACTTTACATGAGGCGTTTGAAGACTCCATTTGTCCATTATTTATTTCTAAAGAACCACGACAATGTATAAAATGCTCCATTATCTTGTAGTTCATGTTATGGCCCAGTAGAAGCAGTTTTTTGTAAAAGTAGGCTAACGATTGCATCCTAACCACACGACTCTCTGTCGCACAGTAGAGAGATTACTGTATGGACAGGGGGAGAAGCTCGTAGGCAATCGAGGAAACGTGGAGGCAAAATGACAAAATAATTAATCAGAATACCTATCAAAAGTTTCTCCTGCTCCTAGCTCATGGACAGCTCCAACTCACACTCTCCACCTCTGCGAGTTTTCTTTCTCATGCTACAGCCACTAGAAGACAGACGCATTGCTCACGTCACATCTACGTCGCCAAACTCTGTTTGAGTCGGTTTGAGTCTGCGCGTCAAGAACGGAAGTCCTAAAAAATCGCTAAAAATGGGCTTCACTTGTCTCAGTTTAGTTCCAATGAGAAGGCTCTGTCCACTTCTTATACTGTCTAAGGCTAAATTGCTAACTCACTTCCGCGTTTTGGCCGTTTTGATGTCATCACTTCGGCACTCTATTGAGTTGGTATTTCTCAAAACCAAGAATGCAAATAACAGGCTTGTGTTCTTGGGGAGAACGATCTTGCTAGTTGTTCTTGGAAGAATGAACTCAAAAGGTGACCAGCACACAGAGCGCTGCTGAGTCTGACAGTTTGAGATGATGTGTTCTTGCTGGTATTGTGCAATAATAGCCCCCTACACTGTCTGCAGTACCCAAACGAGAATTATTGACGATAACAGCCAGGCTGCAATGGTCTCTTGACTGTGGGGTAAAACACGTCTGTGAGCAAACTGTTGGCTCCCTAGCTAACTTAACACCCACAGGCGCTTATGGAGATTCTCGCTTCCGAAAACATTTGAGCACATTTTCGATTGTGTAGATTGAAATCTACACAGTTGATTTCTTGCATCAAATGTTCTCAGAAGTGTATTTGAAATATAGTGTAATTGTCAAAAAAAACTAAACAAATTATTGAACTGCCTCTCCTTCCTCGAATGCCGAATTGAATGCTGGGATATTTCTACCGTCAAGTTCACAACCTCGGTAAAATGGCCGTGTCAAGAACACATCCGGGATTTTTAACCGTTCTTGCCAAAATGCAAACTGGTGTATTGGGACAGTACTTGAGCCACAAAAGATGACGTTTCACAAGGACACAAGTACAGACAAGAACACAGATTGAGAAAGGGCCTTTGTGTTAGCACACTGTCTCGCATGTTGGCTGTTTACTCTTATTTACTCTTTAAATACTTAATATTTATTCTATTAAACCTTATGTTAGTGAATCATCGTCTTCATCTTCCTGTAACTAAGCGTTACAGTCACACATGATTTTCAACCTCTCTCTGGGAAAGTACTGAAAATTCTAGGAAAAGCTTGCATCTTGGAGGCAAGATTTTGAAATTAAAATCCATTTAAAGCTTGCATTGGCTTATAGGATAAATGAATATAAGGTAATCTGATATGCACTAGGTCGGAATTTCATCTGCTCAGTGGGATATACTAAGGATTCTGAACAGGTGGCCTAATCAGCAAAGACATATGCAAGCGTACAACATTGGGTTTTTTAAATCATGTAGACAATAATACATGATGATGTGCTTTAACTTTCTCAAAACACCTTAAGGCACCTTACGGCAAAAATAAACAGTGAAGCATGCTGTAAATTAATCCTCATCCCGCATCAGCTCTTTGAAGCTGGTATGTCAGAAAAGATCATTATTTGAAGATCCTAAATCATTATGAAACATGTAAATGTATTTTTGAAAAGGTGCTCAAAAACCACTACATTATGTAATCTAATGAAGATATGGAAATCATTTGTTGAAATTTGTTGGTATGTTCATGAAAAAGCTTTTGATTTCAATTATTTATCACCATGGCACTTAGATCTCCAAGCACCTTCCATTAAAATGGATTGCATGAGAGAGTGGCTCAACAAGAATTTCACAAACTATTAAAGGCGCCTTTGTGTTTTCACAGTATTCTATAAATCTATTAAGAGGCAATTCTTGAAATGTTAATGTGGCATCTTTATACCCTTCAGCCCGTGTTGTTTCTCCTCCTCTTTTCCTCTCAGCAGCGGCGACAGGGTGGGATCTCTCCATCAGGAGCGCAGCGCGTGCAGTAGCAGCAGTTTACCAACCTGCGCAGCAACTTTACTCAGAAAAAAAACAAAAAAAAAACAATCTGTTGATCTTTTTTGGATCTTTCCTCGCTTTGATCTACTTTATCCTCAAAGAAAGCAACGAGTGGTTCGTCTGAATCAAGAGTGGTAACGTATGGGAGACGTTTTTATATTGTTTGTGGTTAGGAAAATGTTTTGAAAGATCACATGGTTTGATTGAAGTTGGCTCTATTTCAGATTAATGGGAAATTATTATTTATTTACTTTAGGCAATGTGGATTTTAATATGAAATCATATTGACTAAATTATAGGCAACAGCAATACAAAACATCATTGTAGGCTATATTAAATAGCGATAATAGCCTAGATCAAGTTTTTTAAATATATAAATATTATTTTTTTATAGCCTATGCTTTGCTAAACAGCACTATTGAAATATTTATTATTTATTATTGTAATATTTTAAGTTTCCATTCTGGCACTCAGTAGCGCAGCTTCTGTCGCTTCATGCCGCGCGTCAGTTTCATCTCTCTGAAGCGCGCTCTTGATGAAATTAGTGAGGTAAATCCAACACACATCTATTTGAATTTTAAATTCGTTAATCTGTAAAGTAACTGTAACTCAGCATCGCGTTCACCTTCAGCATGTGGTCATTGTTCCTCATGCCAGCAGAGGACAGCACATCTCAATGTGTCAAGTCAAGTTTTTTTTTTCGGCGTTATTGATCAAAACAGATCAGCCAATCAATTTAATAAATTTAATGATTATAAAAGAAATTTAAGCTTTCTGTCGTGGTTGTCCTAGTGAAAAAATAAATAAATAAATAAAAAACTGGGCTACATTTATTTAATACCAAGTAGCCTATACAAATCCATTATTTACTGGCATAATTGCTTAGACTTACTGATATAAATATTATAATAACATTTTATTTGGCGTCTATTGCGCAATGCACATTTTAAGCCTAAAATGTGTTAAATATGCTAGACAAAGTATTATTTGTATTATCAAAGTATTGTCAAAGTATTATAGCTATAGCTGTTGTAATTATGTTTTTTTTCCTCTAATACACTAAATTACTACCCAATACATATTCAGTCTATACAGGATACAAAAAAGAGAGAATATTTTTGAAATCTTTTCACACAAGTTGACTCATTTACCAAAGGGTTTCTACTGTTTTTGAAAAAAAAAAAAAGAAGTAGGCAGTTTTTATGAGGAATTTATATGTTTAAATAGGTATTTATAGAATACCCTTAAAATATCCATATTTCTAACTTTCATTTAAGATAATATGGACATGTGCCATGGTTTAGTGGACAATTGATGCCATTTGCTAAAAAAAAAAAATCCACGATGTTGATGTGTTATAGTTTTGCTGCCACTTTATTTATGTGCAGTGTTCTGCATTGTGGCAGTGATTTAGTGATTTTGTCATACTAACATACAACCAGATTCAAAGTCATCAAGTCAATGCCATTTTGATGAAGGGAATATGAACATCAAGCAATCTTCATTTCGGGTCACCTTATACCCTAACAGCGCATAATGATTAGTCATATATTAACACATAGCTGGCTTTAAAATCAGTTTTTCTTCCTCTTAGTGGTAGAGACTCACCAAAGGCTGTTTATAATTTAGGCAGCAGGAACAGATATAAGTAAAGTATGTTACTAAAAAATTATACATTAAGAAGTTTAATGCGCCTTATCTCAGCAATGCTCAGCAGGGTTATTAAATGCAGAAGAATTTCTTCCAGCACATGGCTTTCTACATTGGTAGCAACAGTCTTCAATTCATCATAGATGATAGGCTGTCTCAATTGACATCGGCTTTAAACTCAGCAAAGAGTCATTGCTCAAAATAGCATCCTATAGTTGTGTGCAGCTGTTTTGCAAATTGCCAAAAGAGTGATTATCTAGTCAGATCTTGCCTCTTGTCCATCTCTGCAGTGTGAGTCTTCATGCTTAATGGATGAGCTTAAGGAGATGTGAACTCTTGACTGGAAGCTTGAGGAGCTACACTGCAGCACACATCCTGAGAGAGTAGGATTAAATGTATTTTATTTGTACTATATTAGTGCAAATCATGGTCCTTGTTCCTGGCTTTGTTTTTCAAAAGCAACACTGTATTTTCACTGTAACCTCATTATACACAACTAAACCTTCTGCCATTAAATTGCATTAGCACCTCAGTGCTTTCCGTTTCTGCTTCTGTTTCTGGGCCATTATACTTTCTTGTGAATTATATGTCCTTCTCAATAGAGTAGGCTACAGTATAAATGGCTGCTGTGATTGTCATAAATTCCCATTATTAAATATGGTGACAATGTTTCAGGTATTACAGGATAGCATTGGTCCCTGTATATTTTATAATATAATGGCCATTACGAGTCGTGTATAGACGGTGCTCAGGGTCATACACACAAACACAAAACACCATCAGGATAATACATGACACTGCATTCGAAAGCTAAAGACTACCATTTTCAGGATGTCTTTTTAACTGCAAAATACAAGGTTTGGAGATTCGTTATTTATGATTTCCATATACATCAATGTGCATTGCTTCGTTTGCAGAGCATGAATGCAAGGTAATAATAGGACAATATTGGTACAAAACTTGGAATTTCTAATATTTAACCTCTTTTGCATTTGCTGTCCAGTCATTCAACACAAAAGCCATTCTCTTAATAAAAAACAAGACAGACAAATGGGAGAGTGGACAAAACAAAGCGTAAAACCACATTAGCTTGGATGTGATGGTTGGGGAAAGTCAGTTCAATATAGATCACATCAATTTTATGAAAAGACAGCCGTGATCTGAAAGTGAAAATGGATTCCAATGCAGAAAAAGTTCTGTCCAAACAGACTATAACTATATAATAAAAATAGAAAAAGAAAAACATCTCTAATTTGCTGTCATATGCCAACCCAACTTAAACTTGAGCTCAGCAAGATCTCAACAACATCTCTCAACAAGAGCACATTCACATTGGAAGTATTCTTCAATTAGGAAGCATAAAATAACAATACAGACATTAAACTGCTTTTAAACAATTTAAAGCGCTACATAAAAGCAACTAAATATGTTATATCTTACCCATACATGACCTAGCCCTAAGCTTTCATGAGGTAGTCACATCATGCTTGCAAGATGTGACTACAGTTTAAATTATACATGACTATTTGGTTAGAGAATGGAATAGAATTTATAATATTGAAAGCACATTGCATATTAATGCACGGTAATGTGCATAAAAATGAGTAAATTTAATATTTTATATTTAATGTAATATTTAAATAATGACATTTTAATTATACCTTGTGGGAATATGACATATTGAATTTGTGGAAATATTCTTCTCAATTTGATGTTAAAGATGTGTGGGTTCCATTATCCTACAGGGCCTAAATGATATTGTAACATAGGGTACAAGCTAAAGCCACAAATTAAACAAAAAAGTGCTTTCCACTACTCCAATAGTGTATGATTGCATAAAAAAAGTTTGTATTGAACATTTATGGAGCAATTTCGTTTAAAAAATCTTATTAATGTATGAGGTGGCAAGGGGGGGCTTTTACCACACACAGGGTAAAACGCTCACCAGAATAGGGGGAAATACTTTAGCTAAAATAATTTATTTTTTAATAATGTCTAAGTTAATACTTGTTCAAAACAATCACTTCAGCAAATTTTGTAATATTTTCTGTTTATGTCATTAAAATGTTAAAATAAAAATATATTTAAAAAATACAGAAACAAAATTCTTTTAAAAAGTAATGATTCTGAAAGAATTGAAGGAGAACCCATAATTTAATATATATTTACAGTAGTAACAAATTATATTTTATTATATGATATGATTAATGTCATAATATTTTAATTTAATATTTTTAATATTTTTTATACTAAATAAAATTTAATATTTTTAATATTTTAGATTAATATTTTTAAATATTATGGTTTCGTTATAAAATGGTGATTATCTCTAAGTTGGACACCCAACTTAATAGCTAAAAGAAATTTCCCAACTGAACGGTAACCATGTCATGTCAACAAACAGAAAGGTCAGCCAGTTATTTATCATCATGTTAATTATAATTGTGCCTTTAGCCCCGACAACATGGGCGCCCTTTACCCCAAATACCATACTTTTACATAATATTCTTCCATTATTGAAAAATTGTTGCTTTAATTAGTTTGTACAAAACTGTACAAGACCTTTGTCTCAAAATATATTCAATAGTTTTTGTGCCATCTGGTTTAAGAGGAAAATAATATCAAAGGTGCCTTTTATATGAAGGTAAAAGAGTAGCAATACTCGAAAGCATGTATGTGAATTTGAGAACTTGTACAATAACTATTCATACTTATATGTGAACATTTACACTGCACCCTTAGCCCTGTTGTAACATGCTGAATAGCTACTTGAATATTTTTAAAAGGTATGGCAGGGATGATATCTTTTTTAGACTACAGTAATCACCTTTTGTCTCACATGTTGGTCTAAATTGTCTCACACTCCTGCTTTGAAATTTAGGAAAGGTCAATCATTTTTAAACGAGTTATTTAATTAATTATTGTTCTCCCCTCAGAAAGATGGCGATGACACTATTGGAGCCCAACTCCACTACATCATCTCTATTTTTCTCTCCTGTGGAGGACGGCCACAATGTCTCAGTGAACCGTACCTCCTCTCGTCAATATCATTATCCAAACATCACCTACGTGGACTTCTATCTGCACGAGCCCTTGGTGTCTGCGATCTTCATTGTATCCTACCTCCTCATCTTTATTGTGTGCATGGTGGGGAATGGAGTGGTGTGCTTTATTGTGCTAAGGAGCAAGAACATGCGCACAGTTACCAATCTCTTCATTCTCAACCTGGCCATCAGTGACCTGTTGGTTGGCATCTTCTGCATGCCCACAACATTGGTGGACAACATCATCACAGGTAAGGCCCTTCTTGCTATTGTGATCAAATATTTTCTGTGTTTACTTGAATTCAGTTTAAACAAACAAGACAATTATTGTTATCTAATTACTTACAGTAAATATTATTTTGCACAGTTCACCGTCTTGGCATAATTACCTCCAAATATTAGTCACTCTGTTGCTGCTATGACTACCATGGTGGATAATTTCCATCCCAAATCAATTGCTTTGAAATGATACTATAGTTAATGTTTATTATTATTATTATAAATAGGTATAATTATTCCAAAAATAATTATACTTGTTCCGCTTTCGCTCATTCTCGTCTTGTTGTGTGTGTGTTAGGTTTTGAGTTCGCGTGTGTTGTTGTGTTTTGTGTACCACGTGGTTCGTGTTTACATCGGCCGCAGGCTTTCATGTTCTGCATTTTGCTTTGTCTGTGTAGCACGGAGCTTGTGTTTTTCACTAGCTGTGTGCTTCCATGTTGTCCTGTTTTTTGTGAACACATGGCTTATGAGGTTTCACATTAGCTGCGTGTTCATGTTTCGTTTTGTGTGGGCACATGGCTTGTGATTTGCTTTACTTGCCATGTGCTTGTACTCAAGTCAAGTTTGGTGAGCACATGGCTTGTCATGTATGTTTCCTTGTGCCATGTGGTCTCCTGTCAATTGTCGAGCCCCGCCCATCTTGTTACCTGATTATTGATTGATTTGCCCTAACTGTCCCCCCTTGTTACCTGCTTTGTTTGCTCTCCGCATTGAGGCTATGTTTACGCGGAAACGATTCTGAAGAGAAAACGCAAAAGTGGCGTTGCGTCATCACTTTTTATTCTGCGTTTAGACGAGCGTTTTGTGTGGGAATTCCGCGTGCAAATGGTGACGCAAAAGTGTGTGCAATTCAATGTAGTATACACTTCAGGCGGCTAGGAGTGCATACTACAACAACAACAAGTCCACGCGCCTGCGTACAAACTTCACAGTCAAGCAGACTTTTGCGTTTTTACCGTTTACACGGGAACGCGGCGGTGGAGCGTTTTTATGATTTCCACTCTGGAGGGTGGTTTCACTTTTTTGCGTTTTTAAGCCTCAAAAACGATGTCACCCAGTCGCCGTGTAAACGAAAGGCACATCCGATAAAATATTTTTACGTTTTCACCCGCGAGCGTTCTCGTGTAAACAGGGCCTTATTCTCCTTGTGTTTGCAGTCCTGTGCTGGATTGTCGTTAAATGCTAACATGAGTGTTTCCCTGTTCTTGTTAAGTTGTGTCAAGTTAAGTCTTGCTGTCTTGTTTTTCCTCCACTGTAGTTTTTTTTGTGTTTTTATTTTATCAATGCAACTGATTATTTCTCCTGCAATTGAGTCCTCACTCCCTTCACTCAACCTGACAAATGTCTCGACAACACACCATTAAATGTACTGCACTCAAAATAAACAAGCCAATTAGACCCATTCAAAGATAGTTTGATAAAACCAAATGTACCACTGTTCAGTCAGTGGTGACAAAGAGTGTCAAGGCAAGTTAAGCCACCTTTATTTATATGGTGTTTTATACAATAGAGATTGTTTCAAAGTAGTTTTACTGTGAGTTAGGGAAATTATGCATTTGGTCAGTTTGGTGATGATTTAGTTTCATTAAAAATTTAATCTATAAAGCAGTTCTGCAAAAAAAAATATGTCATCGACCAGCTCAGTTCAGTTCATTCACACAACAGTGTCAGTACAGTAGGATCAATAATACTTTTGAATATTAAGTGTCCCTAACTAAGTAAGACTAAACTCCATCAGGTGACTGAATGGAGAAAAAAACCTTGGGAGAAATCAGACAACGTGTTTCAATGTGTTAACTTTTCTTTGAAGGATGACAAACATGTTAACACCAGGCAGTCTAAATCAGCCACATAATAGTCTTGTCTTGTTTTGTATATTTCTTGTGTGCTGCTTGCACAGGACTAAATGCACATTTAATTTATCAGGATATCAAGAGGATGAATTATAGAACCATTAGAGCATTATAGAACAGGAGAGGAAAGTGTAGGCAATTAGTTGGGTATCAAGTGAATCCGACTGAACGAGCTCTTCCTGAACACTCTGAAATTTGTCTGTTCCTCTATACATCACAATGAGGCTGCTAAACCAAGCAACATTTTTCTTTTGCTTGTGAATTCTTAAGAGAGAAATTAAATTTTTCATTGGCTGCATCTTCATTTCTTTCATCTGATTACAATGCAATTATAACAAACCTCGAAGACCACCAAGTGTGCTTATCCATCAGAGAATCTACAATCACAATCAAAATGGACCTCATGGAGCTGTCATGAATCATAGTTCTCACTAAGTTCTTGCCCACTGAGATGTGTTCCCAGCTGGAGCTTAACAAGCTTTACAGTCAGTAAACGGGAAGACACGTCTATTGTGATAAGCATCTGAATGCTGCATCGTATATCGCAATGCTGCAAAGACAGTAGCAGAAAACCAGTTTGATATTGTTATTTTTAAAATAATGGGAAAACATCCATGGGATTTTGAGCCTTTGATGTTTTCTGTACAATAGAAATAACTGTAGATGACATGAGAACGTACTCGGTTACCTAATGTAACCTCGGTTCTCTTGTAAAGACTCTCTGACCTGATCGATATGGGGAATTTGCATATAATAATTAATAATTGATAATTAATAATTATTCATACAGGTTTGGTTTAGATCAGCCTTACGTGTAATTAAATCTTCCAAGAAAGGAGGATATGTTACCTGCATCTGCATGCACGTGTTCCTCTGCAATTAACTACAAATTGATTACAATTAATTGCTAAGACCACGTGCTACAGACAGGTAAAAATGAGCTCAATTCTATATCAATATTTAATCAAAATGAATTATAATTAAATACTAGGGCTGGGTATCGATTCACATGTTCAATTTTTTTTCGCAAGTTTTTTTCGCAAGCTCTCAGTTCGATTCTCGATTCGATTTTCGATTCCTGATTTGATGCTCGATTCGACTATAATGAATATAGATGTAATACAAATCCTATATTTATAAAAAAAAAGAATAGTGGACATAAGTTTACTAATGGTTAATTAATACAAAGAAATTAAGAGCCACAAACCTAAAACTCTTTTTATTTTAGGTACACTACACTAAATGCATATAATGAATAGACAGGATTTTGATGCAAAAATTGGACAAGTCAGAACAGTCGCATGCCTTGATCAAACAGGATCTGGTTGTTTTATGTTTAAGATAGATATAGATAAATAAATATATAAATACTTAGACATTTTTTATTACATTGATCTGTTTGTTTTTACAATGGGGTAATTTTTGTTAAGAGTTCATGCAACACATGGAAACTTGATTTCAATCTTTGAATTAATCTGAAAAAAATAGCAGAAATAAATACAATAGAATAAACTGTGAGGTTGAGCCCCACCATGGCAGACTCACGATTCTCTACACTCTCTGAAGCGAAAGTCCTCTTACAGCATTCGTCCTTGCTTTTGGTGTTCCGAATTAATGCATTTTGTGAAATGAACTTTAACAGAGAGTAGAGGCAGTGAACACTGCATTGGGAACCTGTGAATTGGAACCCAGCTTCAGTGTCTTTAAACTAATGAGTTGAGTTAATTCACTGGCTCACTCATGAAGAGTGAAAACCAAAATTGCGTACTGTCTGAGTATGTATTAGATGAAATAGAATTTTTACTTGTACAATGTTAAAAAGTACATTCTATATAGTATGTGCATGGGTAGTGAATGAAATTCGTACTACATCCACATGTTTTGCCATGGTTTTACTGTCACATGACCTACCAGCTATCAGTTGTGTTGCTTCACTGCTATTCATTAATCCTCTCATGGGATTAGTATAATTCACTGCCATAAATCAGCAGTAGGAAGGAGGTCATCGACTTTTCGCCTACTGTTACTATATGTACCTGGACATACTCTTTTGCCGTACTTTTTTTTCCGCAATATTGTAGCAAAGTGTTAAATTTCGGATACAGCTAGTCCCTTGGTTTGTTGCTGAATTAATCAATTACATAGATAATTAAATGTGGGGAAAGCGGTATTTGAAATATCCTGTTTGAAAGTTAGCCGGATACTAGTTCTGTCATATGAAATACTTGCTGTGGGATATTGATTTCACACGAGACTTTGCGAAGGATCCTTATAAAAATGAGAAGTGGCACATTTCCAAATCGATTATGATTAAGATGGAAAATAGCTTCTTCCTTTTGCGCTATTCCTAGAACACCACTTTGTTCATTCTCTACCATTTATAAAGGCTCAATGTTCAGGTTTTTTATAGGAATAATGTAAGAATTAGCTATACTGTCATCGTTATTTGCAGTTCTTTAAATGAGGAAAATTAAGCTTTAATCTTAAATGATGTATTTGTTGTCTCTCATTTCTCTAATGAACTTTCTCGTTCGTTATTTCCTGTTTTGCCACACTCGTATTCGATAACTACTTCTTACTGTCTCACAATCTCTGCCTAATTCATTTTCTCTCTTAATCCATTCTTCTTTCTCCATCTGTCTTTTAAAACCCGCCATGTCGATCACATCATTATTCATACCCACATGTCGACCAGCTGCTGCACAATATCTTCAAATTTAATCATCCTCTTAAAAAGATCTTTTGGGTTTACTATGGCAAGAGGTGAACAAAACAATATGTCCCTGAGTGATTGAGCTGTGTTCTTTTATTCAGTCTACTAACTAACAAAACTAACACCACTCACCTCACAAAAAAGGGTCAGCTTAAAGTGGTGTCACTAGTGGTGTCAGTAAAAAGGAAGGAGAGAAAACTGAATGTGGGCGAAAAATTTGTGATTTCTTAAGATGTTTTAAGCTATGTAATTCAAAGTCAATTCTGCCCTATTGTTCATATTTCAGTTTTCTCCTGCAGGCTGGCCTTTTGGCAGTTTGGTGTGTAAGCTGAGTGGGATGGTGCAGGGAATATCGGTATCCGCCTCTGTCTTCACTTTAGTGGCCATCGCTGTAGACAGGTGGGCAAAAAAGTATTGTTGTCAAAATATTTTATTTTTCTGATTTATATATTTTTTTTCATGCCAGGACAAGTATTATATACTACCATTTAAAATTTGGGAATTTATAAAAATGATTATGAAAGATGTCACATTTGCTGCATTTATTTAATCCAAAAATACTGTAAAAAAACAACAACGAAAATGGTAATACTGTGGAATATTATTATAATTAAAATAACTGTTTTCTTTTTAAAATATAATTTTAACGTTTAATTTGTTTCAATGATGCAAAGCTATTACTCAGTCTTCAGTGTCAAATGATCTTTCAGAAATCATTCTGTGCTTTTGGTTTTTGACTATTTGGTGTTCAAGAAAAAATTTGAAAAAATTGTGCAGAATAATGACATTTAAGTAGGCCTATTAATTTATTATATATATATATATATATATATATATATATATATATATATATATATATATATATAAAATCTTACTGACCCCAAACTTCTGAATGATAGTTTTAAAATAGTAACATTTTTAAATGCTTATTTTTTATTTATTGTATGCCTTTTTCTTAAAACACTTTTCTTGAAACGCTTATTTTCTGTTTTTGTCTACTGTGTTTTCTGTCATCCATCTTTTTTCTTTTCTCCTTTTATTATGTCCTTCCTTTCCCTTGTTTTACATTAATGTGTCAGATTCCGCTGCATTGTCTATCCCTTCAAACAGAAGCTTACTATCTCCACCTCCACCCTCATCATTGTCATCATCTGGGTTCTGGCTATCTCCATCATGTGTCCGTCTGGTGTTATGCTACAGGTCACCAAAGAGCACAGGGTCTCCATCTTGCTAAGTGATGGCAACACCACGCAACCCTTCTACTGGTGCCGCGAAAACTGGCCAAACCAGGAGATGCGCAAGATTTACACCACAGTTCTCTTCGCTAACATTTATTTGGCACCTTTGACCCTGATTGTCATTATGTATGCTCGGATTGGAATCACACTCTTCAAAACATCAATGCCTGCGACTGTGAGCCAAGTTGGGACCTCAGGCTCCAGTTCTGGCTCTGGAAAACATAGCAGACATGAAAGTCGTCAACTGGTGTCCCGAAAGAAGAAGCGGGTCATTAAAATGTTGCTAGTGGTGGCCCTGCTCTTCATCCTGTCATGGTTACCATTGTGGGCTCTCATGATGCTGAGCGACTACGCTAGCTTGAGTGAGCATCAGCATCGCGTCATAAATATCTATTTTTATCCTCTGGCTCACTGGCTGGCGTTCTGTAACAGCAGCGTCAATCCCATAGTCTATGGGTTTTTCAATGAGAACTTCCGTAAAGGTTTCAAGGCGGCCTTTAAGCTTCAGCTCTGCTCAGCCCTTTCGGGGAAGAGAAGAAGCTACTCCCACCGACTGCAGGGGAATGCTGTATTGCCTGCCAGTTTGCCCATGATCAAGGAGTCTGCACTGGAGGCTGGGGGTCCCAGACCAGGCCAAGGGCTCATCCAAGGGTTGGTGTCAGTGGGCAATGGTGACAGAAGCCAGTCTTCAGGCCAGGAGAACATAAAAGAACAGGATCTGATCATGGAAGATCTGGAGAAGGTTTGTGTGTGTGCGTGTGCATTAGAAAAAATTGCGTGTTTGTTTGACTTTTTTATTTATCTAAGGATCTAGAAGATAATCACGATTTTGTTTACTTTTCACGAGTTAAGGTATTATTGCGCCAAGTCGAAGTGCTCTAAAGCACTTTTTATGGTATTCCGCCATACAATATAGTCATCAATTTTAAACGCTTAGAAAAACTCAACGTTTTATTTTGTGTCACCAGCCTAGGTCGAGTTACACAAATCGAGTAACTGTGTTTAAATAGGGAAAACGAGGAAGTGTTTGGTCGCTTATCTTTTTGGCCCATAATTTTAATACTATATGTAATGGCTTGGAAAGTATTCTACGCGTTTAATTCATTTTCCAGCTGCCTTTGCTTTAGCAAGTGCGCGCGCGCGCCCTGCACTCTGTTTCCTGGGCAACCGCTGTGCAGCACTGTACCTAATTAGTGCTCTTACACACCTCTCACCTGATTCCCTTCTTGTTTGATTTCTCACACTACTTAGATCCCTTCTATATCTCCCTTCTCTGCCAGAGTGTTTTGACTGTTTTTTTCTGTCATTCTCCAGCCATTCAAATATTGTTTTATTTAGTCTATCTTATATTGTTTCCCCTAGCCCTGTCCTGACCTGCAGTTTACTTTTCCTCAACCTTTTTGGATTTGCCTCTGTTATTGGACCTTAACTGTCAGAACTGATCTGGTCTTGGGTTCTTTTTTTTTATTCGTCCAGCCGTTTCATTAGTACCATTTTAATGCACCTTTAAGGAATAGACAAGGTACAAATTTGTCCTTTTAAAGGTACTGCCCAGTAACAAGCTGTTGTTACCCCAAAGGTTTTTCTGACAGCGCAGATGCTGTAACCAGCATTTTCCTTTTTTTGTGCCATCCAAGGTAATTGTACAGCTGTTCTTCTCTAAATTGTAAATCTCCTTCTGGCATCAGCAGATTTTTGTTCTAATAGACCCTGTTTGATCCATATTTATTACAGAAAGTTTTAGTGAGATTGAAATGTAACCACTGTTTGTCTGTTTTTCTTCACAGGTAATGTATGATTTATAGGTGCTTAATGATCTTCATGGAACCTGTTCAAAGGTACTGTGCACCCAGATGTTTCTTCCCCTCTCCTTGACTGTTTTACTGCTGGGGGACACCATGAGTTTGTCTTTCATCTTATTTCATCTCTTTCATCTTCAAGGCAAGGACGTGCTCTGCCTTTTCTCACATAAAATTAAGACAATAATCATTCCAAAAAGGCAATTTAAACTGGAGGGTTTAATATTCAGCAATTGTGTGTGACAAACACAACCAAGGCCATCTTATGGACCAAGCTTTGACTTAAGATGTGCAATGAAATGACATCCTACTGGATGCCAAATTATGCCCAATGTCTTTCATGGATGTTCACGCTTACACCCGGTTTAACCTGAGGAATGCACCCTGAGATTCATTTAAAATTACACCAAATGTCAAGACCACAACTAGTACAGATATTCCCATGGGAAAGGTTTCTAAAGCGGACTGAAGTACCTGAACAGGGGATATTTGAGGGTAATTTCTATTGCATCTCTAGATCGGGAAGGTAAAATTACTCCATTTTGTCCAAATGGCTTGTTCAATTTCTTCTCTTTGAGTTGTGAAATTGACTACCTTTTATTTTTGTACTGCATGCTCAACCTGTTCACTTACTAACCATGATTGAATAAATGCCAGCAACAAAACATGTCCCTTGCTGGGGTGTTTAGAGGGTGAATGTAGTAGGTCTTGTTCTGTGAGTACCATCATAACTATGAATCTGTATTAGCATAAAAATAGTTGACTGTAACAGGAAGGCCATTTTTCCTGTTATTTTCACAAACGCTCAGCAGTTTGTGCCCTGACATGAAGGACAATGCCTGAGGATCTTTTCAGACTCAAAAATGCAATGTAAATGAGCTTCTGAAAAAGAGCTGTGCCTTAAAAAGATGGCATTAGCGGTCAGAAACCATGAGAACTTGAACGGTCTTATATGTGGAACGAGTCAAGAAACACATCCACGAAGGAATGGCAAGTATCCAAACTTGTCTCTGATTATTGCATTTGACATTTATGCATATTTCACAGTTTCGCTATTGGTGAATGAAAATCTATGCTGGCTATGTTGTGTGTGTAGAGAAAAGACCTCACTTCAAAATGAAGTTCTATTGTCTATATTTCTAATGTAAATCTGGTTTGAATGATGTGTAAACAATGAATAATCAAGCGAACAATCATTATTATTATTTTTTTCTTTACTAAAAATGCTGTGTAATTTGTCTCTGAGATGTTCTATGAGATGAAAGCATATACATAATGAATGTTACGTAGTCTAATGCTCAATTTACAAAAGGAATAATTATAATTACACAGCGCCATTGCTTGTTGCATAATGTACATTAGACAGAGAACAAGAGTTAGAGAGAGAAGCAAGTCCTTGTTGATGGTCATTATGAGCAACTTTATATTTTGTAAAAGTGAAAAACAGTGTGGGGTGTCATTCTACTTGTCATGTCAGTGCGTTGTGACAGCATAATCATGTCTTTAAAGCCCTATTCATGGGGGTATATTTGACAGTATATTTGTTGGATGTTGGATGAATGTTACCATTGGAACGTATTCATCTCAACAAAGAAAGATGCTATAGGATAATATAGGCCTATAAACAACATTATTTTGACACACTGTCATACAGTGGACAGGAAAATTATACAGTAAGAAAAACATCTAATTTTGTCTCTCTCTATTTTAAAGTTGTTAAAAGTCTCCAGCGCTGGAATTCAAACGACGTTCTACATTGATATTCAGTTTATTCTTCTTATTTATCTGGAAACAGTCCCAACATTGGAGGAGTTGATATGCAATGCATTTATACATGATTCCCACGTATGTCATCCACAGTAACATCAAAAACCTTCAGGTCTATCATTCTTTTTCTGAACACAGAAGTCTCGACTGACTCATACCAGCCAGATTTCTACATTTCCGTTCTCTAGTGTTTCTGGTCAAATTAGTGTATTTTCCGAGAATGTAACATTAAACTGACAAAAAAAAAGCATATGATTCCGTAGTGCTGACACTTTGTAAAAGACAGTCATTCCGACACTGCGAAGTCTCAACAGAGACTGATCTTGATAGTTAAATGAGTGGCGCTAATTTATGTTGATAACATATCCTACATACAGCTCCAAATCGCATCCAAATTAGGAGCACTCCTATACCTTACTCACATACAATAAGTGGTGCCATCCCCTTTTTCTCTCGTAATTCATTGACGTGATGCATATGGTGACAGAAACAGATTTTTTTCAGGTTTGGTGGTGCACTAATCAATCAATTTCAGGAGTTATTTTAGTTTATTACTGTTTTAACATCTATTACTTTTAACATCTACATTACATTTACATTTATTCATTTAGCTGACGCTTTTATCCAAAGCGACTTACAATTGCTATATATGTCAGAGGTCGCACGCCTCTGGAGAAACTAGGGGTTGAGTGTCTTTCTCGGGGACACACTGGTGTCTCACAGTGGATCTGAACCCGGGCTCCCATACCACATAAGAGGGCTAAGGGCTCCCATACCATAAAAGCCCGGATCTGAACCCGGGCTCTTATCCAATGCGCCATCACCATGCTGTTGTTGTGGCATCTATTAATCTGAGCTCATTTTTATTCATAGTAGTTTTAAAAAGTTTAATTAATTCAGTCTCTCCTTTTACCCAGTATTAACAAGGGTTCATATGGAGAGGGGAATAGGACAACAGTTCAGTGGAAATTAGAATCGGTCATGGCGGCATTCATTGGTTGCTCAGGAAAAAGATGGATATGTTTCTACATATTCAAATTGCAAGTGACAACAGGCTCAATTGAGATGTGCCTCTCCTGAAGTGTAGAAAAGTAGATCAACGCAGTCAGGTATAGGAGTGAAATATAGACCTATGCAGTCGACGCCGGATAGTTCTCACTTCTTGTAGTCGATCAAATGTAATCTAAGTTCTAAAAGCTTCTATATGAAAATGATGAACAACTCATCTAAAGTAGCGGTTTGCAGGTTAGTTAATTGTCCTACACCAAAGATTTGTTCTCTATCCATTTTAAGTTTAACAAAGATATGTATTTTAGATTTCTTTTAGGAATATGTTATCAATACTTATCTCATCCAGAGATCGCATCAGAGAGTTGAAGAAAATTCACACATAATTTACATAAATAAAAACAATATCAGGTTTAGAAAATTAAACATTTTGGAAGAGAACAAATCATCAGGGTGGTTTAACCAATGAGCATTAAGCTGTGTTGTCAGCAAGCCATTTACCATCATCCATTCATTCAGCGCATACTTGGGAAAGCAACTGTGCCCGAAATCTCACCCCTATTTGTCCAGTTTGAATAAAAGGGCTTGTGCCCACCGGCTACACACTGACAGAGTGCTGTAAAATGCAGCACAGCATCTTTAAGAACAGAAATCTGCACATGTTTTTTGATAGGGTGAAGCAGCCCATCCCACCTGATCTGAAACCAGTTATGTTTCTTCAGTATTGTTCCTGTTTCAGCTCTTTGAAGCTTTCTTATCAAGTGGCGATGATACTTGTAAAGTTGGCATGAAACGATCCTCTTTTCTTTCGGTGGCGTACTGTATATTCAAGTGAAACAGCTTCTTGATTTTGTCAGCGGGACTTGATTTTGTTCATCATGAATTGATTGGCTTACTGTCGTTTGCTAATTGCTGTGATCTCCTGTTATTGTCCCGTCCTCGCATCAGCGCACACGTCATCAGTTAGAAGAGTTTTTTGGGGGAAGTTATATTGCCTGACTATCTGACTGTCATACATCTGGCGCAAAGTGTTTTTGCTTGTTTCAGCCCAACGCAGATATCATTTTCGCATCCTGCGCCACGTTGTTTAAATAGCAAAGGCCTTTGCGCCCATTTGTGAGCCTATGGGTGTGCTGGTCTGAAAACGAGGTGTGTTGAGGTGCATTGTTGGCACATTGCTATTTTGAGGCAACTGAAATTGACATTGGCATAATGGTGCAGTATTTTTTTTTATTTTATTTAAAAAGCGTGTTAGTAATGTGCGCCTATAGTCAGGTCCACAGTGCGCGTACACTCTGCTTATTACACACAGGGACAAACAGCAGCACACAAACTAGCCAAATATTACAAATAAAAGGATTGAAATATAAAAGATTAATATTGTGTATATGGTGGAATCCGGCTTGTCCCATAGATGGTCCCCGACCATTTTTTATCGTCGATAAATTAGCAAAAGTGGACATGCTCTAAGTGCACTTCCGCCATGCACTTTAGACCATGTGCTTGGATCGTTAAAATAGGGCTTATTAACTATTAACCAAAAAAAACTGTGATGTGCATGGATACACCATTCATTAAAGCAACACAAAAGTACAATTTTTTTTTACCGTAAAATAATATTTTCAAAATCGTTTCAGTGGTTCATCAAGTCAGGACATGGTGAAATGCACATTTGCCACCACTTTGCGGTCCTTTATCTGATATATCCATGCTATGTAAAATTGCCAGATCGGGTCTCATTTCTGTAGTCCGAATGAGACACAAGAAAACTAAAAATTTGACTTGCTTTACTGCATTCGTTAAAATTGCCGATAGGTGGAGCGTGCTCGACAGTAGACTACAACTACACGTAAGATACCTAGCAGCCGGCTAGCTTTTGAATCATGACGGAGTCTGGAAATAAAAGAAAGCGTATGATGTTGGAGGTGAGGAAAAGAAAACGGTAGCATGATCGAGTAAGAGCTAGAAATAGAGTGATCCTTGGACCAGCTTACAATCGTAGGCTGCAAGACAAGACTGATGGTCACTGTGCTTTTTTGTTACTGGACTTGTTAGTAATACAATTTTTTCTTTTAGTTTTAAAAACACTGTGCATGTATGTTAGATTGTTTTATTTTTCAATTGGCTAATGTTAAACAAGGCGTTAGCTATCGTGCGAACACATAATTAGTGATAAGCACATAATTTTCTGTTTCAGTTTTTCTAGCAGCCAGTAAAACGGTGTCACCTGTCTCTGCAATATTTTTCCCCAAAAATGCTCAAGATTTTCATAGACAATGTAAATGACTACTACATGCTATACTTTTTATCCTTGTGCAAACCTAGGTTGCTGTTACACCGTTTCAAATTTACTGTTACACAAAATAAATAATAGAAGCAAGCAACGTCACTATTTATTTTTTCTTCGTTTGTCATTTCGCAATACATCATACTTTCATAAAATCATGCATCATACCTTGTCTGTGGCCATTGTTGATTCCAAAGCTGGTGCTGGATAAACAGCGAGCGGGCGACAGTAGGATGCGATAGGCTAAATTATTTAGGACAGCAGTAATGGAAAATTCCGCTTCCAACCTGTAGGGCGACCACAGAGGAAAAGTTACTTGGTGTTGCTTTAAAAAAACAATGCAAAATTCCACACAATTAAAAAATTTCATTGATTTGATTTAGTTGGTCATACAAAATTTTAAGTAAAAATCCACTGGAGAGTTATTGAAATCTTGAATATACCGACACCAGGTTATTCTGTCCATGCAATAACTGCATTACTAATTTTAATGACAAGTACATAACTCAAGTAAATGGGAGAAAAAATGGAAATTACACTACTGAGATATTTGCATCAATACATCCTTGTACCCTTAATAAGTTATTCTAAAACTGCTGTGTGTATTGTTTTTATATGCTTGTAGATTATTTAAGACTAAAGTCTCCAAATACATCACCTTCTGTTCTAACATATTCAAAGAGTAAGCTATTAATGATTGGCATTGGGACCCAGAAGAAGAAATGAAAGCTTTAGCGTAAATTCTGCCGGGAAGACTAAACTGTTACGTCACTTATTACCTTCTCATCTATCCAATTGTGTTCTAATGCTTTTAGTATAAAAGATCAGTACATGTCTGAGTTCGCAGATGCTGATGCTTTCATTCCCCTTCATCCACCACCTGGATGGTCCCTTCCCATACCTCCCAGGAGGTTGGCTGCGCCCCTGCCTCCGTTTTCAGGCAGGAAATGCAGATTCAGGTTCCCTGGGATTACGAGCTACGCCAAATAATTTTATATCATAATATTTGCTTGCTGGGATGTTAATAAATGCATACTTGTTTCGGTATTTTACCTCCCAAGTCTTTCTGGTACTATGCTGTTGGAATTTTCCTTCGAAACATACTGACAAGGTCAATGTTATAGATGCATTTGTTCAAGTGATGTTTCAGTGACTCTGGACATTAATCTGGGCAATCTGTTATATGGTGGTGTTATTAAACTGTAAATTTTGTGCTATATAATCTTTGTGTTTGAACTAATTGGAATGGTGTTTGTACATGGAATGTCAAATCTATGAAACCGCATGATGTCATATTTGTGATTGTTTAACAGATGTCCTCCCTTGTGTGACAATTTGTGTGTACAATCCTGGCATCAGAGTCAATTCCCTGAACACTACTTTGCATTTTTTATACTGAAAACAGCAACAACAAAAAAAATGTGGGAGTTGTTTTTCTCCACCTTTCAAGATTGTATGGCTTTGTGCATCATTACAAGAAAGATTACTGCTCATTTCTGTTGTTTAAATATAGATAGTAGACTATATGTGACTGTAAATGTTGACTTAATAGCCTATATATTAAATAAAACCAGTAAATAAATTTTGTCTGTTGAATGTGTTGCTCCGATTCCCTCTACTTAGAGAAGAACAACACCCATGAGAAAGAAATATGCCCATGGCATATGGCATTTTTGAGAGAAGAAGAGGTAAATAGTAAGCCTTCCCATGACAATGCCATGCAGCAAACAAAAAATGAGAGATGGCACTTCAGCACTTATGACAAGGGCTTCCTGAGGGAGGACTTGATAAGAGCAACAAATCTTCCATTATTAGATTATCGCTAAAACTCTTTAGATAAGGGAGAGAAATGCCAGTTCTCCATTAAAGGATTACTTTAAGTGCTATTAATTAGAAAGAGAGAGAGAGAGAGAGAGAGAGAGAGAGAGAGAGAGAGAGAGAGAGAGAGAGAGTGACTTAACCTTCTGCTGATTCTTAAAAAGATTATTGTTTGCTACTGTTCATGTTTTTACTTCTCATTACTACTCAGAATTAATGAAATGCACATTGTGTCTGATGACTGTTAGATGCTGACTTTAATTTCATCAGTGACAAGAAATGTGTTTTGACAAATGACATGAATCTTCTAATGCAATCTCACAGTGAAATGGAATGCCTATTATAAAGTAAAACAACTTGTAATTAAATTCAGATTGATGAAAAGCACGTTTAGCTTGTGATTAAAATAACTAATCTTGATTGCATTTTAAAGTGTTAAAGTCTTCAAAAATAGGTAACACTTTATAATACTGTATCTTACTTACTGCAACTAAGGAATTATTGAAGAACTTATGGGTAATTCTTTATTAACTACTTCTTCACTGCTGTTAAAGGAGAACTCCGGCGAACAATGAACCTTTGGTCTAATAAAACATAGGTACCTAGTCAACCGTTCTCTGAGATTTGTTTTCATGATAATCGAATGTAAAGAGTTTTATCTCTAAAAACTGTTTAGCGTATAATGCTAGTAATGGGGGCATTGACTAAGTAAAAAGAAATCGCTAGATTATACCACTGACAAGGCTCAAAATAGCCCCACACTAACACAGTAGCCTAACATAACGAGGCTCCATACATGCAAAACGAAGCACTGGGAACTTTGTAAGTGTACAGACCGTTTAATACGAAGATACGTTATAAAGACAGTTCAATTCATGTTTACACAGCAGGAGCCATCTTAGAAAATAGTCTCGATAAGTCGATCCCCGAACGCCGATGGCTTCTGTCTGTATACGCGAAGTGAACTGTCTTTATAAAGTATCTTCTTATTAAATGGTCTGTACACTTACAAAGTTCTCAATGCTTCGTTTTGCATGTATGGAGCCTTGTTATGTTACTGCGTTAGTGTGGGGCTATTTTGAGCCTTGTTAGTGGTATAAACTATCGATTTCTTTTTACTTAGTCAATGCCCCCAGTACTAGCATTATAACTCTTTACATTCGATTATCATGAAAACAAATCTCAGAGAACGGTTGACTAGGTACCGATGTTTTATTAGACCAAAGGTTCATTGTTCGCCGGAGTTCTCCTTTATACTAAGTAAGATGTGTTAACTAATCAGTAATGGAATTTTATGATTGTGTTAGTTATCAATAACTAATGAATTCTGTCATACCTTCAGAACTGCTACTAATTATCAAAGTGCATTTGGAAAAGCGAGCGATTCGTTTGAATGCATACAATAATATTTTCACCGCTATATGGGAGAAATTCCTACACACTGTCCCTACACAATGCCCTTACCTTTATGTTTTTTCGCTTAAACTTCAAACAATGAGTATTTGATATCAAATTATATAAAGTAAGCGATCAAACAATGCTCTCTTTATAATGTCTGGAGCTGTTGATGACACAGCACGAGTTTATCTGGACACTTATCTGGACATAAAACTCATTATAATCAGTTACACTGCACAGTGAACCACTTGCTGCATGTATTTACATCATGTTTGCATTGTTATTTACGGTGAAAGCATTCGTGAGAGTGCAGAAATCACATTGCAATGACGAGACATTGCAAGAATGTCAGAATGGTTTTGAGTACAATTTACACAGATATTTATTCTGTTTGTGTTTCAGCTCAATGTGCTCATTATATTTTCTCTGCCTTCGAGGCAGTGTGCTCAGTCAGAGACACAATAATTGCTATCAATCAATTGTGAGACAGTGGCATAAATGGACTTTCATGCAGTGTTTGTTTTTGTTCAGCCACACTAACATCAGGTTTGGGCAAGTTAAATGTAGTGTTCTCAAACTGGACATACACAACAAGTAATTTATAATGGGGATGAATGCTAAAAATATTTACAGTTATAACACTGGTTTGACAATACTACAGACTATACATCCATTATTAAAATAATCAAAAATGCAAAAATGCAAAATACACAGTGCATGGTGCAAAAAAAAGTTCCTTCTCTGATTAAGAGGCTGCTTTCTTTTCCTTCTGATTAAGCATTGGTATATAAAGCCACACACAGCCATGCCTCTATATAAATAGTGCTGCACAGCCTCTCTTGACCCAAATTACAACTGTCACCTGAAATATCTGTAGGAATCACTCACCATACCATTTTTGTCCAGGGAAGATGTTAAATGATAAACCCCGAGGACCATTGTTAAATATAACCAGCGTTTCACAAAGAGACAAATTATAATAATTCTCATAAATAAAAATCTATAAAAATTAAATCGTGCTATAAAAGTCAGTTGAAATGTGTTTATGTGTGTCATTCTGTTGAGGGTAGCGCATAAATCAACAAAGACAAACAGAGGCAAACCGACAACAGATCATTTCATCCTGAGAACGCATTGAAAACATCATTACTTTACTCAAAACTTTAATCGTCCCAAGCACAGCACTGAGCGAAAGGATAATGGAAGCTCCTCAGATCACTCTGCTAGATTGATTACCTCCAAGCTCATGTTGACTGAGCACTTCTTTCTTTGAGTGATGCGTTCAGTTTTCTGTTTCTTGAAAGTGGGAGCAAAACACGTTCAAGGACATTTCTGTGTTATATGTTATTCTAAATGCTTGGCCAGGCAAACATAACATCAGATCGTTTGTAGCTCAACAGAAATAGTTACAGAAATAATTCTGTAAATTTTAATGTTCAACACGGATCTGTCATGCTTCTGGGAGGAAAAGAAATGAATCCATAAATAATAAAATAAAGGCATCCACTTCAAAGTAAACAAGCACTGTATTCCAAACACATTCCAGATGGAAACCATGAGGTAAGCCAATTACATTTCCAGCTTGTTTGACTCATTTTAGATATAGCAACCACCAAGTATCACTAAAAATAACAATGAAATAAAGCTAATTAATTAGTATGACGAGTGCCCTACATGCAGCCAGCCTTACTGATATTTTGATTTATTATTCATATGTTTTATTATTCAGAGCGAGGCAAAGTCCTCCTTTTTGCATTTGCTGTTTTAAAGTTTTTGGGGTAAGTAATAAATCATATGAAATTTCTAAATGTTCATATTAAAATGATTAAATAAAACTATACATACCAATCATAATGTCACTGTTTATTTTTAAATATGTTTATCGTTTCAAAATAACTGCAATAAAAAGCATTTTTCTTTTATTTGTTACTATATGTTCAGCTGTCCGTCTGTTCTGACGATTAGCCAATAAATCCTTGGTAAGCAGCTTTCACGGTAAACTCCAATAAGAACACTGTGTGTTAATGATGATTAACAATACTTATTTAAACAGAGAGCGAAACAACCACATTTAGCATAGAGTTAATGCATGACCAAGAACTGAGGAAAAGTATTAGCGTCATGCATAATTGAAAAAAAAATTAGTTATTTGAACTTGACAGTTGCAGATAACTTCATTTTCTTCAATTACACATGATGTTTATTTACTTGATCATTTTAAGGCAATGGGCTTCTGATCACTTTTTACTGTGAAGGCTAGCAATAGCCTACAAGTAAATTTTGACTTTGTGGGGACAATCTTTGGTCCCCATGAGGAAACAAGCTTAAAAATAATACAGAATGATCTTTTTTGAAAATCTAAAATAGCAGAAAGTTGAAAGTAAGTACCAGTAAGTACCAGTAAAGAGTAAATGTCAATGCATTGTTGTATGTAATACTTACAGTACATTATGCCTCTGAATGCCTGCCTACCTACCCTCATATCAATATAAAATTTATTTCTAGAACACAGTTCCAGAAGTGAGATTGAATGTGAAATTGAATAAGTGCACTCTATGACGCCCACAACGGTTACGGACACCCAAGTGGCTGTTCCCTCAAATGGTACTCTATGTAATATGTTAGCCTTACTGTTATCTATAAGCTGTGCTCCAAAACAGTGACAAATTCACATATAGAAGACCAAACCCAACAATGAAAATGAAAATCAGGTTGATGTCAGAATCCAACGGTGGATAGATGCTGTATTGTGTTTGAAAATGAAAATGGGGATGACGTCAGAAACCAACATTAGTCGGGGATTCTGACGTCAAGTAAAGTACAGATACTGATAAAGTGTACTTATACAGTACTAAAGTAAATGTACTTTGTTACCTCTGGATAGGAGTACCTAAAGGCCTAAGTGGCGGTATGTGAATATAATTTAACAACACATTCACGGTTCTCTGGGGGTGACATGCAGGTAAACAAATAAAATATTTTTATAAAATAAGTTTTTTTAAGTTAAAGAAAAAAATCTGTCTTTCAGTTTTTATTTTTATATAAATATACAATTTTGTCCTATTCAAATGTTTTATTAAATGTTATAAATTAGTGAGGTCAAAACTAATCTAAAACTATCAACAACACTGGTCCAGAAGCACTTCCTGTTTCAGTTTTTTTAACACTACATAAAAGCTGGGATAAAATACAACCAACAAACATATAAAACTGAATCAAAAAGTTAAACAAACATCTTTCAGATGTTTTCTTTACATGTGAAATAAAGAAAAAAGTAACAAACTGAAACAGGAAGTGTTTCTGGACCAGTGTTGTTTACATCTTGCAAAATGGTCTATACATACACAGGGGCAAACAACTTAAATAATGAGGAAACAGGATACAGCTGGAGAGACTAATCGACATAAAAGAAAAACTATAAAGGACAACAAAACATGGCACACAACGGGAAATAACAAAAGCAGACAGCACATACATTCTGTATTAATATACAGCACATAACTTAATTACCTGGATCGGTTTATGCTAAAAACAAAAATGAAAAGAGCAGGTGATCAGCAGCTAAAGCTCCAAATAATTTACCCCATTAGGTCTCAGATCTCCTTCATGCTTATGGATATTAAAACTAAGTGAAATAATGTTGATTATTCTCCTCTTTATGATTCTTTCCACTCCTCACTCCTTTCAAAGCAAACGTTGAATTATGAGCTGTATATGAAACTTAAGCTTTGATATCGTTAAAGCCTGAAGCCTGTCTAAAGTGGATGAGTTTTTCTTTGTTGCGTTGCACAACACATATCTAAGCAAGGTAAAGATATTGCACAAGTTCTCTTCATTTTGTTGCTCAGTTCCTTTTATTTACCTGTTTCTAATATCACCACACAGTTGCATCATGAAATCCCACTTTCCATTTCATGTCCTTCCCCCACCTTGACCTAAATGTTTTAGAATGACTGCAAAAAGGTTCTAGGGTTCTGTCAGGTGCTTCAAAAGAACCTTTTAGGGGTCCCCATAACGGCATAATTTTATGGATTTAGTTTTTTTTATCACATTGTATGATTCATTTAAATGCCTCCCTCCCATAAATGTTGCATCTGAAAGGGAAACTCATATATAAATGCATAGAGTATATGTAATATAGTCAGCAACAAAAATAACTGTGCCCACACCTTCAGCACTAATTTTACACTGTGTGTCTTTAGTAAATCCTGATTAACACGTTCCACCTGTTTTCACACTACAATTTTCTTAATGGTTTCTGCAAAACTCTACGTTTCCTTTACCTTCCCATCACAAAATCCATTTCCCACAGCCAGTGTCATTGCCTGACTTATGTGATTAGCAATAGTGTTGGAATCCACGTGATGTGATCATGTATTACCTTGTTTAGCTCTGCCTTTTTAAGTCCTGTGTTTCCACAATCATTTCAATGTCTTGTTTGTGTCCCGTATACTGTATTGTGTTGCATAGCGAGTTCATTCTTCATAATAAATTTTAGTGGAGAACCGGTGCGAAAGAAACACGGGGCGAAAGAAACACGGGACGAAAAAATGTCACACACACTAAAACATCACGTGATTTCACCATTGTTTCACGCGGTTAGGTCCGGAAAACAGTTTCCAGTAGGCCGATAAGTAGTGTAGCTGTACTTTTTTTAATTACAAGTTGTGTTTTTCGTTTCATGTGTCACACAGTAGGCCAAATGATCAATCTATAGCTTATTTAATGCTGTAACACATCCTGAAGTTTGCCTGGTCAGAGTTTTCCAGTATACAAGTAAATCGGGTTTAAATGACAGCAGTTCATGTCGGGACGAAAGTAACACTCGTTAAAGTGTATGGTGTATAAGTGAACTTATCAACTGTAAGATCAGAATATGTTTTTGACTATACAAACCTTGCTATATTACACAATTGTCTCTGTACAGGGTTTTGACCCCCCCCCCCCCCCCCCAAACCCCCCTCCATCGTATTTATTTGCAATTATTAATATGTTGTGCTTACTGCACTACTGTAAGTTTTGTTTGTTGGCGCCATCTAGTGGAATATTCTTCATCATTATACAAATAATTTTTAGAAAAAAATGGGTTTTATAGCATGATATCATGGGAGTCTATTATGATTCCATAAAAGGACTTCCATTGATCCTAAATATTGTTTAGTTCATAGGAAAGGCTCTATGATCATTATGTGGTGAATTAAATAACCATGTACTTTTACCTACTTAAAGCTATAATTTCTAATACACCGATCTGAGGACCTTAATGAACAAGCTAAAAACAAAATCCATACATGCAATTCAAAGAAAATGATTTACGTAACTGTACTAAAATTTTGTTTATTTCCCCAAAATAAATGATCATGTGTTTCCTTTTTTCACTACCAAAACACTTCATTATGTCAACTTGAGAAAAGGAGTAACTTTTGTATTTGAAGATGATGTGCAGCTTTTTATTTTTTATTATTTTTTTTATTCCCCCTTAGTACATAAAAATGTACTACAACATCCAGCCAACAGCTTCATTAAAACCTTTGGTTAGACTATTAACAACTGCTGTAACTTGTACAAATACAAATGGCTACTATGGCTCTAACAAACTCTACAAATAGCTCATTTATCCTCTGTGCTTCAGTTCTAACCTGAATTAATTGAAACTTTAAATTATTCTCTAGATTTTAATGACTTCACTTTATTTTACTCTGTTGTACAATTTGTACATCTCCACCGCTGTACAGCTCAGGTAATTAAGTAATAAAGCCAGACCAACATTTTGTAATTATACCACTAGCAGTCTGCTATAAAATCATTCCAATTTTATTATTTTGGCAGTGCCAATTAGCCTAATGCACAGCTCATGCAGGATAATAATTAGTTTGATTATGATATCCCAATAAGATAAAAAAAAACAACTAAACCTACTAAATTAAAGTTTGTCCGTTTAACTATAACAGTACAATTGTTACAGTAATAAATTTCAACGATCAAATGTGATTTATGCCTCAGAGCAACTTAATTAGATTACCAAAACATATTGTTAATACATACTGTAACAAACAAGCACAAATATATTTATATCTCAATTAATAAGAAAAATATTTTCGTACGCAATGTTGCACAACAACAATTGGATATATGTGTTCATATTGTAAAAATAACAATTAGTGGTTTAAATTACAGTAATTTGTAGTAATTAAGTAAAATAAAAATAAAGGAGATTTTAATCAACAGAAACTCAAAATATTATATATATATATATATATATATATATATATATATATATATATATATATATCCTTTAGGCTTTAGGACATTTTTTTAGGCCTAGGACATTTTCTAGGCTTTACCCATCATATATGGTCTCTGCATTTAAAAACAGGGAATTTTTTTGGTAAACAAGGTTAGCAACCCCAACGCTGATTTGTTAAAACTGTCCATTATGAAGTTTTGTATCCTAAAAACAACTGTTTTGGGGTTTACATTTCATGTCTTACGCAATACATAGAAAATGAGGCCTAACTGCACACCATTGCACACCAACTGTTTCACATTAACCATGCACCGTTTCTGGGCATTGCACCGAAAATAGTCCTTCATTAATAACCAATATCTGTCCTGGACTGTACTTCAAATATGTGAGGCATGTCCAACTGAATCAGTTATAGTGTTAGCAATCGAGAAAAAACAGCTAAAGCTAGATTGCTAAATTCCTAGCAGGAACTCATAGCTGTTGTATTGCTTAAAGTTCACAGAGTTTATAAAACCTGCTTTGAAGAATCCCAAAGTCTGCCGTAAAACAGCTTTTGATTACCTTCAGGTTGAAGCAAGAGAAGAAATTGAACCTCATTAGGCCTGTGGTTTCATAAAAAATGTTTATTTCAAGATGATGTCTCAAACCTTTTTGCCATTTTACATCATATAAACCCCATACATGTTCATGTCAGAATCTGTCCACAAACACACAACTCTGCCATCCATCATAAACTGAACACACAAGCGTTTATTATCAATAGGTGCCTCTCTTTGAGGGCAGTATCTGATCTGTCACCAAAGAATACATTGCCATTATGCCCCAAGTTTCTCTATGTACAGATAGTTACAATCCTGTGAAAACTAAAGAGAGATAAAGAGCTGCTGGATAAAAAAAATTGTAACTTTTTTTTTTCTCAGAGATGTTTAGGTAATGAAGGAAAGGGAAACGTACAAAGAGAGGATGACAAAGTGCTCATAGTCACAAAAAACACAGATTAAAAATTCTCTGAAACAGAGACATAACAGCTTGCAAATTTAGCACAGCTTATCGCATCTTAAAAATTGAATACTTTTTTTTTTAAAATGATCATACAATATCATACCACCATTTTCCATCCTTGGGGGAAAAGAGAACGTTTTTAGGCAGTCTGAACTTACAGAACTTACCGTGATTTTTTTTAATCTATTTTGGGTTTATTATTTATTTACATTATATAAATGCATGAAAACAATGCCAATTTTAAATGAGTCACTGCAAAAGCACTGCATTACTAATGTTGTTTTTAGAATACAAAGGTTTTTATAAAGGTGATTAAAGCAACCGATATAATGAGAGATCACATTCGGAGCAAATCCTTGAGCGAAACATCAAGGAAAATTGGGCTGAAATGGCCACACAATGTTCTTAAAATGGCATACAATATATGAGGTTGTCATTGGGTCTAATTCAATAGTCCTCTTGTGTTATTCTCACATTCTTGGCCAATGTCTTCATCACTGTTTGTGACCATCTCCTTTGGGGTGGAATCACTAGGATTGGTTTTATTTTTCTCCTTTTTTTTGTCCAGCTTGGGATTTGTTGTCTCTGAAACAGATGCATTTAAGACAAAACATTTTTACTTTACATGATACCTTAAACATGTTATCCTTATCCTTAAAGGGATACTCCACTTTTTTTTGGAAATAGGCTAATTTTACAACTCCCCCAGAGTTTAAACAGTTGGGTTTTACCGTTTTCGAATCCATTCAGCCGATTTTCAGATATTTAGAAGACTATCAGTAACCAGACAGTTTCTGGTCTCATTGACTAGTAGGAAAAAATATATACTATGGTAGTCAATGAGACCAGAAACTGTCTGGTTACTGAGATTCTTCTACATATCAGAACATTGGCTGAATGGATTCGAATACGGTAAAACCCAACTGTTTAACTCTGAGGGAGTTGTAAAATGAGCCTATTTCCAAAAAAAAAAAGTGGAGTATCCCTTTAAGAGAGGCTATTTCAAGCATTCATGTTTTTTGGGTTGCACTGATTATCATCTATTTGCATCCGTCAGAATTACTGAACTCCCACATATTTCAATAAGCATTTTATCTAAATCTGGACAAGGCAAAGCATGCATTTTGAATTACCATCTAGATTAAAATGATCGCCAGCAATAGCTTCACTGCTTCCAACAGCATCATTGTCTTCCTCACTGAGTTCCACTATTCGCTGTCTTGCACTCTCAAAAACAGATTTCAAAACAATGGAGTCTTCAAAGATCTAAGATATAGAGAGACATTTAACAGCCTTGATAAAATTCATCTGCTATATTCACTGATAAAAAAAAACATTTTTTTTGCCTTGCAAAAAATATTCAGACCCATTTATCACACCTGTTAACTGCTAAAGTAATTGTTTTAATGTTTAATGTGAATATGAACATAATATAAAAAGTGTTTAAGTTAAGTTATAGTTCACCCAAAAATTCTGTCATCATTTCCTCACCCTCAAGTCATTCTAAACCTGTACACATTTATTTGTTCTGCTGAACACAAAGGAAGATATGTTGAAGAAAGGTTGTAACCTTTAGCTACGTTGAGGCACCATTGAAAAAAAAAAAAACAACAACAACTGTTCAGTTTCTCACATTCTTTAAAATATCTTCCTTTGTGTTCAACAGAACAAAGAAATGTATACAGGTTTGGAACATAGATAGGGCAAAAGGTCATAGATGTTTGACCCAATGACCCAAGAACATGTTCTTCAGGCACACCTGAGATCCTTCCAGATTAAACGTCTGAGCGTTGTGACACATCTGCATGATATCCTTTTCCAGGTCTGCAATGCACCTGTATTTGTGATTACGCACTCTCTCCTGCATAAGCAAAACCAGGATCAATTCAAAGGAATTTGTTTAAGAGAGCAGAAGACGGAAACAAACATCATACACACATTTCCTGCTTTATCCATTTCAATGCAAACACCTAAGGGACATTAAAAGTAAGATAAATGAAGACAGATTTTTTTTTATCAAGTCTGTAAAAATTCTGCCTCCTGCATATCACTCTAAAACTCAATCAGCAACTTGTGTGACAAAAGCAAAATCAGTGTGTTTCTTGAGCTGAAAGGGGTGTCAGTGTGGCGATAAGAGTGGAAAAAAAGTGAAGAATGGTCTGGTGGAAAAGGGAGTGATGGAAGCAGAAGGTGAGATTTGTGTAATTGGTAACGATTCAAGTTCACCCTGATCCTCCTGAAGTCGACTGGCTTGCGGATGAGCTCGTAATACTCTGGCACCTCTTTTCTTGACGGCAGTTGGACGAAACCTTTACTGATCTGTCGACCCAACCTGTAGAACGGAGGTGTGTTCAAGAAAAGGCACAAAAAAGAGCTGTTACTCATTTTATTGTGCTATCTGACGTTGAAGTACACATGCACTGACCTGACTTAAAAAATAAAGGGAAAAAGTATGAACTCAAAACTTACAAGTTTTTTGTAAATCGTCGCGATTTATTTGTCATGAAATGAAAAACAGAACAATCAATTAAGTGTGTTTAAGTACTGACGTGTCCTTGTAGTTGATGACCATGTCTACGATGGTGTTCATCTGTTTTGTGAGCTTGGGAGGGTTGGGGGGCAGCTTCTCGGCAGGAGGGCGGCCCCGTCGCTTTTTTACTTTCTCCACCACCTCCTGACCAGTTTCAGAGCCCTGGTTGCCTTGATCGCTTTTTCGTTTCTTCAAGTTGCTTTCCTCCTCCATAACCTCAGACACTCCGTTTTGGATAGCCTGAGACTGAGGAGAAGACGTGATCCATGGGAACACTGATGAGCACTACTGGATGTGACAGAAATCGGGATTTGGACATGAACTGGAACTGAAAAGTATCCTCACTATGACATTCTAAGATCAAAAATGAAATAATACATTTAATTGTCTTAATGTTAGCCAGTTAACAAGAAAGAGAAGGGATGTTTTGTTTATTTTATTTGAAAAGGTGTATGAACTAATAATGAATAATTCTCTTATAGAGCATTTAATAAGGTAACTGTTAACTTACTGTTCATTGTAAATTCATGTTCTTTCATAATACAATAAAGATGTATGTATAAATGAACCTAATTTAATAAATAAATATAGCTGTTCGTTCATGGTACCTAATGCATTAACAAATGCAAAGTAAAGAGGCCCTGAGTTACAGTTTAGGACGCTATTTTTCACGATGATAAGAGCTATTTGGGACATTATTGTGCGAATTTTTATGAAATGCATGGTGCATGTGAATTTGCAACTCATTATAGTAATATTCATAAGACATATGGAGGGATTAATAATCAAGGCAGAAGTTCCTTTAAAATTTGTGTTTTGCTGACTTTGTGCCATCAACATTATGCAATGGATTGCCACAAATAACACAGTTGTAAGATTTTCTGGCAATTCATGCACTATGAACATATAGAAGTTTGCATGATTTAGGATATTTGCATTGATGTATTTTAAACACGCTTAAAAATAAAGTTTCCAAAGTTTTTTATTTTTATTTTTGCAGCGAATAGCCTACCATAGAATTGACTAGCTATTTTTGGTTACTCAAAGAACTTTTCAGAACATGTTAATAATCTAAAGAACATTTTGTGCAATGGAAAGGTTCAATGTCAAAAGCTTCATCATGGAACCACGGCTGTGAATAAAATAATCTTTATTTTTAAGAGTTAATAATAATCAAACCAAGATAGCTAACATAAAATAACTAAGCAGTTTAATAAACTTTCTGGCCATTCATCCTACCACTTCCAGGTCCAAATTGACACAGATTATCATTATCTTGGCTGTATGTCTCACAAGGCAAGATGCTTTCAATCTTCAGTCCCTCTAACACGAACAGCTGCTTTCACCTCCATTTAATATTTGATAAAGCATCACTTAGCAATATATTACGAGCTCTGTACCACGCACAGTTTTTTTGGGGAGGTAAGAGATGCTGGTACACAGAACTTCACTCCCATTATGAATGAAGTGATTGACGTTTACAACAATGCCCATCTCCGGCCAACACGTCTGACATTAACCATACAGCGTCCACTGAACGTGTTCCAGTAAACACGAGACGAGGCTCCACGCCGCCGCTTATGAACATGCACACGCCTCACGTGTGAGAATAAGCAAAAGCATAATTCACTGTATGTGCGCGAGCGCGCGCTGCCGAGTCTGTGTTTTACACAAAGACAATTTAAGTGCAGGGATAGCAAGTGCTGGCGCAGAGAGCATATGAGAGGGACAAAAATATGAATTCTGAGTATGACGCTATGCGGGCAGCGCCATCCATTGATGTCTACATCAAACGCGCGCGCGCGCACACACAGAACGCTCTCAAATACTTAAAACGCAAAGAAATCATACAAAACAATACGCAAATCTACTGAAGAGAGAGAACAGCCCCTCACAGTACGCGAGCATTTCATGCAAACATCCTCAACAGGGGCGTAAGAGAAACGTGAAAGCGCGAGCTCGCAAAGAAACACACGGAAAACATTTCACACGTACCCCAGGGGACCATGTGGAAGGAAGGAGGCCTAATAATCAACAGTATAATAATGGAATGCAGAATGCACACACACGCTTGCAAGCACAGGGGCACAACTGAACCGCTGCACACAAAACATGCAGGGCAAAAAGCACATTCAGAAAAGTCTATATTTGGTGCAACATGCAAAAAAAAAAAAAAAACTTGTTACACTACACAAGCCTGTTCCCATAACCTCTAGAAAGAAAAAAAAATGGGTGTCAGGACGCACACAACCGATTTGTCTGGGAAATGTTTTCCTTCAGCAGACACAGATCACACCTACACACACACACACACACACACACATTCCCTCTCTCACTTTCTGTTTGTGTGCCCATGTGCTGAAGCCTGGTGTGATTGTGTGCTCTATGCGCAGGAGAGAGAGCAAGTGAGAAGGAGAGAGAGAGAGGGTGAGAGAGAGAGAGAGAGAGAGAGAGAGAGAGAGAGAGAGAGAGAGAGGTGAGAGAGAGAGAGAGAGAGAGAGAGAGAGAGAGAGAGAGGGTGAGAGAGTGAGTGAGAGAGAGAAAGCAAGAGGGCGATTTACCTGACTGTGGTCTCCAGGCTGGCTCCAGTCTGGAGGAGAGAGAATTAGCAAACCAGCATTGCAGCGCGCAGCCAGTCTCTTCATCAGCTGATCACTCAAAACGCACAGCCCAAAAGGGGGGCGAAAAGCGCCCAGCTTTTCATACACAAATCAATTGCCGTTAGGATGTTGAGAGAGAGAGAGAGAGAGAGAGAGAGAGAGAGAGAGAGAGAGAGAGAGAGAGAGAGAGAGAGAGAGAGAGAGAGAGAGAGACTGCGAGAAGCCTTTCTGTTAGTTTGTCCCCGTGGAAAGGCCTGCAGCTCGTTTTCCTCTCTCTCTCTCTCCCCCCTCTTTCTCTATCTCTCTCTCCTTTTCTCTCTCACTCACTGCATGTTTTAATATCGACTGTCGCAATCTGGTTTCTTTTCCTTTTTTTCCCCTCTCCCTCTCTTTTATGCTCTCGTTCAGTCTTTTTTAAACGCCCCTCTGTTAAAAAAACCGGGCTCCATTTTTGTGCCTATGCAGATGGTTTTTTGCAAGCTTTTCTGACATCTTGTGAGGATTCCAGGGTAGTTGCATATATTGTGTTTCTTTCTCTCTCTCTCTCTCTCTCTCTCTCTCTCTCTCTCTCTCTCTCTCTCTCTCTCTCTCTCTCTCTCTCTCTCTCTCTCTCTCTCACACACACACACACACACACATTGGCTAATGGCATGTTTGTGTCTGGTAGCTTTTAAAACATAAAAGAGCATAGAGGTTTTGGTGAAATCATGTGGGGCTATAAATATTACCAGATAGTCTAAAACTTTAACTTATAAAATAGCTTCACATGCAGCTAAAAGTTGCCTTATACTTAATTATTTGTATGCTAATTGTAAGGGGGTCAGGAGAATTCTATTCTTGGTCAAATATGATCGGTTGGTGTCAGACCTGAGAGATGTAATGCATGTGCCTGAATTGGGACAGGTGTGAAAATGTGCTGAAATGAGATGTTATGCATTTTTTATTCACTCAAGTCTGTTTATCATTAACTAAAGAAATAATAAAGATTCATAGAAATACAGATCATAGAACAGTAGATCATAGTATATCATAGAGTAGAGTAGATCATAGCAATACAATAAACGGACCTTGAGATAAAGCTGATGAATGTGTGTCAGGGTCACATACAACTGTTTTGCTACTAGAAATGACTCTTAACAGTATAGTATAAGAGCAAATAACATTTTTACAAGAATAGGTAACTTAATCATTACTCAACATAATATCATGTGCATATTGTGAAAGTTCAGTTTAAAAAAAAATTGCCAACATTTCCAATGAGGTTACATTGGGAAATCCCTGTACGGTGTCATATTTCTACTTTTAATATTCTCCATCATTTTCATGAGTGAAATATGCCTCTCAGGTGTCCATTTAAAATAAGATGCAGTTTTAAGATGCAACATTGTTCATGTATATTTGCCATGGCAACAGCTTCATTATAGAAGCCATTGTTTAATTAATCAAACAAGTTTATCAAATGTAATCAAATATCTGACAAGCATCTGAGAAGTATTGAAATGTTGTTTGACCATGGAAGAGCAGATTATTAGTGTGCTGTAGTATGATTACATGCTGTCATAATTTTACATTTCATATGCATGTTTTGCTATCAGGTCGACAAGGGCATTTCGGTAAAACATCTCAGGCGGTTACTATGGCAACACCACGTTTTACTGGCTGCAGACCGCACTGAGCTGTAATGCTATAGCATTTCATCACAAAACAGACACACACTTTGTCGTACAGACACGCTGAGCTGAACATTCTCAAACACAATGAACCACTGAGCTACATAGAAATGAGACAGAATCCACTAAAATGAGCAAAAATAAGAGATGTGTTGAAGTTAAGGTTACATGCATGCATCTACAGTATATAAGTGATGTATCATGTATCTGGACTCTGACACAAAAACATGTAAGAAATACATGACAAGACAACATGTTTTGTTACACAAAAGACAAAAAAGTAATCATCTAAATGCAACCTTCTAAATTCATTTCTCACCACAAGATATTGTTTGCTGTCTTTTATCTGACAGCCATCTATTTCCCCTTTAAGTACAGCTGAACCGATTCTACAAAACAAGTAGAAGGTCAGCTGTTGTCCTTTTAACATTTGTTATTCTCTCTTTATTCTTAAAGAAAAGTGCCCTTCATTTTGTGAACAATCTCTTTTCTCATGTTAACAATTGCAAACACGATTGTCTAACCTCAAAAATGGGCGCAGACTGATTGCCACCGCAATAAGATCATTTGACAGAATAGTTCACATAAGAATCAATGAATTAAAAAAAATGTGTCATCAGTCCCTCACCTCATGTGGTTTCAGACCTGTAAGACTTTTTTTTTCAGTGAAGCACAAAAAAATTAGTTTTGAAAAATGTATTGGAGAATGCAGTTACAATAAATGGGGAATTAATCCTTCAAGCTAATATCTATTAACCTATCTATCTATAGGTCTATATCTACATCGCCTGTGAGCAGACACTAGCAGAGGCCGGTCAAATGAACTCATCACCGGCTGTGCTAAGAAGGCCAGGTGTGTTTTCAAAAGTAACATTTCCCATTCTTCTATTTTTTTTATTTTTATTCCTATTATAGTCAAGTCACCTTCATTTATAGGCTAGCGGTTTTTACAATTAAGATGCTTGGAATTAAAATGTATTAGTTCACAGTGCATTAACCAATGTTAACAAGATTTTATTAAAGCATTAGTAAATGTTGAAATGAACATTAACAAAGATTAACAAATGCTGTAGAATTATTGTTCATTCTTAGTTAATGTTAACTAATGTAGTTAACTAATGAACCTTATTGTCAAGTGTTACCGATTCTTCTTTCAAAATCATTCAAAATAGTAATGTGTCCAAACCTTGACCAGTACATATACACATAACAAAATTATAAACGCAACACTTTTGTTTTTGCCCCCATTTTTCATGTGCTGAACTCAAAGATCTAAGACTTTTCTATGTAACAAAAGACCTATTTCTCTCAAATATTGTTCACAATCTGTCTAAATTTGTGTTAGTGACTTCTCCTTTGCCGAGATAATCCATCCACCTCACAGGTGTGGCATATCAAGATGCTGATTAGACAGCATGATTATTGCACAGGTGTGCCTTAGGCTGGCCACATTAAAAGGCCCCTCTCAAATGTGCAGTTTTACTGTATTGGGAGGTCTGGGGTCCTTAAACCATTCAGTATTTGGTGTGACCACCATTTTCCTCATGCAGTGCAACACTTCTCCTTTGCATAGAGTCGATTAGGTTGTTGATTGTGGCCTGTGGAATGATGTCCACTCCTCTTCAATGGCTGTGCAAAGTTGCTGAATATTGGCAGGACCTGTAACACGCTGTCGTATACACCGATCCACAGCATCCCAAAGATGCTCAATGGGTGACATGTCCTGTGAGTGTGCTGGCCATGGAAGAACTGGGATGTTTTCAGCTTCCAGGAGTTGTGTACAGATCCTTGCAATATGGGGATCTGTACACAATTATATATATATATATATATATATATATATATCATCTTGCTGCAACATGAGGTGATGGTCATGGATGAATGGCACAATGGGCCACTTCACAGTATCTCTGTGCATTCAAAATGGCATCAATAAAGTGCACCTGTGTTCACTGTCCATAACATATGCCATCCCATACCATAATCCCACAGCCACCATGGGCCATCAATCCACAACGTTGACATCAGCAAACTGCTCACCCACACGACGCCATACACACTGTCTGCCATCTGCCCTGTACAGTGAAAACTGAGATTCATTCGTGATGAGAACACCTCTCCAAAGTGCCAGACACCATCTAATGTGAGCAACTGCAATCAGGTCGAGACCCCGATGAGTACGACGAGCATGCAGATGAGCTTCCCTGAGATGGTTTCTGACAGTTCATGCAGAAATTCTTTGGTTATGCAAATCGACTGTTGGAGCAGCTGTCCGGGTGGCTGGTCTCAGATGATCTTAGAGGTGAAGATGCTAGATGTCGAGGTCCTGGGCTGGTGTTGTAACACATGGTCTGTGATTGTGAGGCCAGTTGGATGTACTGCCAAATTCTCTGAAACACCTTTGGAGACGGGTTATGGTAAAGAAATGAACATTCAATTCACGGGCAACCGCTCTGGTGGACATTCCTGCAGTCAGCATGCCAATTGCACGCTCCCTTAAAACTTGCGACATCTGTGGCATTGTGCTGTGTGATAAAATTGCACATTTTAGAGTGGCCTTTTATTGTGGCCAGCCTAAGGCACACCTGTACAATAATCATGCTGTCTAATCAGCATCTTGATATGGATGGATTATCTCAGGAAAGGAGAAGTGCTCACAGACAGATTTGTGAACAATATTTGAGAAATAGGCCTTTTGTGTACGTAGAAAAAGTCTTAGATGTTTGACTTCAGCTCATGAAAATGGGGGCAAAAACAAAAGTGTAAACAAAAAAAGTTTATAATTTTGTTTATGATACTTAAATACTAATTGGAGGTAAATCTACTTCATCCAGCGTTCTTATTGTTCCCTATTATTGTTAAAGTGTCCTGTTAACCGCCTCACGTAGTGAGAAACAGATAATCGAGACTGTGTTGAGCTGTCCGAATGATTTAGACTGAATCACAAAAAGATTCAGGTCCTTGACCAGTTAGTCTAATTAATTAAAAATAAAAAATAAAAAAAAAAATAAAAAAATAATCCATGAATGATTGCAAAACACTGTTTTAGTTGTTGTTGCTTTTTGTTTTCATATATTGCAACTTTATTATAAATAATAATAACAATAATCATATTTTTGGCAAATTTGTTCCTCAGAGATGCAACCCCCACACCCCACCACAAACGTCCGTTGATCACCTGCAGTTCAGCTTTTTACCATTAGATGGCGTCCTAAACGTTCAGGTCTAAAATACTACAAGATAGGAAAGTATTGCAATTTTTTAAATAAACACAAGGTGGTGATGCACATATTTATTTATGTATATATGAAGATAATATTTACATTTAATACATTTTTTATAAAGAGTTTTTAAAATCTAGATTTTAGATTTGGAAATGCATAATACAAGTGGAATATATATTACAAGAAATTAAATCAAGCTTTTAAAAGTAAAATAAATTGTACACAGTATCATAAAGTCCATATAATTTATATATTACCTAAAATGAATACTATAATACTATACTAATATAATACTATAATACTATATCTGTTTGAAGAGATAATGTGTCATATTCATCTCAGTCATATGATTGAACAAATTGTTCAGAGGGCGACGTATGAATAGATGAAGAGCGTATGGGACAATGTCATATTAATAAGAAAAGCTTATGCGTGAAAAGTGTGGAGTCTTGCTTCGAGGGGATCCCATTGGATGAGCATGAAAACAGTTGTGCTGCTAATTTGAATAATTGGTGGGATAAAGTGAAATGCTATGAAAGAGTACAGGCATACTGTATATGAGAAAGAGTCATACCCTTGGTTGGCCCTTTGAGTAGTTGACATGGGCATAGAGAAGCATAGCAATGTCTTTGTGTCCGGCCTCCAGAGCTATAGACAGAGCAGTGCTCTCATCCTACCAGACAAAACATACCAAACAAAAATTTGTGTGATTTTAAAGAACACACATTTAAATCACAAATGAGAAGAATAACACACATTAAAACTTTTCTGTCACATAGCCATGTGGTTACTCACATTGTCAGCCAATGTGGCATCACAGCCTGGCTGGGCCAGTAAGAGTTTAACAATGTCAACATGGCCGTGTTCACCAGCACACATCAGAGCGGTTGACCCCTCATCATCTTGAATATTGACCTCTGCCCCCACAGTCAGTAGAGCTTCGACCATGTCTATACGCCCATGACTGACTGCTAGCATGAGAGCGGTCTGACCAGCCTGTGAAGAAAATAGTCCAGTAAAGACAAACGAATACTCTAGGGAGAAACACTTTAGTTTTTAGTTTAAATACTCATATAAACAAAGACAGATACCTGGCTGGCCTTGGCATTAACATCACCTCTGCTGAAGAGTTCTTGCACCACCATCATGTCTTCTTTTGCTTCCACTGCAGCCAGGGAGGCAAGCATTATAGGAGTATAGCCAGCCTTATTCTGATGATCAATATTACACACCCCTGCATGAGAAGGAATCAAGACCAAATTAATTATTCTTCTAGATTGTCCACAAAACAATGTTTTAAGAATGTTGGAAGAATGTTTTAATCAAACAGATCTCATTCCCCATTGACTACCATAGTATGTATTTTTTCCTACCATGGAAGTCAACGGGAAATGAGATCTGTTTGATTAAAACATTCTTCCAAATATCTTCCTTTGTGTTCAGCAGAACAAATAAACACATAGAGGTTTGGAACAACATGAGGGTGAGTAAAAACTGACAGAATTTTCATTTTTGGGTGAACTAACCCTTTAAAGGAACAACCAAGTGTCTCTTTACAGTTTATTTGAAACTGTGCTCTAGAAACAGATGCGTTTAACATTCTAAACCACAACCATTCAAAAGGTCAGTACAATGTTTATACTATATTTATACTATATTTATTAGTTCAAACATACAGTATGAACAGTAATATTCTGAAATATTGTTATAATTTAAAATAATTGGGTAACACCTTATTTTAAAGTGTCATTGTTACATATGTTACATGTAGTTACTATAGTAAATATAGCTGCGAGCAGCGATTGCGGGCCCAAGCCGGTGGCACCGCAACCCCGGTGCCTTTAGTTACCTAAAGGCACCGGGATGGCGGTACCGCCGGCTTTGGCCCGCAATCGCTGCTCGCAGCTATATTTATATATATATATATATATATATATATATATATATATATATAAAGCCGGTGGCACCGCCACCTTGGTGCTTTTAGGGTTATTCTACTTGACATGCAAAAACATAACCCCCGCTTTGACTGTCAAAAAGAAGTGTGCTGAAGAGCTTGCATCAGTGAAGGCTCTGCAAAAGTGCACATTGAGGGCACATTTTAACCACAAAGTATGCGTGAGCAACCTTCTGAAAGGTCAGGTGTACATCCAGGTCTACATCTGTACTGTGTTTACATTATGGTATTTAGGAATGCGCTGATCCGATACTCAGGATCGGTATCAGCTCCGATACTGCCATCTTTGCCGGATCGGGTATATTTACACCACTTTAATCAAACCACTCTTCTTTAAAACATTATGATGTGATTTTTTTCACATGTATTTTATTACTCTTATTGAGCTATTTTGTGCACACACAGGACTCACTGCCAATCGTACGTGCTCATATCATTCTCTTTCTGTGAAAGCTGTATACTGCACTCACCAGTTTTTACTCTACAGCTATTGACCAGAGCACTGAAATTATTTCTCACTTAAACTACAATGAAATGGATTTTCTCACACATTTTGCGTTAGTCCTCCGCATGGCATTTTATTATTTTCTGCGCAGCTTCAGAAGTACATGCACACAGCCTAGAACACATGACACGCACACACAGTCACGAGAGAGGCGCGATCGAATGTGTGTTTGTGTGCAAACAATGGAAACTCCTTTTTGTTCATACAGGAAAATATTCAGACTAATGTCTTGTGGGAGCAACAGAATACATGCAACGGCATTATGTAATCAGGATACAAAAATCTAGTGAGTTACATCAAAAAAAGTAGTAATCAGATTGTAGTTACTTTTTGAAAAAGTATATAGTACTTAAAGCCATTTAATATAAAGTGGGACCCTTTTTTTATGAAATAATTTGTAACTGTATCGGAATATATTTTTAAAGTAACCCTCCCAAGCCTGGTCTTGTGTGCACGTCCGTTAATTTCACTTTTTAAGTTAGCGATTTTTAAGGCCCCAATCCTACTGTATTACCTATTATACTGTATTGCCAACTGTATTAATGTGTGGATATTGATCCAATAGTTCTACCTAATTTTGAACACAAGAGGGCAGTATAGCACTATGAATGATTTTTTTCTTTTTTGACTAAACCATTCTGTCTGTTTTTAAACTTAAACATAATTCTTAAATTAAAAAAAGGAATAAAATGTCTATAGTTCCAATATTGGTATAGTCTTATACAGTGTTGGGGTAGTTACTCAAAAAAAATAATTAGTTACTAGTTACTTCTGTAAATTGTAATGAGATTACTTTACTAGTTACTGCGTTGGAAAAATAACTTCACTACTTATTACTTTACTTTCCTGTTTCTTAATTTACCGTGTAGCCTACATGGACAAACATCATATCAGTTTTTGCCCTATCATCACTTTATTGTAAAAATGTATACAAAATGACATGAAAGAACAATATCCCTGTCTGCACAAATAAATATGCCGCACTGTAAAATTCACAAACAAAATGGGGTTCAAAATTCAAAATTTTAAAATGGTGTTTATCACAGAAGTTTCATAACAGGCTGGGAGAATAAAACTCTTCTCCTGAGAACAAAACCAGCTTTTTATTCGACTCATGGTAATAATAATAATTAAAAAAAATAAAAGATGTCAATGAAAAATAATAAAATAAAGGTCACTTTATCCCATAAAATTCTTAATCCTAATATAAAATGTATTTTTCTAAACCTGGGGAATTAATGGTCGACGGGGGAAGCATGTCTTCTACAATGAACCCTGCAACAATCCTGTTCATTTCGTTTTCCAAGACTTTCGAGCCTTGTTTTTACTTGACGCGTCCGAACGAGCGGAAAGGTGCGCGCGGCAAACAGCGCACGCGATGCCGCATCCGAGGATGAACGACAAGAAGCCGAACCTGCACCGAACATGGAGCCTACATCTCCGCAACGGCACCCAGTTTGCGCATCTAAATCAGTTATTTATGTTTACAAAATGAGCCTAAGATCCATGTTTTATAAAATGTCCACGAAACTTAATGAAATGTTTAGTGAAATTAGAAAATAGAGATCGTTCATTTAGTTCTTTAGCCTAGCCTATATACATGTTTTTATATCCACATATTTTGTTCTAATGTCACAAATAATAATCTTAGGATTTACTATAGCCTATATTTCACTCAAATATTTTTGTGCTTTCGAGCAATAAACTGAAAGTAATGTGAATATTGCCATTTGTTGAAACCCGTCTCTCTCTCTCCACTTCCCTCTCTCTCTCTCTCTCTCTCTCACTCAAATCGGTCTCTATGGCAACGGCGCGCACGCACCACTAGACGGAACTCTCCACACAGGCAAACACGGCTTGGGTAACGCAGGAAAGCGCGTTCCTTTAGTATAGTAAAGTAGTGTAGTTACCAATATTTTCAGTGTAATTTCGTTACTTTACTCACCCAAACTCGTTTGTAACTCGTTACCCCCAACACTGGTCTTATAGAAAATAAATGGTGAATAATAACATTTTTAATTCCTCATCCAATCATCCTTTTGTTATGGATCAATATCATAGCTAGAGACGTAGAAAAGGGCTGCACGGTTTTGCAATAAATAATAATAAATAAAATAAAATAAACATATAAATATTGTAATTGCAATTAAATTAGATTTGTGTGGCAGCTGCATGTACAATTATTATTATTAATAATAATAACATTAATAATAATACAAATGAGCTTAGAATAAAAATTTAAATGGTTTATTACATTAAAACAGGCCATATTTTTAATAAATAAATAAGCTATCATTCATAGTGCACTAAATTTTAAACATTTTAAATTACAACATTGTTTGTGAAAGTCCAACAAAGTTAAATGTATACTCAAACCTGAAAAGTTGTTTGGCTCCGTTTTCATTTTTGTGGCAGCAGTTGGAACACTAGGTTACAACTTACCCCGCTGTGTATTACATATTTTAAACCTAGCTAACAGTCGCTAGGAAATACTGACATGTTTCAAAACGGTGTTGTGTTTGAGCCAACAAGACAGTGATTAAGGCAATATAAAGTTAGATTTGGACGCGTATACATCCAACCCGGAAACAGAAAAAAATCTACGATAAAAAAATTTATTTCATGATGTCAAAACACTCTTTGTCCATTATCTTCACGAAATATAATCAAAACGTTCCGCAAATTCGCGGGAGACCGTCTTCTGGCAGCAAGAGAAAAAGAGCGGAAAGACAGCCGGCTAGATACTGACAAACTATGTAAAAAGTCCGTGTTACATTTAACCCCGCGTTAGGCCTACATTTATCCCCGCGCTCCCCTATTCTGTAGCTCCTGGCAGTGATGTTTCACCTCATGAAATATAGTTTATGTTCACATTTATGACACAGACAGTATACTGTCTATACTGTCTATCTATAGATAATATTATGTTCACATTTATGACACAGACAGTAGATATAGGCTTCTGCCAGGCACTTTCAGGGATACAAATCGAAAAAATATGTATAGTCTATATGTGCATATTTATATGCAAAATACTCCTTTTTTCACGTCAAATGTGCTATGGTCATTAAATGGCTTTCCTTTTCACTTAAGTCCAGCAAATAATTCATTTATTTTTACACATTTGGTGGCATCTGCCAGTTATTGTCGTTGTTATGAAGTACAGTTGTATGCATAATTCATTTTGAACACTATAATGCTTTCAAAATCTGAGGTAAATTATCCGTTATGGCTTGTGGCACAGTGACCTATTTTAACTAAAAATAAATAATGTGTACTCATAACCAGTGTAGCCTAATTTCTTCATTCTGTCAGCCGCGACGTCGCAGAAATAGGAACCGTTTCTAAATTAGAAACTTCGCATGTCGCCGTCGCGTATGGTTACAAAAACTCTGATTTATTAACATGGAAAAGATACCTTTTATCGCGTGTCGCGGCGTCGTGTGTAGTTACGTAGGACACGGTGTAAGCGGCCGCTTCTCAAGTCTAGAATCTGAACTTGATTCCGATTGGCCAGTGTCCGACAGTCAGACCTGTCAGTCTCGCAGCTCGCGTCAGCTTCATGCGGCTTCATGAGAGAGACGCATAATCCGGAATTGGACAATTTGACAATATACTTACGATAGAATATATTTACAATTAATAATGATTTAAAAACAAAATACAAAACGCGCCGGGCCGCCGGCCCAACCAGACCGCGGCCCACCAGGAATCTCCCGGATGGCCAGTACATGCCTTAGTATCTTTAATATATTTTCATAATTTTGAAGAAGTTTGGTGTGGGAATAATTAAAAATTACTTAAGAGGGGGGAAATAAAAATGTAAAGGAATAATTAAAAATTACTTAAGAGGGGGGAAATAAAAATGTAAAGGCTGGTTTTGCAAAACATTCACATACAGACTGAAACAACCGACTTCCTGTTTTGCTGGCTTAAAGTTGCTTGGGCTAATCTATAAGATCTATAAGTGTACCGAGTTTAATATTATTATATGCAAGTGTGTTTGATTTATGGACCCAATTTTCAGACCAAGTTAATGGACCAAGTTAATTTAATTAATGAACTAATTGTATAAAACTATTGTCAATGCACTACAATTAAACTGGCTATGTGCCTTTACTTATAAAAAAATAAAATAAAAACTTATTTAAAAAATCCCAGGCTTAAGAAATGTATTTTATTTATGCTGGCCAGACACACAGCAGTTAAATGGTTAATTAAGCCCCCTCCCCCTGCTAACACACACACACACACACACACACACACACACACACACACACACACACACACACACACACACACACACACACAGAGAGAGAGAGACAGGCAAAGGCTCAGACATATGCTCAGAGGGAGTATGACTACATTCAAACTAAAATATCTGACTTTCTGTGGGTCCTAGCTATTGAGTGTGAATTAGAAAGTTGTCCGGCTTGAGGAGTACAATATACATACTGATTTTTGTAACTGTAGATAAAACTAACAACCCCACTTTTGTCAAAAGGTGGCGCTACTGAGCCCTCACCACGCCCGTTTCTGAAACTTTGCACATGTCTACTGGCTATTAAATGTGATGTGTCTGATGAGTTTCATGCAATTTGAAGCATGCTAAGGGTCTCAAAAGCATCCTAAAAGAATTGGAAAGTTTGATGCGTTGCCACGGCAACAGTTTCAATGATATCAAGAATCCATTCACAGGTCTACATCTGCCGTATGTTTACATTTTTACAGATGAAGTTTGAAGCAATTTGGATTAAAATAAGAGGGTGATTTCAAAGCATTTTGAAAATGACACACTTTCTGCTGCCAGTTGGTGGCGCTATAACTTTGACACACAATAGTAACATCCATGTGATCGTCCTCTTACAGCGAACACACTCCTGAAGTTTCATCAAAATCGGTTGATGTATGCTGAAGTTATGACACACTTCCTGTTTCACATTTTTTGCCATGATTTCATTTCCTCGCCACGGCCAAACCGTTCGAGATATCAAAAATCCCCTCGCAAACTTTCATCCTCAATGTCTTGACTTCACGCTGACTGAGTTTCGTAGAATTTGGATAAGAGCTCTAGGAGGAGTATTAAAAATTCCATTGCAAGTGTTTTATAAAGAACCTTAAAAAACCGACTTCCTGTTGGGCTGGGGTAAAAAGTAAAAGTGCGACGTATATATGAAATGATGAGATCAACATGTGTACCGAGTTTCATATTATTACATACAAGCGTGTTCGATTTATGGACCAAGTGTTCGGACCCCTTTCCAGGTGGCGCTGTCGAGCCCCCCTGCCACGCCCGGGTACCATCTTCAGCCCGGCCCTAATGGCGGCGGGTTCTGACCCGTGTGCAAAGTTTCAAGAGTTTTCGAGCACGTTAAGGGCCCCAAAAGTGCCCAAATAGTCGTATAAATAATAATAATAATAATAAATATATATATATATATAAATATAGCTGCGAGCAGCGATTGCGGGCCCAAGCCGGTGGCACCGCAACCCCGGTGCCTTTAGTTACCTAAAGGCACCGGGATGGCGGTACCGCCGGCTTTGGCCCGCAATCGCTGCTCGCAGCTATATTTATATATATATATATATATATATATATAGCCGGTGGCACCGCCACCTTGGTGCTTTTAGGGTTATTCTACTTGACATGCAAAAACATAACCCCCGCTTTGACTGTCAAAAAGAAGTGTGCTGAAGAGCTTGCATCAGTGAAGGCTCTGCAAAAGTGCACATTGAGGGCACATTTTAACCACAAAGTATGCGTGAGCAACCTTCTGAAAGGTCAGGTGTACATCCAGGTCTACATCTGTACTGTGTTTACATTATAGTATTTAGGAATGCGCCGATCCGATACTCAGGATCGGTATCAGCTCCGATACTGCCATCTTTGCCGGATCGGGTATATTTACACCACTTTAATCAAACCACTCTTCTTTAAAACATTATGATGTGATTTTTTTCACATGTATTTTATTACTCTTATTGAGCTATTTTGTCCACACACAGGACTCACTGCCAATCGTACGTGCTCACATCATTCTCTTTCTGTGAAAGCTGTATACTGCACTCACCAGTTTTCACTCTACAGCTATTGACCAGAGCACTGAAATTATTTCTCACTTAAACTACAATCAAATGGATTTTCTCACACATTTTGCGTTAGTCCTCCGCATGGCATTTTATTATTTTCTGCGCAGCTTCAGAAGTGCATGCACACAGCCTAGAACACATGACGCGCACACACAGTCACGAGAGAGGCGCGATCGAATGTGTGTTTGTGTGCGAACAATGGAAACTCCTTTTTGTTCATACAGGAAAATATTCAGACTAATGTCTTGTGGGAGCAACAGAATACATGCAACGGCATTATGTAATCAGGATACAAAAATCTAGTGAGTTACATCAAAAAAAGTAGTAATCAGATTGTAGTTACTTTTTGAAAAAGTATATAGTACTTAAAGCCATTTAATATAAAGTGGGACCCTTTTTTTATGAAATAATTTGTAACTGTATCGGAATACATTTTTAAAGTAACCCTCCCAAGCCTGGTCTTGTGTGCACGTCCGTTAATTTCACTTTTTAAGTTAGCGATTTTTAAGGCCCCAATCCTACTGTATTACCTATTATACTGTATTGCCAACTGTATTAATGTGTGGATATTGATCCAAAAGTTCTACCTAATTTTGAACACAAGAGGGCAGTATAGCACTATGAATGATTTTTTTCTTTTTTGACTAAACCATTCTGTCTGTTTTTAAACTTAAACATAATTCTTAAATTAAAAAAAGGAATAAAATGGCTATAGTTCCAATATTGGTATAGTCTTATACAGTGTTGGGGTAGTTACTCAAAAAAGTAATTAGTTACTTCTGTAAATTGTAATGAGATTACTTTACTAGTTACTGCGTTGGAAAAATAACTTCACTACTTATTACTTTACTTTCCTGTTTCTTAATTTACCGTGTAGCCTACATGGACAAACATCATATCAGTTTTTGCCCTATCATCACTTTATTGTAAAAATGTATACAAAATGACATGAAAGAACAATATCCCTGTCTGCACAAATAAATATGCCGCACTGTAAAATTCACAAACAAAATGGGGTTCAAAATTCAAAATTTTAAAATGGTGTTTATCACAGAAGTTTCAAAACAGGCTGGGAGAATAAAACTCTTCTCCTGAGAACAAAACCAGCTTTTTATTCGACTCATGGTAATAATAATAATTTAAAAAAAATAAAAGATGTCAATGAAAAATAATAAAATAAAGGTCACTTTATCCCATAAAATGCTTAATCCTAATTTAAAATGTATTTTTCTAAACCTGGGGAATTAATGGTCAACAGGGGAAGCATGTCTTCTACAATGAACCCTGCAACAATCCTGTTCATTTCGTTTTCCAAGACTTTCGAGCCTTGTTTTTACTTGACGCGTCCGAAAGAGCGGAAAGGTGCGCGCGGCAAACAGCGCACGCGATGCCGCATCCGAGGATGAACGACAAGAAGCCGAACCTGCACCGAACATGGACCCTACATCTCCGCAACGGCACCCAGTTTGCGCATCTAAATCAGTTATTTATGTTTACAAAATGAGCCTAAGATCCATGTTTTATAAAATGTCCACGAAACTTAATGAAATGTTTAGTGAAATTAGAAAATAGAGATCGTTCATTTAGTTCTTTAGCCTAGCCTATATACATGTTTTTATATCCACATATTTTGTTCTAATGTCCAGTGGTGGAAAGAGTACTGACAAATTGTACTTAAGTAAAAGTATTGCTACTTAAGTAAAAATTTACTTGAGTACAAGTAGAAGTACTGAAATATAATATGACTCAAGTAAGAGTAAATAAGTAGTTTGCTTAAAAACTACTCAAGTAACTGCGTTACAAAGTACTTTAGTATTTTTCTATTTTTACCCAAAATGGGGAGATGGAGGCGAAATTGGAGCGCAAAAAACTCTCATGTCATCTGTTTCATTCATACTGAAGGCCCAGTACTGATGCATAGAAGTATTAAATTTACACATTTCAGGAAATGTCTTATATGGACATACTAACTTGCAAATAGTGATGTTTTGACTGATGAAACAAGAAAACAAACACATAGCTATAATATCTGAGTTTATCAAACTGTCAGGTATTTTCAAAAGAATAGTTCACCCAAAAATTAAAATTAGCCCACGATTTACTCTCCCTCAAGTCATCTTAGAAGATATGACTTTCTGCGTTCCGTCGAATACAATCACAGTTAAATTAAAATTTGGCCTGGCTCTTCCAAACTTTATAATGGCAGTGAATGACTGTAGAAAATTTGAAGCCCAAATAAAGTGCATCCATCAATGATAAAAGTGCTCCACATATAGGCTACTAGCTTTCTCTGTTGTCAAGAGCAATTTTTTATTACTAATTTTGAAAAGTAAGTGTGGGTAAGATCATTTGAATGTTTTGATTCGAATCATTCATAATTGAAAGCAAAGAAGGTTAATTGAGAGGTCCGATAAAAAAAGTATGAAAAACAATATAAACAGTATGATTAAAAATAGTAAAAAAAAAACAAAAAAAAAATCTGGGGTATGATTATCATGTTAAATTAAATGATCTTTTTTTCATCGTAGCCAACCGAAAATGTGCTGTGACTGCGAGCCCACTGTTGCTATAGGAACGAACTACGCTTTTACATGCATCTGATAGACAGATCAATCATGCGATCACATTTCACTGTTTTTTCAGCTTTGTAAAAAGTGTATTGTTAAACAGGGAGAGCTTTACCATTAATTGAACTGTGTGCATGTATTTTAGACACTTACATTCTTGCTCTGTCCATTGCAAACCGCGTCCATGTTATGAGCCGAGCTTTTTTATTTACTTCAACTGCTCCGTGCTCTGGTATTATCAATGGTGTGACCCATTTCAGTAGTTGCCATAATTAAATATGAGCAGAATACTCACATTCACTGACATATTGAAACGTTAGCGCTAGATTAAAACACGAGCGCCAGTGATTGAAACGTCAAAGCGCGGTGTGAACGCCCCGCCCCCCAGCCAAACTGGAGGTTTTGATTGGTTTTGCGCCCGAGTCAGACCTGTCTGTTATTGGCTGAAGTGCTTCAGATATGTCTGTTATTGTCTGAAGCGCAGGGCTCCACCGCAGTGGTTATGAAATGTGTCTGTCAAATCTCAGCTGTTGCTCCGTCGGCATTCGGCACCTTTGTAAAAGTACTTTGTACTTTTTATGAAATATAAATGTAGCGAAGTTGAATACTTTAGTTTTATTTTACTCAAGTAAGAGTAAAAGTACCACAATTTAATTATACTCAAGAAAGTAGAAAAAATGAAAAAATCTTCTCAAGTACTGTAACGAAAGTATTTGTAATTAGTTACTTTCCACCACTGCTAATGTCACAAATAATAATCTTAGGATTTACTATAGCCTACATTTCACTCAAATATTTTTGTGCTTTCGAGCAATAAACTGAAAGTAATGTGAATATTGCCATTTGTTGAAACCCGTCTCTCTCTCTCCACTTCCCTCTCTCTCTCACTCAAATCGGTCTCTATGGCAACGGCGCGCACGCACCACTAGACGGAACTCTCCACACAGGCAAACACGGCTTGGGTAACGCAGGAAAGCGCGTTCCTTTATTATAGTAAAGTAGTGTAGTTACCAATATTTTCAGTGTAATGCGTTACTTTACTTACCCAAACTCGTTTGTAACTCGTTACCCCCAACACTGGTCTTATAGAAAATAAATGGTGAATAATAACATTTTTAATTCCTCATCCAATCATCCTTTTGTTATGGATCAATATCATAGCTAGAGATGTAGAAAAGGGCTGCACGGTTTTGCAATAAATAATAATAAATAAAATAAAATAAACATATAAATATTGTAATTGCAATTAAATTAGATTTGTGTGGCAGCTGCATGTACAATTATTATTATTAATAATAATAACATTAATAATAATACAAATGAGCTTAGAATAAAAATTTAAATGGTTTATTACATTAAAAACAGGCCATATTTTTAATAAATAAATAAGCTATCATTCATAGTGCACTAAATTTTAAACATTTTAAATTACAACATTGTTTGTGAAAGTCCAAGTTAAATGTATACTCAAACCTGAAAAGTTGTGTGGCTCCGTTTTCATTTGATTATCATTGTGGCAGCAGTTGGAACACAGTGTTACAACTAACCCCGGCGCTGTGTATTACATATTTTAAACCTAGCTAACAGTCGAATTACTGACATGTTTCAAAACGGTGCTGTGTTTGAGCCAACAAGACAGTGATTAAGGCAATATAAAGTTAGATTTGGACGCGTATACATCCAACCCGGAAACAGAAAAAACAGAAAACAGAAAAAAATTACTTTCATGATGTCAAAACACTCTTTGTCCATTATCTTCACGAAATATAATCAAAACGTTCCACAAATTCGCGGGAGACCGTCTTCTGGCAGCAAGAGAAAAAGAGCGGAAAGACAGCCGGCTAGATACTGACAAACTATGTAAAATGTCCGTGTTACATTTAACCCCGCGTTAGGCCTACATTTATCCCCGCGCTCCCCTATTCTGTAGCTCCTGGCAGTGATGTTTCACCTCATGAAATATACTTTATGTTCACATTTATGACACAGACAGTAGATAATATTATGTTCACATTTATGACACAGACAGTAGATATAGGCTTCTGCCAGGCACTTTCAGGGATACAAATCGAAAAAATATGTATAGTCTATATGTGCATATTTATATGCAAAATACTCCTTTTTTTTCACATCAACTATGTGCTATGGTCATTAAATGGCTTTCCTTTTCACTTAAGTCCAGCAAATAATTCATTTATTTTAACACATTTGGTGGCATCTGCCGTCGTTGTTATGAAGTAAAGTCGTATGTTTGCATAATTCATTTTGAACACTATAATGCTTTCAAAATCTGAGGTAAATTATCCGTTATGGCTTGTGGCACAGTGACCTATTTTTAACTAAAAATAAATAATGTGTAGCCTACTCATAACCAGTGTAATTTCTTCATTCTGTCAGCCGCGACGTCGCAGAAATAGGAAACGTTTCTAAATTAGAAACTTCGCATGTCGCCGTTGCGTATGGTTAGGACAAAAACTCTGATTTATTAACATGGAAAAGATACCTTTTATCGCGTGTCGCGGCGTCGTGTGTAGTTAGGACACGGTGTAAGCGGCCGCTTCTCAAGTCTAGAATCTGAACTTGATTCCGACTGGCCAGTGTCAGACAGTCAGACCTGTCAGTCTCGCAGCTCGCGTCAGCTTCATGCGGCTTCATGAGAGAGACGCATAAGTCCGGAATTGGACAATTTAACAATATACTTACGATAGAATATATTTACAATTAATAATGATTTAAAAACAAAATACATAACGCGCCGGGCCGCCGGCCCAACCAGACCGCGGCCCACCAGGAATCTCCCGGTAGTCCCGATGGCCAGTACATGCCTTAGTATCTTTAATATATTTTCATAATTTTGAAGAAGTTTGGTGTGGGAATAATTAAAAATTACTTAAGAGGGGGGAAATAAAAATGTAAAGGCTGGTTTTGCAAAACATTCACATACAGACTGAAACAACCGACTTTGTTTTGCTGGCTTAAAGTTGCTTGGGCTAATGAGATCTATAAGTGTACCGAGTTTAATATTATTATATGCAAGTGTGTTTGATTTATGGACCCAATTTTCAGACCAAGTTAATGGACCAAGTTAATTTAATTAATGAACTAATTATATAAAACTATTGTCAATGCACTACAATTAAACTGGCTATGTGCCTTTACTTATAAAAAAATAAAATAAAAACTTATTTAAAAAATCCCAGGCTTAAGAAATGTATTTTATTTATGCTGGCCAGACACACAGCAGTTAAATGGTTAATTAAGCCCCCTCTCCCTGCTAACACACACACACACACACACACACACACACACACACACACACACACACACACACACACACAGAGAGAGAGAGAGAGAGACAGGCAAAGGCTCAGACATATGCTCAGAGGGAGTATGACTACATTCAAACTAAAATATCTGACTTTCTGTGGGTCCTAGCTATTGAGTGTGAATTAGAAAGTTGTCCGGCTTGAGGAGTACAATATACATACTGATTTTTGTAACTGTAGATAAAACTAACAACCCCACTTTTGTCAAAAGGTGGCGCTACTGAGCCCTCACCACGCCCGTTTCTGAAACTTTGCACATGTCTACTGGCTAATAAATGTGATGTGTCTGGTGAGTTTCATGCAATTTGAAGCATGCTAAGGGTCTCAAAAGCATCCTAAAAGAATGGTAAAGTTTGATGCATCGCCACGGCAACAGTTTCAACGATATCAAGAATCCATTCACAGGTCTTCATCTGCCGTATGTTTACATTATACAGATGAAGTTTGAAGCAAATCGGGTTAAAATAAGAGGGTGATTTTAAAGCATTTTGAAAGTGACACATTTCCTGCTGCCAGTTGGTGGCGCTATAACTTTGACACACAATAGTCACATCCATGTGATAGTCCTCTTACAGCGAACGCACTCCTGAAGTTTCATCAAGATCGGTTGATGTATGCTGAAGTTATGACACACTTCCTGTTTCACGTTTCTCGCCATGATTTTGTTTCCTCGCCACGGCCAAACCGTTCGAGATATCAAAAATCCCCTCGCAAACTTTCATCCTCAATGTCTTGACTTCACGCTGACTGAGTTTCGTAGAATTTGGATAAGAGCTCTAGGAGGAGTATTAAAAATTCCATTGCAAGTGTTTTACAAAGAACCTTAAATAACCGACTTCCTGTTGGGCTGGGGTAAAAAGTAAAAGTGCGACGTATATATGAAATGATGAGATCAACATGTGTACCGAGTTTCATATTAGTACATACAAGCGTGTTTGATTTATGGATCAAGTGTTCGGACCCCTTTCCAGGTGGCGCTGTCGAGCCCCCCTGCCACGCCCGGGTACCATCTTCAGCCCGGTCCTAATGGCGGCGGGTTCTGACCCGTGTGCAAAGTTTCAAGAGTTTTCGAGCACGTTAAGGGCCCCAAAAGTGCCCAAATAGTCGTATAAATAATAATAATAATAATAATAATAATAATAATAATAATCCTAAGGAAAACAATAGGGCCTTCGCCCTTTCAGGGCTTGGGCCCTAATAATCCTAAGGAAAACAATAGGGCCTTCGCCCTTTCAGGGCTTGGGCCCTAATAATAACTATTACAAATGTCATGCAACTAACCCTAAACAAAATACATGTAATGAATCAGAAGTCTAGCACATTCAAAGAAAATAGCTTACTTCTGCATTGAAAAATAAGGTGGATTCAGTGTACCTGCAGCAAGTAGAATCTTCACAACGCTGAAATTAGAGTGAGACACACTGTAGTGAAGGGCTGTGTTGCCATTTTGGTCAGCCATGTTGGCCACATAGCACAGCACGTCTGGCGAGACATGGCGGCAAGCGAAGAGGAAGTCCTCCACCATCTGTGGACATGCCCGCTTCTGACTGGACACACAGAACCACTCCTGCTGTATTGTGCTTAGACAGGAGCACTTTTGCAAAGACAAACAGATAAAATGCAGCAAAAAACTAAATTAAAAGGTAATGGGTACAGTAACATGTAAACTACAAGGACACTTTTTTTATTGTTACACATTCTAAGCCAAGAGCAAAATGACATGACAAATAAATGAATGCGGGCGTCACAAGCAGGCTTAAATTACTTTTAACACAGACAAAATACAGCAACGCTATAATTTTAAACTTCCCAAATCCCACAGAGTACCGAACAATCTGATCTATATGCCAGTGGGTAATTATGGGAGGAGGAGAAGACTGAGTAAACATAGAATAGATCAACAACTGAGTTTTTCCGACTGTGAAATGCAGCTCCACAATACATCATAAACTAAGTTTGGTTTCCCCTTCTTTTGCTTTCCTGTTGTTGAGTTACATATTGTTTTTAACCTTGACAATTTATTCCCACACGTGAGATGGTTCAACTCTTCCTGAACATGTTGTTGTTGTGTGTGGCAAAGCGACTGGAAAAACTAAAAGCCACTAATAATGTAGGTGAAATGAATAATTACTAAACAGAAGCCATAGAAACAAGCCTATTAAACCAAAGTGACTCAAAGGATTGAAATCCATCTCTGATAATAAAGGACATACAAAACACATTCATACAATGTGCAGATGTTACGACCCTTCTTAGAAAGCCTTTACTAACTGCAGAGTAAAGCAAAATATACGGAAACGGTAAAAGAACTGACATTAAAAGAAAGATCTCAGTTATTGTTCTGTAACTCACCAGTTCTCTGTTGGATATGACCTTGCTACCATTAAGGTGAACCTTCAGAGTTTGGCAGGCAGAAAGCATCTTCTCACTGAATATATACCTATACAGTAGAAAAGAAATGTACCATGATAACTATGGCTGATCAGTTTCATCTTAAACTGATAAAACAAAACTTGTTCTTATGAGTGTGAACCTTTCGTTTCTTTTAGGAATCTTCACTTTATCTTTGGTGCTGCCCTCTTTCTCTCTCTTTTCTCTTTTTTTCTTCTCTTCATTTTCAGAATCGCCACCCTCAGACAAGAGATCCACAATACCTCTCTGTGTACTGTATATTATTGACAGAGAGAGAGATGTACAAGTAAATGTACAATGCATATAGCAATGTGTGTATATATATATATATATATATATACTGTGTATATATATATATATATATATATATATATATATATATATATATATAACAGAGTATGCAATACACAACCAATCTGGTAAAAGAGCTCTAGCTCAACAAAACACTGCCACACTGAGCTGAATTTATTAGTAATTTAGTAAATAATGAAAACCTTTATTTACCCTAGTGATGCACTCGTTGGGTTCGTACTATCTGTGGTGCTTTTCCTTTTCATGATAGACCTAAGGCAGCGGTCATCACTAGGTGAGCCTGAAGGAAATGGATAAAGGATAAAAAAAAATTGCATACAGTTTATGTTCATCCCCCTTATTTGGAACTAATATATATTAAAGCTACACTGTGTGATTTTTAGCCCCATCTAGCGGTGAAAACGTATATGAACATCCAGTGAATATTAGTTTCTGTTCCTCTCAATTCAGATTTCGTTTTAACTCCTACGGTGGCCAATGTAGTCCAAGATTAACATGGCTTCCAGTTCGACCTCGTCCATGAGTGTTAAATCAAACGTAAACGCGAAAGGTGAAGCTTGAATTAACGGGTATGTCCCTCTTTGGCTAATGTACTTTCAAGATGGAGGGGCAACATGGCGACTGACATTAGAACCCCTTACCCGTATGTATTTTCAATGGCATATTATACACTCACGAGAATACTTTATTACTTGAACAAAGTAAATTTACATTAATGAGCACACATATTTTTGAAAGAACTAAGTGCTTTTAGCTAAGAATAAACTAAAATAAACTAAAAGAGTTACACAGTGTAGCTTTAAGAGAAGAAGCTTTGTGAAAGGGAATCATCATATCTGCAGGTCCTTGACATGAAGAAGCTTGAAAACCCCAGAAAACATTCCCTGGCCCTGGTTTGTAAAGACAACATCTAAGCACACACACACTTCTTTATACACCAAAACACCTGCTAAAGGCTCTTTTTTTTCTTTAATAAGGACTTTTGATACACAAGCACTGCTGCCTTTCAGAAACCATGCACAGCGCAGTCTTCCAGATTGGATGGTATTCATGTCTGTGTCTGCCACATACCAAAGGACATTAGAGCATTCCACAAACCAACAGCAGCCCAAATATTCTAAGTGTAGGGCTTGTTCAGCCAAAAGACAAACCAGAGAGAAAGAGAGAGAGCTATTTTCACCTCCAGTTCAAATTCCACAGCAGAAAGATTGCTCTGAAAAAAAGTCTCCTCTTTTCTGCTTATTTTTGGATCTTATATGCACTTTTTTCGGGTGGAGTCCTTTCGACCAGTATGAAATACTTTTGCTTGCTTATTTGAGTTATCTTTGACACATAAAATATGTAAATACAAACCATGAAGAGCAGCGGACATCTGTAATTCCATTTGATTCTTCTGTTTAACCATTGTAACCTCATTTGATGACTGGCTTTGTGCAGTGGCTGAGAAAATTAAAGAAAGCAATTAGCTGAAGACGCATAAAGCTTCTAAATCTAAATCTGACCAAAAATGCTTTTAAAAGATGCTTCCACAAATTTACACATCCTTACCTTTAACTTGTTCATCTTGACAGTGGGACTGGAGAGTGTCCCCATGTTTTGACCCAGGGTGGCTGTCAGTTAACAGGTGCTGTTGTTCTTTAAGTAATTTCTGCATGCGATCTATATAATGATCAAGTCCAGGCTCAGTCTGCACAAACATCTGGCCCTCCGTGTCGCGTATCCTCCCGTCCCCCACTTCCACGCCGATGCTACGTGTCTTGATCGGATCTGGTAGACGGGATGGTCCACATGCAATGTTTCGTGTGTGGAGACCAATGAGGACATTCTCATTGATATTTGCCATTCCGATACCAACATCGCGTGTTATCACATTAGGGACAGGAGGGGTGTCTGTGTCTCTACCCAAGCATGTTGTGGTTCCAACAGAGTGCATCTGAACAGCAGCCGTTTGGTCACAAACCTTCCCATCCCCAACCGCCAGAGATCGAGTGATCGCGTGTGCTGTGTTGGTATGTCTTTCCCTGGTGAGTGTGTGCTTTGTGTTGGTGCTGGCTTCAGAGATACAGGCCTGCAAAGTGCTGGTGCTGCGCGAGACGGTGCAAAAGGCCGTGCTGGTACGCTGCGACAAAGTCTGTGGGGTTGCCATTACACTAAAGTCAATGCTTCGCACTGGGTCAGTGACAGTTCCTTGGGAAATGAGCGATTTGACATCCATGTCGACCGTGCAGTCACCACAGCCAACCGTTTGGTGGGAAATGTTCTTCTTCTTTTCAATCGTCTCCAAAGTAATTGTGGCAGTGTCACACATGTTCACAGTTGTCCCAACACCTTGATTCCGTGTTGCTGCATGCTTGCTTCCAACACATTGATCTTTACGCGCCACTCTTTGGCGTACTTCCCACTCTTCCATTGGTGTATCTGGGCCAGATGAAACAGCCCTCAGCTCCGGTTTGCAGGAGACTCCAACAGCAATGGAAATCTGCTCTAGTCCTCCCCCAACAGCAGAATGCACAAGTTTGGTGTGGTTTCCAACCCCAAGAGTGCGAGTTTGCGACCCGGTCTGGGTTGCAACGCAGTTCACCTGTGCTTGTGCGGAGGAACTCTTGTCAGCATGGTTTCTCGCTTCTGCTTCCCGCAGTTCACTTCTTAGCTTCCCCATCTCTGCCTTTAGCATTGCTTCTTTGAGCTCAGCCTCCAGTATCTGAACCCGGTCACTTAAATGTTGGATGGTTTGCTGTTGCAACTCTGTTTCTGCTTCCTTGTTGGATACGACCCCCAGCATAGTCTCAGTGACACTGACTGCCACTGATTGAGTCTCAGGTTTTGCACCAACAGCAACATCCTTAAAAAAGTTCAATTTGTCTTGATGAATAACATCAACTTCATCAACGCACCTGTCATCTCCAACTGCAACCGACTTTTGATCTCTCGTCTTGAAGGCAGAGGATTCAAGACGTGCATCTTGGATCTTCCTTTCAAGAAGTTGCATTTCAACACTAAGCTGTTGGAAATCCGTCAGACCACCGTGCTCCCAACCCTCTATCGCTGGTTTGCTGCAGAAATCTTTGTCAATGATAGAGCCTGATTTTTGATCTTCATCTTGCCTCTTGAACAAGGCTGTCAGTTGTCTCTTTTCTTCCTGCAAAACAGAAATCTTCACCTGTAGGACAGGAATGGCCTTCACTTGTTCTTCCAGGTCCTTTAACCTTCGTAAAGCAGCTGCCATCTGATCCCTGACCATTTGCAGGTGGAGTGGGCTCACACCGCTCACTGGAGATGTTCGGCCAGAGCTTGAGGGGCTGATTTTAAGGGTGTTCCCCAATAACAAGGAACTTTTTGGGGGCTGGTCTAGCACTGTCATCTTAGCGCCTTGATTTAGGGCACTCCAGCTCGTATATGGAGATAGGGTACCACTAGAGCCAAGGCCACCAAAACTGGCCAGTCTACGCCGTGGCTGTGGTTCTGGAGGTCCTTGCTGCGACGGGCCTTTCTCATGTTCCAAACGTTTGCATGTTTCCATCAAAGTTTTTTCCACTAGAGAATTTGGTTTGGTTGGGGTAGGAAGTTGTGTGGCTGGGGGAGAAGTCCCATCTACATATCTCTGAGAGGTGACTAGGTCTTGAGGGACTTCAGGTCTTGGACAGGAGGGTTTAGGTTTGGAATGGGGAAGTGGGGGTCTTCTTCTGTTGACAGAAGAAGAGGAAGCGGATGAAGACGGAGACGTTTTCTTGGCTTCATCACTGCTCACTGAGGACAAAGACTCTGAAGAATTCCAGTGTGTGGGGTTTAAGATGCGTTGCGACTCAGAGGCAGCGTTTGCCGCTCCGGGACGCTTGTTAAAATGCAGCCGTCGAATGGTGTCACTTCGCTCAATATCATCCACGTATTTAACAAAGTCTAAGTCGAGCTGGTACCCGTATGGTGTGTCGATACTGAATGGGCTACTCTGAAAAGTGTCAGCAGTGATCTCATTCCAGTCTGTTTAAACAAAGAAAACATAATTACTTTGGTAAAGGAGATTGGAGAGTTAATATTTAAACTAAAGTTCATATTCATATTCTGTTCAATAATAAGATAAAAATATACTTCCAAGCCAAGAACATTAAAATGTATGACTGTGGACTTTTTATAACTACCGTGCCTGAAAACACTATTTAAAATAACAGGATGAAACTGAGATGGAAAGAAAAGACAAAAAATATTTCAAAATTCAGAATAAAATAGTACAAACATATACTTCATATTTGCAATATTGCAGGCACATTTCAAGTGGTGACATTCTCAGCTTTCAAAATGTATCTGATTTCCATAAAAATATGCATTCCTTACTAAAAAAACCTCAGCAGCAAATGTCTTTCAAAACAAAATAAGGTTTAAGTATTAACTTTCTTACCTGGAGAATAGAATTTTCACCAAAAAAATAAAAATGTTGTAGACACAGGGAAAAAAGTTTTAGTAATCTTTATCTGTGCGCTTTCTCCTCTCTGCCCTTGTCTTACTCATTCTGCGCTCTGCTTCCAGACTGCTCTTAGTTTGCTTCTCTCCTCCCACTGCTTTTTTATTCCCTTTCTCTTTTAACTCAAGCATTCAAAAACATTTGTATTGAAAAGTAAAAAAAAAAAACATGCCCGCTGAAAAAAAACTTTTATTAATAAAGATATCCCCTTGCATTCAGAAAAAGGGAGCATGCAAGTCAAGAACACACACACACACACACACACATATATATATATATATATATATACACAGCGTTTTTCACAATATAGATTGCATCAAAACAGCTTCACAGTATCAATAAATAAAAAAATAACATTGTTTCTTAGTGAAAAAAAATCCATGTTTGGTAACTGATCAATTAGTTTATTAATTCCAATTAATTCCACCAAGTCAAACCCATTTTATTATAATTTATATATCATTTAAGGATACTGCAGAGTTGCTGATTCTCACCTTGTTGATTCAGGTGGAAGTGTGTTTTCTGAGTCATGGCAGCTTTTTATAGACGACACCACCACTAAAAGTTCTTTCTCAGTAGTGGAAACACTAGAAAAGCAAGAACAGACAAGAGCACATTAAATAAACATATCACCTAAGACATGTTTAGCTGAGAAACTGTATTATACTACACCGCTTATAATCTAAATTGTGTTGTAATTATAATAACAACAATTAATTGGTCTACATTTAGGGTTGTGTTCAAATTGCGCAGTTTATTCCATATATCAATTTAACATTCATGCCACTTGGATTTTAAAAAAATAAAATAAAAATCGTTTGTGTCTGGTTATTTGTGATTAACAGATAAAAGTAAGGGAAAACTTTCAAATATGAATTTCACATGATTTATCTTTTCATATACTGCCCCCTACTGAAGATAAACGTAAGCAGTCTCATGTAGATCTGCAATAGGCCTACACAACCTGAAAAAAGAGAGAATGAAAAGCGGCAAACAGTTATAGTAAAACAAAAAATAATGCATAAAGGGATTTGGATCTTTTGAATGAACTGGTTTGAATAAATCACTCATCACTGGATTTGACTGATCCAGTTGTTTGTCTTTTCAACACATGACTATGACATCAGTTGACTTACAGTACAGCGTAACTCATCATGCCATTATTTTTTTCCCCTTTTATAAGAAAAACTGTCCCTTTAATGCATAGTTAAAGCAATACAGTTTCTGCAGCTGCAAGCAGGAGTCATAGCTTAGTGACACACAACAACAAGCAAAACAATGTGTCTTCCACATAATGTCAAAATTCCAACTGATTAGGAAAGGAAGAGGATGAGAAAACCTGCAAACCAGGAGAAGCTTGCACTGTCACTGCAGACAGATATCTGAAACATGAGACCAGCATTGTGTCAGCTGAATTGCTTGGCAGTGAGAGGACATGGACACATCGACACAACACGCACGAACACACACATTTATCTGATATGAACAAAGGCTTTAGGGCATAAAGTAAAACTGAGAATAACAACCAGGAAAAATTATTGATGAAAAAGAGAACAAAGAGATAAATAATTTTGAAATAAAAACTTTTGTTACAAATGTTTTTTTTGTTTTTTTTTACTGCAGAATAACAAATATGACCTGAAACAACTACTAATTGATTAATAACTTGTGCATACATATAATTAGCACAAAATGTAATTTATAGAACAACATACTTAACAGGCTATTGAAACACACACAAAAAATAATAAGTTTGAGTTTAGCACACGAACAGAACAACTACAATTATCTCTTTATTCCATATGTTGGATCCTTAAATACAAACAATTGATGGTTTGTTGGAATTCAATGCCAGAGAATAAAATCTGCTTAGGTTTACTGGAAATTGCATTCTCAAGATTTACTTCGTTTTAAGAAGGTAAATATGTGTGCATTAATGGATATAATCTGCTCCTGGTACAGCCCAGTATATCTTTGGCTTACTGGATTACACACTGCCTGGAGACTAGCTGTACCACATCCTCAACAAATAGCAAAGCTATTTAACATTCTTGTAAACATAACTTGAATTAAGTGTGCAATAACTAATAAAGTGTATTTTGGTAGCACTAATATTCTAACTTAGCTTGTTTTAAAATATTTCTATGAAACATTATTGTTATTTACATAGGCTAAATGTCATCAGCAGTCAAATATTCTTACACCGTCCATAATGACAACAAATGCAGTGCATAGCTTAAATAAGATCCTATACATTACTAGTGCAGGTGAGTGTTGTTTACATACCAGAGGGAAGCGCAATTTCATAGATGAAATGTGTTTCTTCTGCGTTTACTTCTCAACATTTTTGTTTATCTTGAAACAGTGCTCCCGTAGGCTAATGAATGCTCCCGTAAACAGCCAGTCCTCCTGGAGTAACTTTACCATGCTGTTCTGTATATGCGCATGGAGGAGTTTCTGCTTACGCCATGACGCACTACGGCAGGTGTGCAGTACTTTTACTATTTTTTTCTCTGGCATATGAAAGAAAACCTAAGAGTAGGCTAGTATCCTAGTTCCGACTTAACTAATAATTTAGTAGAAAAGGAGGTGCTAAGTATGAAATATTGAAAACAATTATACTAAACATATGGGCTAAAATCTACATAGGGCCTACATTACAAGCCATATTTGATTTAAAATAGCAGTCTTTCTTCAACACAATTATTTAAATTCAGCCCAACTGTAATAGCAGATCCTCTACAAAAATAAAATTGTTAGAAATAAGAAAATGGAAAATGTTCAGTAGGTCATCAGTTAACGCTGATAATGAATGTATTCAAAATTAGAGCGACATCTGTTGGTCATAACAGATCCTATATATATTTAAAAAGAGTTAGAAATTAGAAAAGTTTCATTATCAATTAACGCTGATAACATCTTCAAGATTACAGCGATATCTGCTGGTAGTTATCTAAATGCCTACTTTTTACTCAGTTGAATATTTTTCAAAGTGGGGTGGGTGTTTAGTATGTATATTTGTGTAACTTGTTCTGCAAAAGTCTATAGAAAATCTACTAGGCACGGGTATCCACACACACGTTGAGTGTTTTATGGGGACTTTCCATTGACACAATGATTTTTATACTTTTTATACTTTGCAAAGTGTAATTTCCATCCCCTAAACCTACCAATCACAGAAAACTTTCTGCATTTTTACATTGTCAAAAAAAAAAAAAAAAAAAAAAAAAAAATTCACTAAAATTTAGAAGCTGTTTTCTTTTCTTAACGGGGACCAGATGTCGCCACAAAGATTTTGGATATTAGCATCCTCTGGGCCATTTTCTCCCCATAACATAGTTTACCAGTACAACAAACATTTTTTTTTTCGGCCAACAAGTCATATACATATTATATACATAACCCATACATTATAACATGTTCCTCCCTGTATATATATATTATAATTTAGAATTACTTACTATAATAATGAATTATTATTATTAATATATATTAAATAATTCTAAGTTTAATATATGAAAGTATATGTAATACTTACTACAGTTAACTAATGTGAAATATTACCAATGTACATACTACAGTGATATAATTAACTTTTCTTTTTTTAAAATATTAAGTCACAACATCATGTTTTCACAAGACAGAACAATCCTGTCTTCATGTATTATTTTATTAGGCAGTTTTATTTACAAATCATCTTTTTAATTGTAAATTATCAGTAATTTCATCTGCAAATTTACATTGGCAAGCCTCTGTCAGGTGCATCTCTTCACAGATAATCAACATAAATGCAGTTAAGAGAAGTGCATCAACAGATTTTCTAAACTTGTTTTCAAAGGCTGAAATTGTTCCCTAATGATAAGGAAGAGTAATCATTTGTATAAGACTAATGCATGGGGAAATATATTTCAAAAGAAAGAAAAAAAAGGTAAGGGGGACAGCGCAAAACAAACAATTTCTCTGGATTTGTCTTAAGCTGGCTAATAAAGCATAGATTGTCGAGTTTTAGCTTTAAAGTCTCATTAATAAAGAACTTGAACTGACAGTGCTGTTTTAAACAAAAAAGACATACTCTTTTATATATATATATAAGAGTATGTCCTATAATATATAATATATGTTCATATATATATAGACATGAACATGTACAAAATACTCCATCGGTCAAATCAGAGATTTACAGGCCTATTTTTCTTTTCGCGAATGTTGCTGCATTTGTTGTGACCAATCAAGTTATAATCATCAATAAATTTATACTTTGTGGTAAGAATGTGCTTTAAAGGGATACTCCACTTTTTTTTGGAAATAGGCTAATTTTACCACTCCGCCAGAGTTAAACAGTTGGGTTTTACCGTTTTCGAATCCATACAGCCAATTTTCTGATATTTAGAAGAATATCAATAACCAGACAGTTTCTGGTCTCATTGACTTCCATAGTAGGAAAAAAAATATACTATGGAAGTCAGTGAGACCAGAAACGGCCTCGTTACTGATATTCTTCGAAATATCAGAAAATCGGCTGAATGGATTCGAAAACGGTAAAACCCAACTGTTTAACTCTGGGGTAGTGGTAAAATCAGCCTATTTTCATTTTCCAAAAAAAGTGGAGTATCCCTTTAAGACATTCTTCTTGCTTATACGTATCACATGACTTGTAAATGAGCAGTGCCAAACAAACAAAAGTATGAATTTATGGTTTAAAAACCTATTAATTATATAATCAATTTGAACAGCCAGAGCTCCAGACAGGCAAACAAACATGAGCAAACTATTTAAAAAAAAAACATATTGTTTTCATTGCATTCTGTGAAACATAAAACATAGATCTGAAGGAGGATTTGTCCAGTCAGCTAGCTCCTACATAAAATACTTTTTTAATCATGTTGACCTTTCTTTGTTGACTTACGATGGCACATGAAACCACATGCATGCGGGAGGATCTTTCAGATTATGAATTCACACTGGCTTTCAAACAGGAATAAGACAAAAATATGTGGCTTACTCAGCCAAAGTTCGTCAATTTTTAAAGAATATATGCCGAGTTAATACTTAAACTCATTCATTGTGCTGATTAACTATATTGGACACCTCAGCTTTTTTTAAAGTGTTCATAAATGCACTTATCTTTGCAGCCTTTACAACAAAAACAAAACAAAAAAAACTAAAGAAGCCAAAGAAGGATAAAGGAGGGGGGGGGGGCATTGTTTTGTAAAACTAAAATAATAGTAAAAAAAAAAGTGATTTTTTTTGATAAAGCAGTGTATGGAATAAAACATCTTACAGCGATATAAATCAAACATTTCTTTAAAAAAAAATCCAGTCCAACATTATAATTCAATACAATCTACAACCCCATTTAAAGCACAGATCAACATAAATCTGAACGCATGTTTACATTTTATATATATACTTAAATGTATGTAAAATGTGAGCAAATAGAAAAAAAAGTCTAAGGTGTGACAAACAAAAATCTAATCAACAGAAGCAAGAACATTGCACTCCCTCAGGATAAATGGGTCTTACATTGGTCTCTTCCTCAAGAAAGGCTGACTTATCAAATAGTCCCTTTGTGTTAAAGTGCCCACCATTTTAAATTGGCCCGTCCCAGCAGTGGCCCACTATTTAAGTAGGCTCCTCTTAACAGAGTGCCCTTCCCAGAAGGCTGTGTCAATGGGATAACCAGTCATGACACTGGCCCACAAAAACTTGCAGGTAAAACTGTGCAAAAGCGCTTTCTGTCTCACTTGTCTTTCTCTATAGATCTCTTGGTCCACCAAGAATCGCAACAGCATTGTGTACAGTACAGCTAGCTCAGTGTAGAACTCTATGCCTCACTCTCTGAAAGGAAATCCTCGCTATAAAACCCGATAAAGAATTGTAAAACCATCTCTAACAGAGAATAGATACAATAAAGTGGCTTAGCAATCTTTCTGACAGCCTGACTGTGGCACAAAAAACAACCTCCATCGTTTTCCCTTTTGCACCTTTTCTCAGTCCCCTTAAACAGGCTGATGTTGGCGACTGTACGGCCACAGACCATTCAGCTTGTTCATGCAAGTGGGATGCATGGAGTCTTGAGTCTGTCTGCATGCTTATTGCTCTAAAGACACTGAGAGAGAAAAAAAGAGAGACAAAAGAATAGAGATAGGAGGACTGCTGTGGATGAAGAGGTAGAGAGTATTCTAGAAGAAAGAGAAATCAAGCCAGAGAGAGAGAGACAGAGAGAGAAGGCATCAGAGGAACCACAAGTTATCGTGCTAGCAGCTTGATGAGGTTGGCGCACATCTCAAAGAACTCTATGGTGTGACTTCCCGGCCGGGGGAGGATCTCTCCCCCAGTGGAATCCACTGAGGAGGTAAGAGAGGAAGCCAGAGAGCTTTCCGCCGCTTTCCCTCCGGATATCGGAGGTGTGGAGGGTGCGGACACGTCACCCCTTGTTGCATCCTCACATTCAATTTTCTCGTTCTTTAGGGTAGTCCGGTAGTTACCGACTGAGCCAGAGCGGTGAGGCGTGGCGGTCCCTGATTTTACTTCCATCATGTCATCTGAAAGTAACAAGACATCAGATGGTGAAGTATGCAGAAAACAGACCAGAAAACGCCACAACAGGGATGAGAATCGTAGGGAATTTCTGGTTTCTTTTAAAACAGATAATAAAACAATATCAAAAAGACAATTCTTAACATTTACAATTAGGGGTTAAATGACTTCAGCCCATTTTTAAATCGATATTTATGTGACGAAAGTCGGGTCGACTATGTGCTGATGACGTACACCATACTGTTCGTTTTCTCACACAAACCGCTCGTTTCGTGTTTTAGGCCATCAATGTGTACTTACATTTATGAGTCATTAAATCATGTTTAATTTGGACTGCTCTTTGAGGTGGACCCCATATACCTCCATTATATGACTGACAGACAAGAACGGTTTGACCTAAAAATATCAAAATTGAAAATACTGTGGAAACAAAGACACCTACGTCTTGGATGCCCTTGAGGTAAGCTAAAACATATCAAAAATTAATTTCAAAGTGAACTATTCCTTTAAGAAAAATATTACGTTTATTTTTTTTTATAAGATACCACTGACTACAAAACTCATAATGTGTAGTTACACAATGTCATATAAACAACCATTCGGTAACTACTCTGACTGTTCTCACAAGCTTTATGTAGTGTATAACACAGTAACAGTTCAGACATGCTGAAAATTGCACTTGTATTATTCAGTCTGATCTATTCAGTATTCCTATTCTTATGTGTGATTGTTTATTTAATGTTTTTAATTGGTAAATTAAAGCAGTTATAAACAAAAAATTAAATAAAACTAAACAATGAGTGACAATTTTACCATCTATGCTCCTGAAGTCTAGTAAATATGTCCTGCTGTCCACCTGGTAGAGCTGGAGGCTCATCTTTGTATGTATGCCAGTGACTGGGTTCTTTCTCCGCACTCGCAAGTAATAAGGATTCACAACCTATCGAACCAAAGAGGAAAAAAAGAGAGGAGAGTTAATAAATCTGACCCTGTAGACCCTAAGTTTATTCATATTTACCAAGGTTCAACTTTAAAAAAAGGACTGTGCCGACAGGTTCATTGCACTATTTGCACTGTTTTGAGGAGGTCTGAATGGCATACTCTTGAACAGCAGTAAACACTGTTCAACTTGATAAGAGAGGCCTCTAAGAGATAAGACACAGAATGAACACTCTTATAAACAAAGACGTAGGCCATTTCCATCCAAAACTGATGACTCACTCAGTCAAATATGTTTAAACTTCAGCCAGCCACAGGTTAAAGTGTAAATTCCAAGTTAGGAATTTTTCACGAAGATAATGCAATGTGCTGCTTACTAAACATAAAGATAAGAACCGCCCACAATTTTTTTTTTCATAACAAAATGCTGCATATGATATGAAAAGTTGCTACGTTTTACAGTGGTTTTAAGCACGCCCCCTCCGTTCCACTAGGCTGGGCTTGACATCATGAAAGGGACTTCAAGCTTTTACTGTCTATGCTCCAAGCCTAGAGTTACGGTTGGTCTAAACGGCAAGTACGCTATTGGAGACCTAGCTAGCAAAAATGTTTTTTTAATGGTGCTATTGTGTTTGTGTGGAATGTACAAATACATCAAAAACGGGGGAGAGGCTCCACAAGTCTGTGATTGGCTACATCGCTGCAAACATGTAATAAATAGAAACTCCGGGCCTTTTCTTTATGTTTCTTTCGGTTTCTCTTTGTTTTAGTTGTTCTTGTTGCTTTTCTGCAACAAATGATTTTTTTTTTTAGTTTTTTTATGTTTTATTAAGAGAGCCCAATGGAGCGGTATCAGGCTCAGCCAAGAATCTGAGTATGATGACATCAGGCTACAGTAGGGTACCATTAAAAAACAATTCTGTCCTTAATACTTTAGAGGCTCTGTTTACATTTTAGCTCCAGGCTCTTCTAATAATGACTGTATGTTATGAAGCCATACTGTAAAGTTTGTTGTTAACATTCTATTTGCTTACTCTGTAAGTTTGTGTGTGTGTGTGTATCTGTGAGAAAGAGAGAAAGCGGTCAAGTCTTTTCTATTTATAGAATTGACCAGAAACCCCAAAACTTTTTCCCACAAGGAAGAGATGGAATTTACCCTAAGATTATGAACCTCAGGAGGATAAACAGAAAAAAATCCATAGCAGGACATGCATTCGCTCCATTTATCTATTTTTACACACTCCTCCACCCTTTATTGCTGCAATTTGTATATTCCTGGCCTAAATGCAATTTATTCGCATAATCAGTTCCAAAACCTGGCAATGCCATATGACTCACCTTAAAGGAATAGTTACGCTGAACAACAATTACTTTTATTGTATGGACAAAAACACTCAACACTTTGAGTTCCATAGAAGTCAGTCAGTCATACAAGTTTAGGATGGCATGACGACAACTTTCATTTTTGGGAGAACTATCCCATTAAAGGGTTAGTTCACCCAAAAATGAAAATTCTGTCAGTATTTACTCCAAACCTCAATGTGTTTATTTGTTCTGCTATACACAAAGGAAGATATTTGGAAGAATGTTTTAATCAGACAGATCTCATTCCCCATTGACTACCATAGTATGTATTTTTTCCTACTATAGAAGTCAATGGGGAATGAGATCTGTTTGATTAAAACATTCTTCCAAATATCTTCCTTTGTGTTCAGCAGAACAAATAAACACATAGAGGTTTGGAACAACATGAGGGTGAGTAAATACTGACAGAATTTTTATTTTTGGGTGAACTAACCCTTTAAATGCTGCAGTGATCTGAGAAATTCAAGAGAGAATGAGAAAGTGAGAAAAAAGTCAAGCCACATGCACAGATGCTTACCTTCCACTCATAGTCCAGCTGCTTCATTGCACGACAGACCTCACTCATGATATCATTCGGTCTGCTCTGGCTACGGATTCCAAGGTGCCACTTTGCCCGCCGAACACCGAGATGCTTAGACTTTTGGGGGTTAAGCTCATCCAGCGTGTGTCGAGGACGCGGTTGAGACTCGGCCACTAGGAATGGCACTCTTTCAGGATGAATCTTAGCAGAGTGATGAGCGGGCAGATCGTCTAGAAAGCTGTCTGGGGGGCTGGAGGCCAAATAGAAGTCTTTGGCCTCGCTCATAATGCGGCGGTTGTCTATGATCAAGTGATAGGCCACAGCAAGAGGATCCTGGTGATTGCGACTGCAAAACAGGGAAACATTAAGACAGGACATATTAGAAAAACTAACACATATATAAAACAACAACCAGAACCCATATATTTGTCAAGTAAATAACATAATTCAAACAGTTTATTTGTGAATGTGATCCTCTTTATGTGACAGTCAAGAACGGGTTGCCCATTACAGATTAAAGTAAATAAATTAGCACAAACCTGTACAAGCAGTTGAGCACCTCCTCCTCAGTGCACTCAAACTTCTCACACACCTCCTTCAGCGCCTCCTCATCAATCATATTACTGCTGTATGCAGCGTCCTCTGGGAACAGATACTTGGGGAGATCTTGCTTAAACCACTCATCATCCCTGAGAAAGGAGAGCAATGAACAGATAAAGAGAGAAGATGTTGATTGAAACATTTACAGATCTTACTCTCCACATCCAAATATTTATGGCATTACTAAATGAAATAGACAGTGCTTGGCGTAGTTTCTGACCGAATCTCTTTGATGGTTGCTCTCTTCATGGGGTCCACTTGGAGCATGTGTTTTAAAAGGCTAATAACGGAGGAATTCAGGTACTGAGGCGTGAAGAAGATTCCATCACAGATCTTCTTGAACAGCGTTGGCACGTGGTCGTCGTCAAACGGCAGTGTTCCGCACAACAGGGCATACAAAATCACTCCGCTGCTCCAAATGTCCACCTCAGGGCCTGCGTATAACCTGGATCAGAACAGCAATAGATAATCTAAATGAACGAACTTCACAAAGCCATTTGAAACCGCACAGAGGACGAGAGCAGGTTTTTAAGAAGATCATTTAAAAATAAAAAGCAACTGGTAAAAGGTAAATACAGGCACAGAGGTAAACGGTACCTTCCAGAGATGACTTCCGGAGCAGCATAATTAGGAGAGCCGCAACTCGTCCTCAAGAATTCTCCATCCGACATCATGTTTGACAAGCCTGCATGAGGATAAGTCGAAGTCTGTATAGCTTGTGATATAAAAATTAAAACAACCACCATGTTCAACAATTATGAAGAGTTCACATACCAAAATCTGCAATCTTGGCGTTCATGTGCGCATCCAGCAGGACGTTCTCAGGCTTGAGGTCTCTGTGCACCACCATATGTCTGTGGCAGTAATCCACCCCTGAGATGATTTGCTGGAACAGCCGCCTGCTTTCCTTCTCATCCAACTAACCAGAGACACAAGACCATGTATTATTTTAACATTTCCCATGTGGCCTAAACTGAACATTTTGCATTTAATGTTCCCCTGTTGAAAATACTGTCAATTTTGAGGACCCTGAAAGATATACACACCTGTTCAAATGTTTGGAGTTGGAAAGATTTTTTTGTTCTTTTTTTGTCTTATGTTAACCCAGGAAATCTGTTTATAATAGATTATTAGGTTTGAACTTTTTGGTTTGATTGATTCTGTTGATTTGAATAAATGTCTATGGCTAACATAGCTTAAGTGAAGGCTTAAAGGGTTAGTTTACCCAAAATATAAATTCTGTCATTAATTACTCACCCTCATGTCATTTCAAACCCATAACACTTTCGTTCATCATAGGAACACAAATCAAATCTGAGAGACTACTACGCAACGGACACTTTGATGCTTAAAGTTCATAAAAAGATCCTAAAACTAATCCATGTGAATTGAGTGGTTTATTCCAAATGTTTCTGAAGACACTCAATTGCTTTTTATGATGAACAGATTAAATTTATAGGATTTTATTCACATATAAACTTTGACCAGCGAGTTCACAGGAGCTCAAACGAACCTTGCAGAAACTCAAACATGCTGCGCAAGACGTGAGAATAAACCTCATTGGTTCTCGCACATCAAGCGAACATGCTTGAGCTTCTGTTTACCACAAATCTGATGTGGGAGTTGATTTAAAAAATGTAAATGTGAATAAAAGCCTAAATTCAATCTTTTTATCATATAAAGTAATAATCTCTTCAGAAAATTTGGACTGAAGCGCTCAATTTATATGTTGAACATTTGATATTAGTTTTACAATCTGTCTATGAACTTTTTAAAGCATCAAAGTGTTGCATAGTTGTCTTTTTGGAGGGACATAAAGCTCTCATATTTCATCAAAAAGATCTTCATTTGTGTTCTGCCCACCATCCCTAGATTGTACTTCCTCTTTCAGCAGATCTGATGCTTTAGCAATTACAGTGGCATTTCATCTCTCACTTCCTGCTGGACTCTTTACAAAACTGAAATGCTTGAATTATAAGAATATACAGTATCATATCAAAAAGTATTTTTTTTTCACTACATTAAAGTGGCATCACTGATGGAGGTTCTCCAGCGACAGCACTAGTCAACTACACAACAATTAAATGAACAGTTGATTATTTTTTATCATCAATATAAGCAATTTAAGCAATACAAGCATTTTCCAGTCTTAATCATAACCTAAACCTACAAATTAAAAAGCTGTACCTTTCCATTTTTACAGATGTAGTCGAATAGTTCCCCTCCTGAAACATATTCCATTACCATGAAGATGTCTGTTGGTGTGCTGATGACTTGGTAACTGCCAAACAAAACAAAAACCACAAATTTGTAAAGAATACATGTGTAAAGCTTTTAAGCTCTACAACCCTCTAAAAAAAATTCCCACAAGTGATGAATTTAGGCATATTTTAACAGTTAGATTTTTAGTTGAAATGCTGGATTGTACACTTATACATTTTTTCATATATTTACTAACTAATAAAATAAAATAAATGATAAACTATTTTTTCTATACAGTTTTATATAAAATGTCAATGAATCCCTAATGGTTTTGGAGCAAGTCTGGATAGCTTTGATTTCCATGTATTATCTGGCCAGAGTAAAGGTATGTGTCTTTATCAGTGTGGGGAACATTACTTAGTTAGTAAAAAAAGTAATTAGTTATAGTTACTCACTACTTGTTCCAAAAAGTAACTGATAATAACTATAACTATAATAAAAGTAACTTGTTACCAGGGAAAGTAACTATTTGCCTTTTTGTTAAAAAAAAATTCTATATGTCAAAATTGAATGTTATTGTCTGGGGTCCCTGGAGACCCCAAAGATAACTAGTGTAGACACAAATGAAGATAATCAGAGGGTTAACAAATAGGTCATGGATGTTACTCACAGTTTGATTATATGCGGGTGACGGAAGAGTTTGAGGTTCTGGATCTCACGTCGAATCTTCCCCACCACATCCAGACTGCGAATCTTCTGCCGGTTTAGAATCTTTACCGCCACCTGGTGCTTGGTCAACTCATGCTGGCCAACTGCACAGACAGATAGAAGGTCAATGAAAAATATACAATAAAATTCACAATGTGTATTTATTTATGAAAAAGACACACAAATACGAAAGGGTCGAAAGTGAAACTGAATAAACAACACTAATTATGTAAGTGTATTCCAGGAAACAGAGGGATAAATGACACTAAAATACTGTCAAACTGCTGAAAAGCAGAATGTGTGATGTAAGAGAGTCAACAACTTTAAACAGTGCCAACATTATTAGCATTATGGTGCCAGTAATGTGTAAAGTGCGATGCATATTCATTCATTTTTTCCAAGAACTTTTTATATGGACAAAGGCCTTGCTAACCAGCTTCTTATACGGCTGGATTTTGCTGCATTAGTAAGCTGTGAAACCTGAACATTGAAGTTTAAACTGTTCCCAGAAGCTGTATATTGTCTCAGTCAACTTGCAACATTTTAAACAGTCTGCCTGCTTTAACTAGTCTGCTCTAGTTATGCATTAACACAAAACCCAGTCATGCAGAGGGAACTGTGTGTGAGAGTGTCCTAGACCCCGTAGACCTCACATAACACTAGTAATCGTCTTAATGAAGGCTAGGCTATTTTGTTTGACTGATGATTAGTAGTTTCCATGTTTTGTCAGCAATCCACATCTATAAACTTCTCTTTTCCCAAAAGACCCTTATTATGAAATATTTGCTCTAACCAACACACTTCCTTTCTTGAAATTTTGGCATCATGTATTGCCCCATAATACAGGAAGATGCTCTGAGGGGCACAACAAGCTGGGAAATCAAATAATGGTTTAAAATATACACATTACATTCTAAAACTTGAGCACATAATAGAGCAAAACAAAATAAAAGTTGCACATCACCCATTGATATGCGTTATTCACCTACGTTATTCACTACTGTAAAGTAACGTGGCAGGCGGTTGATAATAAATTTTATATGTATTTTAATACATACAACCATTAATACACCTCTATTATTGCAGCCCTATATATATATATATATATATATATATATATATATATATATATATATAAATTGAATGTAAGTAACCAGGCATGGATATACAGAAAGTTTCTGTCAGAAACGTTACATTATGAATTAATTAAGCTAACAGTTACTAAAACGAGATCATTTTAATTCATTACTCACAATATGCAAAATGAGTTTGAGATTAATCAATTTCTCTTATCATTTTGACAGACATTCTGAAAGCTGCATCTGCGGTTGACATTTGGCCTGTGCACGAGCGCATCCATCAGTCCCCACCAACTGTAACTTCAGAACACCAATAATCACTCCATAAACCGTGAAGCTAACTGTTAACCATGTTAGCTGCGACCAATCCATCTAACGTTAGAAACCACACAAACATACCGCATGCGTGCGACTATTCAGAAAACATCAGCGATCGGCTGACACTAGCAACTGCGACAAAAGCAGAAAGCTCCGTTGTTTAATGTTCGTTTCAAGACTACACTGTTATTAGCCAACAAGTGCTGCTGCTGCTTTAGCCGCATTTAAAGACTCGATCATGTCCAGTTTTACCGTCTTTACTACAGCAATAACCTAAACATCTGGGACAGTTTTACCTTTGACTTTTCCAAACGTCCCCACTCCTAGCGTGTCTCCAAGAATATAATGTCCAATTTTCACCCTGCCTTCATGTTTCTGTTTGTCCGTCGCCATCTTCGCTCTGTCTGAGGCCCTACCTGAGAGAGGCGGCAGCAGCGGGACGGGGACGGGAGCGAGCGGCGTCTCTACTGACAACTACTGGCCAAAACACACAGCTCCAAACACTTGGATTAATGTTTAATACATTATTATCAAATGTTAACTAATTATAATGATTAAAATAAACTATTTAAATATTGTTATTTTTTTTACTCTAGCTGTAATAAGTGAGCTAGCAACATTTTCTTTTTTTCTTTTTTTTAAACTAAGGTTCACTATTTTATTCCGAAGATGTAACGAATAAGTTTCTTTTGAGATGATCACAAGCAATAAATAAATAAATACACCCACCATGCACCGTTCTGTGAAGAAAAAAAAAAAGAACAACACAAAACAGAACTTTACTCAAACGTTTTATTTGGTTCCAAAAATAACCAAATAGGAACCACATTCATTGTTTTCTGGGATGTGAGTGTGTGTACATATATATTATATATCTTTCACTCTTGCAAGATCAAGATCAAGGTTGCTAAATCTTATGCATATTTAATAACAAGCCTTAAAATGCAAGTAGTCTCCAAGCAATTTGCTGTCCCTGCCTGATACACATGAAATGTATATTACCTTAAGGTAGGCTATGTGAAAAGCAGCAGGACAATTATATAATGAAAAAGGCCAACAAGGCCTATTGCTTACCTTTATTGAGTTGTAAAATGCTCAAACCCAAGGCAGCATGGTTGTAATAGTGAAAATTGAATGTGGAAAAAAGTTTATCAAAAAAAAAAAAAGAAAAAAAAAAGAAAGATTTAATGTTCTCACACCCTATGGGACGTTTTGAATCCTTCATCAAATTAGTTTTATTACAATTAAGCTGCAATCAATATAGTGTGTTCTTTTTTAAAAAACAAACCAGTGAGTGACAATGACACTTTATTGCGTTCTCCTGCAGCAATTAACATATTTATGTAAATGGGGACAGTGCATAGATCATCTTTAAAAAAAAGTTTTATCATGAGGTAGTTTGGAATATTTTATAAGAAAATTGGCTGAACATACTTACATTGAGTAGGTTATGTTGATAAAACAGTTTAACATTTAAGATAATTGAATGTGTAATTTGTAACTTGGAGTGGAGCCAGACAGTAATAACAGGCAGTGTGGCAGTTTAAAGTATAATCCAAATGGCAGCAAATATATGCCAACATGATGACAAACAACAGCAAAAAATGAGAACATGACAATCAAAGGACAACAATGCTTAACCGACTAATAAGATTCCACCCACTATTATGCTTTTGAGCCCAAAATTAATATATGATATTGAATATTATCATGGCAACAATGATTCTCAATTGCAAGGACATAAAACTAAATAGACCAGAATAAGGAGGCAGAAGAAAAATTGTTTCATTTTTTTAATCATATCAGCCATGCAGGCATTTCACCTCTGTTTATGCAAATATCACCATCTGGTAATCCAGCATAATATATATATATATATATATATATATATATATATATATATATATATATATATATATATATATATATATATATATATATATATATATATATACTCACCCTGGTGGTTCTAATACTGTGTGGCATTCTTTATTTTTCGAACCACAAACGGAGAAATGAAAAAAAAAAAAAAATAATAATAATAATAGTAATGTCCCGCTCATGCTCGTCCACATAACAGTAGTGAATTACGACAATCATCAAGCTTTAAAAAAAAAAAAAAAAAACATGCAAACACCTCACAGAATGCTTACTCATTACTTCACTCCGACTTGCAGAGAAAAAGCACAAAAGTTGTGAAAAATCAAGAATAATTTAAAAAAAAAAAAAAAAAAACACGACATGAAATACAATACCTGGAATTCCCAAAAAAAAGTATCCATGTACTTTCTTCACTGAACTAAATATCTCAAAACTGGAACTTCAGCTCTCAGTCAGAATGACAAGTTGACAGATGTGAATGTGATAAATTCATGTTGTGATGAACACAAAGGATATATTTCACCTCAGAGTAGAAAGTACATGGATTGTATTTCATGTTGTGTTTTACTAGGTCTTGATTTACTACAGCTTGTGTGCTTTTTTTCTGGTTGAGTCGGAGTGAACTGCAGCCCTGTCAGAGTCTCATGAATGTGTGCCGTGCGACGCAACAAAGTTGAGAAAAGTTTAACTTTATGCAAATGAAGGGTGATTTTCGCGAGCGACAACCAATAGGAGTGAAGTCAGTGGAGCGACCGCATTTGTGCAGCCACAGGCGACCTGCAGCGACAAAGTCGCGTGTAGTGTGAACGGGGCTTTAAATTTAATTTTAGGGGTGAACTATCTCCAACCCTAGAAACAAATGCTTTTAAATAACTATGCATATCCCAAACTGTCATTTTCGCTTTGCTCTTCACACTGTTTGAAGGCCTATACTGTCAGGATATTGAATTTTCATTTGCTTTCACTCCACTGCCTCAGGATGTCCTCTGCTGCTTGCAGGGTAGAGTCCTCCTATTAATGTTGATGAAAATATGAATGAAATAATATAAACAACATTTTAACAAGGTGAACTACAAATCACAATGGCAATCACTTTTCCTGCATTAATGTATGATCCACCTATATAATGCAACCTATATTGCATTAAAATTAATAGTTAACTTTGTTAAGGTTTAACAGAGTTGATCCACAAAAAGAAAACTAAATCACTGGTCAAGGTGATAATTAAACTTCATAACAGTCTCTAAAGCATAAAATTGGCATCCCATAAAACATTGACATCCCAAATAATTAAGCAATTTTATTTCTAAAATGTCAATTTCAAATGATTTCATGTTTCCTTTCTGTCTTAAAAATACCTTTACGAAGCAGAATCGGATGTATTTCTGGAATCCTTCTCTGTGTTCCGGACTGTAGAATGCAGACACAGGGATAGTTGCCAGTCCCTATTCAGAAGTGAATAACTTGCTTTAATAATTCAAAACATATTTTGCTATATACATTAGTAATAAATTGTATAACAGTAAATACTCATGCTTGCAAGTACCTTCTCTTTTATGAGCCATTTCACAAATCTGTAGTCATAGAGTTCGTCTGTAGTACTAGGGTCAGTAAGGTTGATATCTTAAAGAAAAACATTTAAAATCAAAAAGCAATATTAAGATCACTTTATTTTTGAGTAGTCGAGTCAAAACATAAATTGCCATCACAGAGTGTAGCCTTGTTGAACTATGAGGATTACTCTAATCATGGAAAACCTGGAAATATCTAGACATTTTAAACGTACATGCCTGGGAGTGTATAAAATCTTAAAAATGCATTTAAATTCTGTATAAAATTATAGAAATATTCTATAATGTATATTTATTTGTATTTATGGATATTGTATATTTTATGTTATTATATTTTATATAAATTTATATTTGTATATTTTATTATTACTGGAAAAGACAATAAAATGAAAGAACACTGCCATTAAATTAACAAGCTCAAAAAGAGAATTATCAGAAGAAAATAAACTAGGGCTGTCAAACGATTAATTGCGATTAATCGCATCCAAAATAAAAGTTTGTGTTTACATAATATATGTGGGTGCACTGCGTATAATTATTTTATATATATATATATATATATATATATATATATAAATACACACATGCTTGTATATATTTAAGAAATATTTTCCATATATACTGTATATAGATTTATATATAATTTATAATATATATATAAATATTTTATATATAAATAATATTTTTTTTCTTAAATATACATGCATGTGTGTGTATTTATATATATATATATATATATATATATATATATATATATATATATATATATATATATATATACAGTATATATATATATTATTATACACAGTGCACCCACATGTAAACACAAACTTTTATTTTGGATGCAATTAATCGCGATTAATCATTTTAGACAGCCCTAAAAAAACATGAAAGCTACTCATCTCAGGCAGATAGATCTGGAATTCACAGATGTAAAAATTGTATTTCAATAATCCATTATTAAATCTGAGTTTTAATGCTTCGTTCTGCAATCTCTCTGTTACTTACCAATATTTGAGATATCTGCAATCATGAAGTATCCTCCCTGGGGCAGAATAGGTTTCAGGCCAACGCTCTTCAGACAATCTGCCAGTCTCAATCGCTTTTCATGAAGATGGAGGGGTAACTGGACGAAATAGCTATCCTCTGTTCCAAATAAATCATATTCCCTCTGAAAACCTACTGCTACGGCTTCCTTAAGAAACAATAATTGACAATGTCAGTCCACTGAAAAAAACCCCCACAAACTTTACACAAACCTTACATATTACACAAACTTTATATTTAAAACACATTGCATTGTTTTACCTGGGCAGCAGTGGCACAGTGATACACTGAGTTCTGATGGACAGTTTTTAAGTGCTTCAGAATATGTCCTGATCCCATTGCCCAACCCACCTACATTAAAATAAAGTAATGTGATGACCAACAATAGAGAAAATCTAAAATAACCTACAGCTGAGACACTTCCAGCCAGCCAAAGACAGAATGACAAATAATAGGAGATTAAAATTGCAAAAAATAAACCCTGTTGAATTTGGCCAGCTCACCTTCCACCCTGTGGCACTGAAAGTCTTGCCAGCACTCCCAATGGTGACAGTGCGTTCCCACATACCTGGCAGACTGGCTGTCAAAAAAAAAAAAAGTTATTTTTCTTTAAAAGTTCACAAAACTGTGATATATTGCATTATTCGCCCAGTTCAGCACTTACCGATCTTCACATGTTTTGTTCCATCATATGTGAGCCACTCGTACACCTCGTCGCTGATGCAAATGACATCATGTTTAATGCATAAGTCAGCAATCACCTGAAGTTCTTCCTGCAGATAGACCTGCAAGAAATTACAGTTAGGGTTAGGGCTGAGCATATAGGCATATGTAACCTTTCAGCTCAGATTCAGCTCCAGCTCTGAATGCTTGGAATTTACATTTTTATGTAAATTACACTACCATTTTTGAGTCAGTTACTGTAAAAGTGACAGTAAAGGTATTTCTATTTCAAATAAATGATGTTCTTCTGAACTTTCTATTCATCAGAGAATCATTAATTTTGTTTATTTTGTAGAATCCATCAAAATATTAATATTAAGCAGAACAAACCATCCGATTCCTTGACAGATTACATGAATTTCACTTGTATAAAAATATATTGGATAAAATGTAAATGGGGACTCACCTTGCCAAGAGGGTTATTAGGAGTGTTAAAGACAATGGCTTTGGTACGAGGACTAAATTTACTCGCCAACTCTTCAGGAGACAACACCCAGTCAGCACTGGATAAAGCAGGACCACAGCCTTCCCTCTGTCAATACACATCAAGTATTATTCCAAACAATTTGTTTTTTTTAACAAAAACAAGTTGACAGATCTTGTCACATGATATAAGAACATACTGGTTTAAGGGGGACATATATAGCTGTTCCTCCCGCCATCTTTACCATTGGCTGATAACAGTCAAAGAATGGCTCTACAATAATCACCTGCTCATGAAAAGGAAAAAAGGGGCATTCTGATATCACACATTGAACATAAATTGCGGAACGAAATGTAATTTTATGAACATGAATATTGCCTTGACAATGATAACTTCACCTCATCACCCTCATCAATAAGAGCCTGGAAGGTGCAGAAAAGTGCTTGATATGCTCCAACAGAAACCAAGATATCCTCCATTGGATCTATTTCCCGGCCAACAATCCTACTGAAGAACTTGGCCAGGATCTTCACAAGATTTGGGTGGCCCTATAAGACAGCAGGTTGTTAGATTCTTTAACAAAGCTTTACTGATAAATTTATTATCTTATGCAGCAGTTATCATTTGGTAAACAAGCAAATCGTGAGTTGTAATATCTTACAAAAGCACGTGTGTACTGGTGCATGGCGAAACCTCCATTCAGTGCGTTGCAGAAGGCTTCCTGAATGAAGCTGGGAGGGGGGAAATCAGGGAACCCTTGACCCAGGTTCACAGACTTATAATCGGCAGCCAGCTGAGTGAATTCCACCCTACACAAAAGGAATACCATGGAGTTTTAAACATAACAATTTATTTACTTTACTTCAATAAGTGGGATGCAGAATGGTAGATCTATTATTACTGTAACATCAGATAATTACACAGCTCCCTTTAATACAATGGCAATTTAGCGCCATCTTGCGACTCAAAACTGTTATTGCAACTACCTAAAAATGGAGGACAGTATGTACTTTGAATGTTTATTGTAGCCTAAGAATAAAACCTTAATATATTTATATATAATAACCACTATAACTGTATCTACATTTTAAATATATAAAAAATATTTGCAGCGTTACTTGTTGCTTGACCAAATTTGTTTTTCTACGTTAATAACTCAATGTCCATGTATTTCCTTGTTTGGTAAATGCCGTGTAATGAGCCGAATGTACAGCAGGATAGTCTTATACTTTACTTGCTTTATAGCCCATGCAACTACTTACCATATATTTTTGTCAATTCCTTCAATCCTTCTCGCGTGCAGTTTACGAGACATTATGCCCTGCGTGACAAAGCAAAAGAGAAACTAATCAGACAAAACTATTTCAAATTACACCACTAAACCACAACATGCTCAGGAATATCGATCGAGTGTGAGATGTCTACTACCTTATCAAGAAAACCTGCGATTGCTAATCTGTTTGTCACCGAAGGTCCAATTACTGCCGCTCTTCTCCACATGGGGTTTTCAAATAATTCACTTTTCTACAGGTTGTTTCTGCTACAGACGTAAATCAGTAACATGCAATAACAGATTTATCAGGCCACATCTCCAGCAACTGAACTGTCAACCTTAAAATGACGTGCAGTCAACGATTCAGACATGACAGTATTTGGGATTTAAAGATTCAAGAGACAAACGAAACAACGATCATGTGGTAAAATCAACTTATGTCGATTTTACTCTATTCTAAAACTAATGCACAAAACTTTGTTTCGCACCAAACCTTGAAGGTTTACTTCCCAGGCTATTAAATACGTCACATATTTACTTCTTGTGAGCCAATGAACCTGCGAGCAGAGCTCCTCCTCCAGGCAGCAGACTTCTCTTTTAAAGAGATGGGAAGTAAATAGACGTTCTTCAAAATATATATTTTTTTATATAAAATCTTGTGAGCAGAAGAAATAGATTTATACAGGTTTCCACTTGAGGTTGAGTGAGTAAATAACGCACAGAATTAGACATTATCAAATAAGAATTTTCTCCGCTGTGGGCGGGGCCAGTGACTGCTAGCACAAACGCTGTCAACAAACATTGTAATTTGTAATTATCATTCTTTTTGCTCAATGTTTAAATACAAAATGAGAAAAAAAACAAGTTTTATTCTCTTGCTGGTTTTCCAATATAGCATTCCAATAAACCTTGCAAAGTACACCATGAATAGTGTTGGCTATGTGACAATTGCTTATGTACCTCTACTGTTAGGTCACTTTGGATAAAAGTGTCTGCTGAATCAATAAATGTAAATGTAGATAAACATCTCCAACCCTGGCTTGGCAGAACAATAAAAACACAAAATATGGACACAAATTATTTTCTTTATAAAGATGAAATCTTAAAAGTGACAACAGAAAAAACAGTTTCTTCACATTGAAATTGTGAAAAGTACATTTTTAATGTCTCTTTCAGCCCTAAGCACAAGGAAAAGCCCTTTCCCCCTCCAATCCCGCCTTTCACCCTTTCTGCCTATAAGTCAGCCTTCTTGAGATCCCCAGGCAGAACACGACCCTTTTTTCTTGCCCTCTGTTTGCGCTTCTCCATCTTGGCATCTTTGCGTTGCTTAATATTCCTTTTCCTCTTGTCTTGTCTCCTTTGCATCTTCTCCACAACTTGCTGGCTCCTCTTAGTCCACTTCTTTTTCTTCTGAGTTTTCATTTTTTCCTTCTTCTTCAATGATTTGTGCAAGAGTTCCTCATTGTCTTTGATCTTCATACCTTCAGCTTTGTAGAGAACATTGGTCCACCTCATCTTCTCTTCCTCTTTCTCTGCTTTGCTTTCATCCTTCTCCCGAAGCTGCTCCAGGTAATCTTTCCTCGCCTCAATGCGTGTTAAAAGCTGCTTGTAGTTCTTACCAGTGAGGGGAGTCAACATTCCTTTCACTTTCCTTTTCTTTTTCTTCAGCATCAGCTTTGTTCCTTTGTCCACATAGTCTTCTCCAACATCCATCTTATTGAAGACGATGAAGCTCTGCTCCGTTTTGGCAGGCGCGCTCGATGTAGAGCTGACTGGCAGTTGAGGTTTTGCCGTTTCTTTGTCATCTTCTCCTGCTTGCAATGCTGCGGCATCTGCTAACTTTTTCATTCGAAACTCTTTCCTTTTCCTCTTACGACGCTCCCTTTCTTGTTTTCGTTTTTCTCGCTTTTTCTTTACCTCCTCCGAGGAAGGATCTTTAGGAGTGCCCTGAAGAAAAAAAGCACATATAAATACTTGGCTTAAAATCTCCTAAATGTGTAATATAATACATTTCTTATATTGTTCATGTTATACTTTTTTTTATTTAAATAAAGGTAATGTTTATCATATTGTTTAAGATAGCTTTTATGAACAATTTATGCAATTTCTCTGACCCTGAGCATAAAACATATGCTCTAAAGTAAAGAGATTCAGCATTTTAATATCCCTCTGACAGTCCAACTGGAGCATGCACCTGTCCACGAGACTCCTCAATCTTCTGGTGGAGCCTCTGACGAAGAATGTCTACAGCATTAAATTCCTGTGATGTTCCACCTAAAAGGGATGAATCAGTTAAAATAAAGCATTCTGAATTAACTCATATTCTCTCTTTACAAACGGCTTTTTTACCCTCAGTCTTCTTTTGTGTCTCTAAAGTCCCGTTTTGAACAGTTTTTCTCTGAGCTGGAGGTACTGCAGGCTGAGTGCTCTTTGGAACTGGTTTGTTTTTGCTTGCATTCATATCATCTCCTTTTGTTGGCTTTTGCTTGTTCTTTTTCTTCTTTGGAGGCGCACCATCTTTAACCCCACTGCCTTGGAATGGAACTAAAGGGGGATTAATACAACTTTGTTAATTATAATTATTAACAAAAAGGTTATTTAATACTCCCTCAAACTGCTTACTTGAAAATTCAAACAGTGCATGAATAAATAAACCAACAATAACAATTTCACCACATCTGCAGATGACTATTCAACATTAATCATTCATTAACGTGCTATTAACAACGCAGAACATTACCATAGGGTCTTTTACGTGGCTCCTTGTTCTGAGACACACATACTTTACGTGTCAACTTCTCCAGGTAATCATACTTCGCAGCAAGGCTGGCCATGATTCCTATTACAAGCACACAAACAAACTAATACATATCAAATGCATCAATTATATATAGTAGGTGTATCATTATGCGTTTAACGTGTTTGAAATATTTACCTCACAAAATAAAAACGTCGAAATCTCACCGCACAACTTCTGTGATGTTTTAACTGTGTTTCAACAGCTGGAGAATAAATATAAAGGCATTTTATCTCTCTGGAAATTACACACCGAATCGGATAAAAGCCTTCAAATGTTGACTGAATAAGACAGCTCTAATAACTTCACCAAATGTGTATTCAGACACATGCCCCACGTGTGTTTGATATTGCGCATGCGCATGATGGTTCAGAATCCCCGGAAATGGTTACATTTAAAGCATTCCCCTGAAAGCACAAGCAATGTTATGTAGTCGACCTGACAGTTGCTGTTTAGGTTGCAGCTCTCACAGTTATCATGAGCAGTTTCAGATTAATGCTGATGTTCTCTCATAATACTTTTAAGATCATTCGAGGAAGTGTAAGTTCATTTTTTTCTACCTCATCAGATTTCTATTTCCAGAAAATAATTGTTATTTACTATCTTGGTTATTTAAAATTATTTATGGTTATTTAAAATGTTTGTAACATTTATTATTGACCTTTAAAGTGTAACGTTAGTTTTGTTCTTTTCTCAGATTCTCATCTCACCCAAGAGGACCCTGTTTGTGACGCGACTGGGTTTATTTAAACGACAGGATGCGCGAGTGCTCCGGTGTAATTCTCTTTACGTTTCTCATTTACTAAATTCTTTATTTTCAATAGACTGACTACATTACCGTACAAAACTTTTTGAATGTTTTTTATAAGTTTTAAATAACTGTTTGCTATTTAAATTTATTTTAAAATATAGCATCATTCATTACACCAGTTTTCAGTCACATGAACCTTCAGAAATCATTCTAATATGCTGATTTGCTGCTCAAGAATCATTTCTTATTAATAATGGAAAAAAAAACTGTTGTGCTGTTTCTAGAAATTGAAAGAACAGCATTTACAATGCAGAAGAATACTTTGTCACTTTTTTGTTATCAATTTAGTGTAAAATAAAAAAGGTTGACAGATAGAGTACGTTTCTAATAGACTAGAAACTAAAATGTAGCTGTCTTTCTTTATGGTTGAACAAATCATCTGATTTTTAAAGTGTTTTTTTTTTTCATAGTTAACCTATCCAGGTTTAGTCAGCGCTCAAGTTCAACTGTTGCAAGAACGGAGAAAGGAGAAGACACCTTCATGAAGTGGTTACTCTTGTTAATACCTGCCACCACCTTTTGTCTTGGAACATGGCAGGTACATGCATGCGGGTGGTGTGTATCTGTAAAATAAAAAATAAAAATCATAACTAAAACTGCAGTTAGCTTTTGATTTTGTAGTTAAAACGCAGAGAGTGGAAGTTGGAGCTGATCCGTGATCTTCAGAACCTGACGACTTCAGAGCCTATCCCACTGCCCATAGAGTGAGTCTGTGCCTTCACGTCCGAGTGCCATACTCTCCAGTGTTATTAAGTTTAGATGTTGTGATGAAGTGGCAATATAATCTGTGTGTAACAGTTCTATGGAAGTCAAACAGCTAGAGTACAGGCGAGTGAAGGTGCGTGGGCGTTTTGATCACTCAAAAGAGCTGTATGTTCTGCCCCGCTCCCCTGTGGACCCTGAGAGAGAGACCCGTGAGGCAGGCAGAATTTCCTCCAGCGCTGAGAGCGGAGCAAATGTCATTACTCCATTCTACTGCACCGATCTGGGGTAAAAACACAATCAATTTGAATTCCACTGAATTATATACACTTGCCTTGCACTCTAATAAGCGCGTAAAAACTTTCTGGGTCAATTTTTAGGATCACTATCTTGGTGAACAGAGGTTATGTACCCAAATCTAAGATCAAACCAGAGACCAGGATGAAGGGACAGGTAATGTCTTCATAAATCTCTACTGAATCAAATCCATGCATATACATTTTCAACTATCATCAGGGTCTCGCTGTATTTATTTTTCTGAGACTTAAGATCTTTCTAAATGTTAAATAATTTTTGACGTTGTTTATATTTTCTAAAAGGTTACTGAGGATGTGGATCTTGTTGGCGTGGTGCGTTTAACTGAGCAACGGAAACCATTTGTCCCCCAAAATAATGTGAAGGCAAATAGTTGGCACTATCGGGATCTGGAGGCCATGGCGAATGTCACTGGTGCTGAGGAGATCTTCATTGATGCTGTGTTTGGTTAGAGATACTCTTGATTTAGTATAAACCCATAAAACGTTTTTCCCAGTAATCACATCAAATGAAATCAATGCAAGTCATTTAAAATCTTTTTCTATTCTTTCATTCAGACAGCACAATACCTGGTGGGCCAATCGGAGGGCAGACAAGAGTGGCCTTGAGAAATGAACACATGCAATATGTCATCACATGGTTTGTTAAACACATTTTTACCCATTCATTTTCGTGCCTCAAAACATGCCTTACTTGTTTGGATTGCTAAATTTGATTGAAGTGAACTGTTTTTATTGTTAACAACCAAATTTTTATTTATTTTAGGTATGGACTGTGTGCTGCCACCTCCTACATGTGGTATGCAAAATTCATCAAGCGTATTGCTTTGTAAAAAATGTCTTTGCTGTCACTTTACTCTTGTGGAATATTCACTGTAGAATAATAAAGCTCTTTTAATGTTGAACCCAATACAGTTAACGAAGATGTGGATATGTTATCTGATAAAATAAGCAACTAGTTAAAGAAACCGTTATGCTATGATAAAAAGGTTATAAAGGGTATTTATCCTCAAAAGCGGTGATTCTCAACCGGCCTCAGCAAACTTCAAATGAGGCCATAGGATAACAATTCTGTAGACTTAAATTATTTAATAATTTTTTTGAAAGACAGTAAGAATCACAAAATATGATAAAAGTTTTTGTTAATAAAAAGTTTGAAAACAAGTAGTTATGCAGTAGCTCTTGCTGTACTTTGTCATACACGTTGGAGCGCCGCTTCAAGTCCAACATCAATATTATCGCTGCCAATAAGGACATTTACACTCTGGTGCTCTTCCATGTGGCAGGCAATTTATTTTTATGAAATGTACTTTAGTATTTCACTGCACAAAATTATATTTTATATAGTTACTCACTTATATATTTTAGTCTATCATCGATTCACAGAGCACAGACTGAACATGACATTTCCAACTTAGATACATTTTAAATGCTTTGGCCAGACTCAAGTTTAAGGCTTTTTTTAAAGAGGACACTTGGCAGAACATTCCTAAAGCGATTTTGTGAACTTAGGAAAGTTATAGAATTTTACATTTATGAAAGATTCACAATATTTTCATATAAAATATGAACACATTTCTCAAACTGCAAGAAAAACAAGCCATAAATCTAAACTATAGTTTAAAATATGAGCTTGATTATAAAAAATGAGCTTTCAGCAAGATTGTTTGGGCAGTACCAAAAGCTTCCACTATACGAAATTAAAATTCCCATTCATTTCCAATGCAGGAGTACTAGTGACTTTCAGTGGACATTAATATGTATTTTAGTCTATGGTTTAAATCCAGCTCTATAAATATGGTTTAATTAATATAAAAAATAAAAAATAAAAAAAAAAACACTTTGAGATGTGTATAAAGGTTATAATTTGTATAAATGGTACCCAAAATAATTTAGCTGATAGCATATATTGATTAGCATATATTGACCAAGATGTAAAAAATGAAATATTGAAAATTTAAAAAGAACAAGTCAAACAAGATCCTTGTGTGAACATTTATTTATTAAACAAGATGGGAACTCAACCCAGTTTAGTAGCCAGCTCCTTGGCCTTTGCTTTCTCAATTTTAGCAATGCGAGCAGTTGACTTGGAACCCAAGACATTGCCTCCCCAGTGACGACGGATCTGAGGAGAGAATTGAAATGGAGATTAGATTAGGAAATTAGTTAGCAGAAAGAAATTTGGTTCTACAATGTTAACATTTTTGAAAATAATAAAATGTAGTGTATTAGTTTCAGCAACTGCAACCACAGAAGGAAACAAACTGACCTCCTCGTATCTGTCATTGTAGTTGGTCTTGATAGCTTCCACCAGTTTAGCAAGAGCTGCTTTGTCTTCACTAAAGAGTGGAAGAGAAGGACAACAAAAAATTAAACCACAAAGATTTGTGTCCATAATGCCCAAATTAGTGTGAAACTGCAAATCATTTTGCTCAGGGTTAAAAAGCTCTTAGAAACCACATGGTTGTTCAGTTGAAGAAATTCAGACATCATTGCCATAGGATGTGCAGCACAGGAAAGTGAAACATGAATGTGTGCGTTACTCACGGGTTGGTCTGTGTGAAGGCAACAGAAGTGCAGGTCTTTCTGTGCACAAGTCTGCCCAGTCTGGCCTTGCCCTTGACAATGCAGTATGGGACACCCATCTTACGGCACAGAGCAGGCAAGAACACCACCAGCTACAGATGACAAATTAAACCAATTGAGAATTGACAAACCCCACATACACAAATCAAACCAGAAGGCAGAACAATTCTGAAGTTACAGAAATGCTCCTGCGAGACATTGAGTGGTTGTTGCTCAGGGTTAAAAAGCTCGTATTTTAATCTTCATTTTGAATTCAGGTGAAGAAATTCAAAACATCATTGCAGACAACCACAACAATTTACGACAAGATGTCAATTCTGTACAAAAAAGAAAAACACCTCAATGGGATCCACATCGTGCGCAATAACGACCAGCTGTGCCTTCTTGCTCTCCACTAGTGTGGTCACTGTGTTCACACCTGAGAAATAACGAGACAAAAATAATAAGATATATATAGCACTGGACAAAGGGAGGCCTTGAAGTCAAAAAGGTTGAGAACAACTGATAGATGCTATGTACAAATGTTCCTATAACTCAGGAAAAGATTGTACCTTTCAGTGTCTTGAAGGAAAAGACACTAAAAAAGACCCACCTGCACGGAGGACTGGTGGCCTCTTAGTGGGCACGTCTCCCTTCCCAGCAGCCTTCTGTTCAGCACGAGCCAGCAGTCTCTGTTTCTTCTCCTGCTTGGTCTCTGGCCTGTACTTGTGGGCCAGCTTGAACAGCTGGGTAGCTGCAGAAGGTTACATTTAAACCATTTTAAGTGTAAATGTAAAAGCCATGAGTTTTTCAGCAATTATAATTCTTGCAACAAAGCCAGGTCCCTCTAAGTATACAATTTGGGACAAACTTAACCCAACACTAATTTTAAAGTACAATTCCTCTTAGGCAGCGTTATACAACATCCAGTGCATCAGTGATCTTGGTGGAAACTGTCATCAACTTTTCAGATAGCAAATATTCTTCACATCATCTGCACATCCACAGTCAAATGCCACACGTCTAATAAAACATCTAGATGCCGATCAAGGTTAAGGATTAACTGGTGGATCTGTATAAAAAATTAATAAATAAAACAGTAGTTTAGTTCCCTCCGGGATACACAATGCGATTGGAAGACTACATTAAAATGGATAGTTAAAACAAATATATAATTATTAAAGATATTTTAAACGAAACCTGTCCCTTCATTGACAGCCTATACAACTACTTCCCAGTCCCAGAAAGGCTATAAAAAGACATTAAAGCAATCCTTGCGACTTTATCAAGCGAATTAAATGCTGTTTGCACCAGCCTTTTCCACAACAGTTTATTTACAAAATATTAATCTCCAACAAGTGTTTTTTGCAAACAAAAAAGACTCTGGTTTCTTCATAAAATTGAAGTTAAACCGCTGGGATTAAACTGTCTTTACTACCTTTCTGAGACTTGAAAGTGGACATTGCATAGGCTGTCAATGGAGGAACAAATCTCTCAGATTTCATCAAGATCTTCCAAAGAGATCTTCTTTCATCAAGAAGTTCCAAAGAAAAACAAATCTTACAGGTTTGAAACATAAGGGGAAGTAAATGACAGGACAAGTAAATAAAAATGTTAATTTCTTTGGACAACTAACCTATTAATTATGTTGTGACACATTTGTATTATCAGGGTTAATTCATTGTTAATTTTCTAGTAAAGCACTTGAACTTTAAACAGAAATCTTCCTTTACGTTACAGATTAAAAACTATCCAATTAATCTTACCAGCACATTTTCCATTTTTAGTATCGGCAAAATCAGCATCTTCAGCCTCTACATGCATTGTTGTACGGACAGCATCAAAGTGTCAAAGGACTCACCAGTCTGGCGGTCCAGAGCCTGGGTGAACTGGTTGATTGCAGGGGGAACCTTCAGACGCTTGTAGAGAATAGCCCGTTGACGCTGTAGCCGGACGTAACGTGGCCATTTCACAAATCGGGTCAGGTCACGCTTTGGCTGGATGTCCTGACCTGAAGATTAAAGCACATGACTTCAATTTACAATAAACGGCAAAAGAAATTGTAAATTGATTTTCAGACATTTGTGCATCAGCGATCTTGGTGGAAGGTTGTCTGCATTACTGTTAAGATAGCAAATATTCGTTACATCATCTGCACTTCTTTGATGGTCACACACTTTAAACACCTGTGCGGACTCAAATCTCATCAACGGTCCAGTTATTACTCACCAATGCCAAAGTTCTTAGGCCTCTTCTCAAACAGGGGGTTCACGACTTTCTTTGCCTCATGCTTCTTGGCCACTGAAGGGGCTGGAGCCACCTTCTTCCCCTTAGCCTTTTTCCCCTTAGGCTATGGAGAGACAACATTACTTGAGTCCATAATGAGCAGACAATTCTAAAGAAACAACAATTTTACAGCTCTTGCTCAGTTTAAAAGATGAGTTCTACACAATGTTCAGGTGAAGAAATTCAAGCCATCACTGCAAAAGCCAAAAAACACTCAATGAAATGGTCAAGATACATCAACTTGTGTTGTGACATGCGCTGTATCAACTTAGTTGCTCAAATAATTTAGCATTGCAACTATAAACGCTTACCCAAAACTGCTTTATCATTAATAATAATTGGCAAATTATTAATTAGCAAAGGGGGTGTAATAATGTAGACTAACGTTATACTACGCATGTGTTCAAGAAACACCAGCGGGCCGATCTGATTCATTTTGGCCTACAAACCAATGCGCTAGCATGTTAGCATTCGAGTTAGAGAGCATTAGGCAGTTACTCGCAATAATAAACATTTTACTAAAAAAAAAAAAAATAATAGAATGAGTCCGTTTTAAAACTACCGACAAATAAATGCTTGTTGTCTAAAGGCGTCACATCTCGAGTAGCACTGCTTACATAAAGCGGACACTACACCTTTTAGAAGTTCTCATAATTCTTAATCTACATACTTAAAATGATCACAATTCTCGTTCAGAGAGCAAGCGCTGGTGCTTTATTTTCCATAACCGATTTACTATGAGTCCTACAACAGCCTAAAAGACAGGATGCTTGAGGATTTTAAGAAGTGAAGGCTTCCAAGTCAAAACCATCTCACACTCACCATGTTGGATCAGACGGAAAGGAAGAAGAAAGGCATTGTGGGAAATATAACTACCGCGACCATTGGTAATGACATCATCTGTACGCGACAGAACAAACGCTCATGCCACTTGAAGTGATTTGAACGATTTGAAGCAATATTAAACACACACACGCGAATCCAGTCAGTGTAATCATTGTGGACTTTTAGAAACATTATTAGATCATGTGCTGATTAACTGTAGTAGGCGTATGAAAGTGAAAGACTCAAATTAAAAGAGGAATTACAATTCTCTGACATTACAGAATGTGCTAAACAGTTCTTATAAACTCTAAGTCTCCTGAAAATAAAAAAGTAATATAACAGAATATAGGTTGTTTTTATTTTTTTCACCCCTTTTTAGTATTATTTTTCCTTTGATATCTATGATTTCCTCACACTCCATCCCAGTAGGTGGCGAAATATGGACCTTAAACTGGTTTGCCAACCGCCATAAAAGATTAAAAGAAGAAGAAACGAATTTAGAAGAATGCTTGTAGGTGTAAGTAGCGTTTTTTATATATATAAAGTACCTACACTGTTCTTAACTCATTAATTATTAATGCGTGATGTACAGTCGCAGAATTATCCACGCGCTGTTACAGTTACAGCGTCTGAGTGAAACAAAATAAATCTCGAATGGAGACATTCGCAAATGCTTCAATTTAACGTTAACTGTGTTGAAGAATAGAGACAATATACTATTCCACTTTTATGGGTTTCTTAAAATAGCCGGCATAGACTTTAACTGATGGACGAGCTGTTATTAAGTGATGGTGCGTCGATATTTTGAGCATATGTCCAATTGATCTCTTAATTATGCAGATAAGAACGTTAAACCAGGATTTACAAGTGTACAGTATGAAATCGAAATATATGTATCTAATCTATACAGTAAACAGTCTTAAACATGTAATAATCAGTATTATTAAGGGTTAAAAATTAGAACCTATTAATATTTTTTTCATATTTTTTTAGGGCACAATTTCATAAAAATGCAATAATGCTTGTTTATTATATGTGCTTAGTAGCAGTTTGTGTGAATTATTATTGCAATTCTAATAAAGTTTTGTTTCAGATTCTTACCTGAGTGACTGAAAAGTGCAGAGATGACCTCACAGAGAGTCCTCCCGCAAAGCAAAGAGACTCTATTGCAGAATTACAACAAGAGACTTAAAGATGACATCAGGTCAATTCTAGACAATTTTACAGAAATAATCAAAACTGCCAAGGTACGTTATCATGCATGCATCGTGCTGAATGACATTCAAATTGATATGATTTAGCTCCAAAACAATAATCTGGTTATCTCATCGATCAGGTGGAAGATGAGACTCAGGTTTTCAGGGCGACTCAAGCTGAGCAGGACCACTATGAAATGCATGTGCGAGCCGCCAACATTGTAAGATCTACAGTGATAAACAGACACCTCAGATACCACATTTAAAAAGATAGATGAAAATTCTCTCATCAATTACTCACACTTGCGTCATTCCAAATCCATTAGATCATTTTCGTTCATCTTCAAACACAAATAAGGATTTAAAAAAAATATACGTGAGATTTCTCTCCCTCCATTGAAAGTCTAATCGGCCAAAATTTTGACTTTTCGAAACGTTCATATAGAGATTGTAAAACATTGATCAGCAGATACTCATATGTATATGATCTCATATATGGTTAACGAGAACATCTAGATCGTACCTCATTGGTGGTTGATGGAGCTCAAATGTGCTGCCGTGATGCGTGTAAATACCTCATTGGTTCTTGCGTGTCAAGCTTCCATTTACCAGATTTGATTTGCTGTATGTGTGTTCACTGATCAATATGTGAATAAAAGCCTAAACTAAATCCTTTTGTCATATAAAGTGACCGTGTCTCTTCAGAAGACTTTGGATTAAACCTCTCAAATAATATGGATTTATTTTACAATCCCTTTATATTTTGGAGGGACAGAAATAGAAAATATATAAATATTATATTTAAAAATATCTTTATTTGTGTTCTGAAGACGAACAAAAGTTTCATGGGTTTGTGATAACATGAAGGTGAGTATTTGAAAACTAAACTTTCCTTTTTGTGTGTACTATACCTTAAGGTACGTGCAGGAGAGTCTCTCATGAAGCTTGTCTCGGACCTGAAGCAGTTCCTCATCCTAAATGACTTCCCCTCTGTCAATGAGGCCATCAGTCTGCGCAACCAGCAGCTACGCACGCTGCAGGAAGAGTGCGACAAGAAGCTCATCTCCCTGCGTGATGAGATTGCCATCGACCTGTATGAGCTCGAGGAAGAGTATTACTCCTCCAGGTACAAATAGACCAGTGATCCCAAACGTGTGCAGTTACCTCTGTGTTTACAAATGTGATGCATATGTACACCATAAGAACATAACACAGGGTGTTTAATGGAGCCATGCATTAATATGTCTATAAAGATATTTTTAGCTTACTTGCACAACCAATTATTGGCTCCAACTATTGACAATTTAAAAAAAAAACCTTGTTGGTTTGCCGTAATTGTTATAGTACATCTTGCTAGTTTGGTCCTCCATACACATACACACATTCACATCATACCATTGTGCCTTAATAAGAGTTATCGTTCTTGCAGGTAAGCGTGTAGCTAATGAAAGTTTGTATTGTCCTCTCACACAGCTCAGTCATGTAGTAAGACTCACTTACAATTTAGAGACTGTAGACCCTTGGGTTTTATTCCACTTGTCATGTTTATAACAGGCTAGGCATCATCATATATGTTTCTGCCATGCTTCAAACATAGTAAAATCCATATATCCATATTGTTTTATCCATCCATATTGCAGTCACACCAAAGACATTATATAAAGCACTTTCTATATAACTGGTTTTGTACAAGAAACTCCTTCTGTTATACATATATAAGTGCATGTAAATATTTCCCCTCTGGGTGCCTTAATCTATTGTGTTTTAGAAGATTTACTTCATTTTGCAATCAGGAATCAGGATGACTATTTACTTTTATTAATGGTGCTGGTCAGATTAATTGTTTATAGTGATTAGTATGGGATAAATCTGGATCTTTATTGCTATTTAAAGATACATTTAAGCTGTCTTTAAAGCACAGCATTGTAACCATTAATAGTTATATGTGAAGAAGAGAACATTTCTTTGGGTTATAATGGAAATAATTTCTTAATTGAAATAGTTTTTTAATTATTTTAATGTCATTTGATTGGACACAGTGTTGGATGAGCTTCAAAATTCACAGGCATTATAATTTTTTAAAAAGAATATAGGGTGCTGTATTATAAGTATTGTATAAATTACTTTTAAAGAATCAAATTAATTTGCTTACTGGAAGAAAATGATTAAGATCAAGAAACAATTATTATTATTTAATTTTTTTTTGAGAATTCATCAATGCCATTTTTTTCTTTTCCAGTTACATTATTTGAATATTGTGCTACTGGCAAAATATTTTAGCTTTCAGTGGTATATGTCAATTTCAAAATGTAATATTTATAATTTTAAAAAGCATTTGTTTTCATCAGTGTTTTAAAATTGCACTATACTATGTTTCTTTGTGGTGACGTATCTAGTAGAAACAGTGTTGGTCACATAAGTGCCTGTTTAAAATGTATCAGATTATTTGTCAGTTTTTCCACAAACCATTTCAAATCCCATAAATAAACCAGATAGAAACGAGAGCACGTTTAGTGTCCGATTTATTATTTGCTCGTCTCCGAATTGGAATTTATGTTCTGCCTCTGTCTGTTGAATTCATAGTCTAAATTCTCTGCTGCTTACAGCCTTTCGCTTTTCATCTATTAAGCAATTCTATTATTAAACTCTACACACATGATGCAAACCGAAGAGTAATGTGATCTTACACTTACAGAGCAAAACTCAAAGGACATCATGTGACCACACGTTTCCAATCAATAAGTTAGTGGCAATCCTGAATAATGCTTTTCACAACTTCCTTTCACTGCTTAGGCTTCCTTTCCCAGTTCTTTCATGTTTTGTGAGTTTGTCTGTGTATGTGACCTTTATGAATGTCGATTATTCGTATATACTCCTAATTGTTTACTGAGTGTGTTTTTAAGCAGAAGTGGACAGTAAAAATGTTAGTTTGTGTGCTTGTGTGTAACGTGTGTGTATAACGTTTCTAGCTGTGGACAGTGGGATGGTGTTGAGTTGCCACTTTGTGAGGCCTTTCATCGGCGGGACAGTTGGGGGTCCCCCGAGACGACCTCTGACCTTTCACATGCCAACCCAGAGGATTCAGACCATTTGGGGACCCAGGAGTCCATGCACGGCAGCAGCACTAGTGAGCAGTCGTGAAATACTGGCGGCTTCCTTCATGGACCAGTTTGATTACAAAGCCAAGAAACTTGCCATTTAAATAAGGCCCATCTAAAACCTCCAGCTGTAGACTGCAACTCTAGAGAACTACTTGAATTGATGAGATTTTTTTTTTTTCTGGAAAAATGACACTGAATTAATACTGAGAACATTTCTTATAAATAGAATTTCAGTTTTGTAGCAGGATAACTTAGTTCTGGTTAACAGTGGTATAATAGTGTTTTTCTTTCTGTCTTGTTTTTTGGTTACATGATGCCTCTAATTTGAGTAATAATGCAACTATTCCATACATTATATACATCATTGTTCTGCAAAAAAAAAAGTAGAATAAAAAAATGCTGTAATTAAACTTGTTTAAGGAAATGGTGTTTTGTATGCTAATAGAAAATAAGACAACTGTGTAAACATGCTGCATACATTCAAAGTAAATCTTGCTGCTCTATTTAAGTAACAAAATACACTGTCACTATATGTTACATGTAAGTACATGTGCACTGTAATGTTCTTCATGACTGTCTGTTATTATTTTAATCACACGCGGGTGACCTTTCCATTTTAGGTTATTACAAGACAACCAGGCAAAAAACTGTAATAAAGATGAAATTTTTACTTTTATTTCATTAGGAAATTCTGTAGAATAAAAAAAACCTTTTAATAATAAGTAATGAGACTTAATAAATATAGTGATTAAGCATTTTTGTCGATTTGTTCCACATCAGACTGAAACACATAACATTAACAAGTTGCACAGTACATAGCTATTAAACCAAAATGTTCTACTTTTAAAAAGTTTGCAGAAACTATCAATGTTTTGGGGAAAGTTTTATTGTAAAATGTTTATGAATGTAAGCTATGGAGACATTTTTACTGGTAAAAAATATTTACATCACTCAATTTACAGGAAAAAAAGTATGTCTAGTTGACTAACAAAGGTGGAGGATTAGTATCGTCGGTTCATCTTCTTGAATTTCTCATAGTGGTAGTCATCTGTGGCCTTCTCGTTGTGCGGTCTCTTGCGGAAGTTGGGTGGTGAGGCTGAAGAACAGAAAAAAAATAAGGTCAACATAAATTTATACATAAATCAACATAAATAGGTTTTCATGCTGAACTTACGCTCAGGTGCTGGATTCTCAGTGTCTCCTACTCGTAGTGGCCTGGCTTTGGGCTCTTCTCTGTGGGCTCTTCTCTGGGGAGCGTTCACATCCTCGTGATAGACTTGAAAGAAGAACACAAAATGACTTAACATTTCTCTTTCAGGGAAGGACAGGACATGTTTTAAATATTCCGTAGTAATCTACATGCTTAAAACATTAGGCATGGATGAAGCTGTAATTCATAAAACTGAGAACTGAATCTTGATGTGATGTTTTAAACAATACTTCTGAATATAAAATACACAGGTTTACTGATACAGTACATTGGTTTATGTAAAGAAATAATTGTATAATAAAAGGACAAATACATTTGTCACAAAAAAATCCTATTTAAATCAAATGTTTCGTCATTTTTATTCATATAGGAATCCTGGAAAAAATAATTAAGTAGCACAGCTGCTGTCAACATTGCTAATAGGAAAAGTTTCTAGAGCAGCAAATCAACAGAATGAATTACATTTTAAATTATTAAAATAGAAAAGAGTTATTTAAAATTGTAATACTGTTTTATAGTATTTGGTGAACATAAGAGACCACAAAAACATTAAAATATTACTGAAACCAAACCTTCAAAGGAACAGTAGAATATGTGTACACTTACAGCGATTATGCTGGACGTAATTCACGGCAATGTTGGTGGGAACAAAGGAGGTCCCATTGTCTTTCTTCTTATTCCTCTGCTCAGCAAGCAGCTTTGCTTTGGCATCTTCAGTGCTGATGATGTTCTTTATCTTCGCACTTAAAAAGAGGGTTTTGGAATTGACATCCATAGCTAGGTAAGTCTAATTAGCCAGACTACAGAGAAAAATATCTGACGCGATAAATGGAAAATGTCTGAATTAGTTTTGGTCTTACTCTATCCCCAGATCCACCTCTGGAATTCCACTCAGCATCTGATTGGACAACATCTCTTCGGTCTTTTTGGCAGAATTGACACGGATGCTCTCTGGAAGCTCGTACAGGAGGTCCTCTGGATTCTTCACCTTTACCTTCTGCACCTCTGCCTCCACCATGCCTTTCTTTTTCTTTAACTCAGTCTCAATATACTTCATCCTGAATGAAATCACATACAAGTAGAGAGAAGATAAAAAACAAACTGAGGCAAAAACACCAATGAAGAAAGACCATTATGCAGAAACATCAACTTACATGTCTGCATCTTCATCTCGTCTGTTAGTCTCTGCAGAAAAGGATGTACCAAGATTGAGGTCGTTTTCATCAGCTGTCCTATAGTGGAGGAAAAGTTAATTATTTAAGTTGTAAAAATACAAAAACATCAACTTTAAACGAAAAGCAAACATGATATCATAACCCTTACATGTCTCGGTTTCTGTCTTTAACTTTCTTCATGTCAACAACACCTCCAGTCTTCAGTTTAAATGGGTCATCCTAACGTACAAAACATTATTTTACCCTTCTATTAGTTAATAAATTATTGGTTTATTAGTTATCAGATAAACAAACTATAAAATTGTTATTTACAATACCTTAATTGTACTACAAAATGTAGTTTGATTAAAATTAAAAAAATATAAAAACATACCTCAAGCTCAGCTTCTAAGGGAAGCTTCTCTCCTACAAGTAACGTTGCAATGCTGGAGGAATGGAATGATAGAACAGCATGTATTATTCCGAAAATAATTGAGCATAATTGAAAATGATTTTGAACAAAAAAAAAATAGAACTTAAACAGTGTTCAAAAATAAGGCGTGTGCAAACGTTTAAGATTGACTAGACATCTGACCAACCTCACTCCATGCTGCCTTTTTCGTAGACTTTGAAGCTCCTTGGCTTCATCCAGTTTGGACCTGGGAAAACAAATTTAAATTTAACATATTTTAAAATATTTAGATTAACGTTATATATTGTTTATAAAAAGACATCTGTATGTAACATCTGAATAATTCTGACACATGTATAAATGCTTTTCTGTAGTTCGGTAACTCTTATGGCTCAATTTGGCCTGATAAACATAACATGATCTAAGTTAACGTTACCTGACCACGGCTTTTGTCTCATCGTCTTCCTCGTCGGATGAATCCTCTTTCTTCCTCCTAAAATTCTTACCCGGTGGCATGATTTCAAAGCGCTATTTAAATCTGTATATTTAATGTTTATTTTACCCCTTCTACACGCCAGAACGCAATATCGGCGGTCTGTGTTTAGTGACGGACCCACATTTTCCGAAACTTCCGCTGACATCACAGAAACTGTATTAACAGCTGATCTAAGATCAGCTCATCCGTTTCCCATACAACCGTTTAACGGAATAAAGCGACTATGGAGGATAAAGAGACTGGTTTAAGATCAGCTACTTTTATGGAGAAAAAAACCGAAGTAAAAATAAAAACAAAACAGCCAAAACAAAACAACAAAACAAAACATTAAAATCATGAACAGCCCAAACAAGTAATATATTACTTACATTTTAATAGTGTAAGTAAGTAAAAAAATAGTCGTTGCTCAGACGAAAGAGCTAAAAAGCATTCATTGGCCCTGGTCAGAGCTGTGACGCACACTATTGCTACATTCACTATGAATGCTGTGTAGTGCACTGTTACCCACCTATAAACACCACAGATTGGCCTAAAATGATCATCTATGAGTGTTATTTTTGTTTATGTCTGACAGGTAAATAACTGTTTTATCTTTCCTTTGGTTAAAGCGAAGTGTCTGTTTATTTGTCAAGATAACATCATGTCGACTGAGCGTATGAAAAGTGTCTTGCAGCTCGAGTGGAAATATGGCCTGTTTATTCTGCAATATCGTGTGATGTTTAACAGCTTTTGAGTGGTTGAAGATGATATTTTGAGGGAATGTAACGTTATTTGTGTTGCCGAAGCCACAGAAAGTATTTTTGAGATTATTTTTTCTACTAAGATGAATAGAGTGTGGTTCATATTATTATTGTTTTTCAGTTTCTCTACGGATAAGTCAAAGCTGCTATTCGTGTAAAAAGCAGATTTACAGATTATTTGAATTATGTATTATTGAGCATTTTTCCACTGTAAATGGAGTGATATGCGATGAATTCATCATTCAGTCGTGCTAGGCGCATGAAACAGCAGTTTTGGTCTCCTCAGTCCTGAGAGTTTCAGGCACCGACTCACATTGTCATCTCATATTAAGCAGATGTGCTAGAAATAAGTATCCACATTTTCTCTTTCACATTGATATTGAGTTTGTACGTTTATTTTAGAAGGTTATACTTAAAGGGACAGTTCAACAAACAATTTAATTGTCATAATTTTCTTGCCCTCATGTTTTTCCAAACCTGTTTATTTTTCTTTCTTCTGTAGAAAACAAACTGAGATGTTGGGCAGAATCTTTTGTGTGTCCATAGAGTGAATTTGAATTGTGACTGACTTAATATTTCTTTTTGTTTACCACAGAAGTTAGAAAGTCAAAAATAATTTTTAGGCTAAATAGATGATTTCATTCATTTTTGGGGTGTATTTTAAGCCCACAGCTTTACAGCTGTCTATTGTATTTATGCAGTGCAGAGTTGTATTAGTAGTTGTCAATTCTTTGTTCTTTCTAATAGAATGACTCCAAAATCAAGATGACTGACAGCGGGGATCTTTGTCCTCACTTGGACTTTATTGGTGAAGTAACTAAGGAGGAACTTATTCAGAAAGCAAAGGTTAGTATTGCTTTTGCTGATATTTAAGTCTTAAATGTATTATGAGTGCTGTGTATTGAATTCTGTAATGTAATTTTTACTCAAGGGCACGTGTCAGTCATGTGGGGTAGGTGGACCAAACCTCTGGGCATGTCTACAGGTAAGGAGCCTTTCCTCTTGCAAACATACAAGCATAATGTACTTTAAGCATTTAGAAAGATTTATGAATGCTATCTTTAAGATTAGGCCCAGAACATTACTTTAAAATCAGCATGAAATCAAAAATCAACAGTTCATATTTTTATGGTATGTTTCAGTATCTTATTTATCCGTGCACGTCATTATTTTTTAAATTCATGTGCCCTCATCATCTTTAATCAAAATAACTTCCCTTTCTCTTGCAACCACATGTCTTCTCTTCTCTTATTGTGGCTTTATATATTATGAACAAGACTGAGTAAGCGCATAAACACACCACACAAGTGAATTACAGCAGCGTGAACACAGTAAAAAAAATTGCAAGTAAAATGAAAACTTGCAGAAATCACAAATCCCAAACGCCAGCACAAAAAAAAAAAAAAATGATTGTGCGTGCACACAAATCAGTTTCCCAAACCTTTGTGTTAACAAATGCTATTGGCGGCTGGCTTTCTCTGAAACTCTTATTTCAGAGAAAGCCAGAGAATGTCCGAAGTAGAGTAATGTCCGAGTGTATTGGGTTAGCTGTGCACTGTGATTGGCTCATCGCGTTTGAGGGCGTGGCTTAGCCATAGGTCAATTACAGATTACAAAATTGTTGATCTAGTCCTATCCTGCATTTTTTTCATTTTTTGAGAGGCAGTTTCAGAAACAAAAGACTATCACAACTTCTGTTTCATGTCGACTTCAAAGTAAATCATAAAATACTTGAAAATCATTACTCTCTTTGTCCTGTTTTGCCCACAGTGTGACTGTCCCTATGTAGGCTGCGGAGAATCATATTCTGATCACAGCACTATACACGCACAGGTGACTTTCTTACAGTTTGCTTAATGATTTAAAATAATTTGTGCACACTTTCTTTTTATTTAAGTATTCATTCTATTTTTATCATCCATATAATGATTTTTCTGTTCTTTTGTACATATGCATCTTCTTTTTACCTTTTTCCAGGCCAAAAAACACAATCTGACAGTAAACCTGACCACATTCAGGGTGTGGTGTTACGTCTGTGAGAGGGAGGTGTTTCTGGAACCAAAACCTGTTACTCCTATATCATTAGCTCACTGCTGCAAACCACATGAACAGGTGAAATGTACACTTTCTGCTGTTTAAGATTGTGTAAAAATGGTTAAGATGGTACTTCCTGTTCCTGCTTTATCAATATCAGTCTGAAGATCTCATTTAGATTTTATAAAGCACATGGACAATACAAAATACACAGTTCACTCATTTTTAAGGATCATCTTCCCCAGACATATCACCCACTAAAGGCGGTTCCTATCGCAGTGGCAGATGAGGAAGGCTCCGAATCTGAGGAGGATGAGCTTAAACCTAGAGGTATAATCATGTAGACAGAGAGCCAGTACATATTGCATGGCATTTCAAATGCTTTAATAATTGATAAATGGCATTGATGGGGACACATGCACTAACATTCAAAAATTTGAGATCAGTATGATTTTTAAATGTTTTTGAAAGTATTTTATGTGATTAAAGACAGTAAGAATTACAGGTCAAAATACCTCTTTTCTCTTTTTATATATATTTTAAAAGAGCTGGATTTTCAGCAGCCATTTCTCCAGTCTTCAGAAATAATTCTATATGTTGATTTGCTACTCAATTAATTCTATATGTTGATTTGCTACTCAAAAAACTTCGTATCTCAGGTCTCACAGGGATGAAGAACATTGGGAACTCCTGTTACATGAACGCTGCGTTGCAGGCCCTGTCCAACTGGTGAGCTCACAACTTGTGCAGCATGCATAGGCATTATCCAGACAGCACAGATTGGAAGCGTGACTGATTCCACTGATTTGTTTTTCAGTTCTGTTCACCATGCGTTTCCTGTTTCTTTTTCTCTTCAGTCCTCCTTTGACTCAGTTTTTCCTGGATTGCAGTGGGTTGGTGCGTACGGATAAGAAGCCGGCGTTGTGTAAAAGCTTTCAGAAGCTTATCTCTGAGCTCTGGCACAAGAAACGGTAACAAGCACTTACTTGACAAACCGTTAAACTAGATCTGGCCAGTTCTAGCAAACCTAATTTTAATCAATTGAGCTTGATCCTAATTATCTGAACCTTACCGTTCGCTGTTGGTATTCTTTTTCTCTCTTCTGTACTTTCTTTTGCTTTCTGTCCAGGCCAAGCTATGTTGTTCCTACTAGTCTGTTTCATGGAATCAAACTGGTGAACCCCATGTTTCGCGGCTACGCTCAACAGGTATATAAAGCAGTGTTATTATAGTGTTTTTTTTATTTAATAATATATAATGATAATTTGTTTATTGAATTGTTTTTTATTTTCAGTTTTCGTTGCATTTTTTATGTGCTTTTGTCATTTATATTAAGTTTATATATATATATATATATATATATATATATATATATATATATATATTTTCTATTTAGCTTTCAGTAATTTTAGTACATTGACTTTAACTTATTTTATTTAAATATTTACAAGTTTACGTTTTTTCCATCTAATATTTTTATTTTATTTTAGCTTTAATTCAACTAATCATAGTTTAATTTTAATGAACCATTCATTAATGCAACCATTCAAGACTGTAGTTGTTTTTCTCATATAAGCACCATAGTCTTTTTGTACTCACTTGCTTTTGTGTTTTTAGGACACTCAGGAGTTTTTGCGATGTCTGATGGACCAGCTTCATGAGGAGCTGAAGGAACCTTTGACCAACTGCAGCATTGCGATCTCAGAGGTCGACCCTGACCACAACCTTGACAACCTTAACCATGTCGATGGAGACCGAAGCCCCTCTGAGGACGAGTTCCTGTCGTGTGACTCTGGATCAGGAAGTGAGAAAGGAGATATAGAGAGGGCAGGAGGAGAAGCAGAGCTGCTCATCCAAGATGAGTGTGTTCGAGGGAGAGGAAACGGAGGGATCTCAGAGAAGGAGAGGCTGAAGGAGAGAAGGGGAGAAGAGAGGACACGGGAAATGGATGAGGATGCAGATGTGGATACGGCCGCACAAGAAGGACAAGCAGAGAGAGAAACAGAGGCAACCACTACCACTACAACCACAACTGTGCCGACATTAGGAAATACAGGTATATGTTCTTATAATCTTAAGCTACATTCACACTGTCAGTTGATGGTCTCAATCTTTTGAACAAACTTTGATTTATATTATGCGGTTGTGAAAATAACCGTATTAAGAACTCAAATACAGGACTGACAAGCATATTCTGCTACTGTGAGCGTGACCTTACACTAACAAAAGATCAAGGACAAATAATGTTTTTGTGTTTTTGAAAGAGTTCACTTCAAAAATACAGCAAAAACAGTAATACTATTTATTCCTGTGATGACAAAGATAAATTTGCAGTATTACCTTTGAAATTTGCAGTAAAATTGTCTTTACTGTCTCCAACTTTTAAGCTGTTGAGAGTATGTTTACAAAGTGTTTGGATGTAAAAACATAAATCTTTTCACTTCCTGATCCCTCTTTTTCTTGCAGAACCTGATAATGAAGCTTCCATGCACTGTCCGTCCTCTCATCCTTCTAGCCCTGCTCACAGTTTGCAGGAGCTTCACCCCAGACTCTCCAGCAGCCCACCAAGATCCAGCCCCCTCAGAACTGGACCCACTTATACTTTCAAGAAAGGTTTGCTTCTCTCATATGCACAAATAAAGTTGGATTTTGCTTTACACTAAATAACCATCATGTTTGTTTGTCTTGTAGCTCAGATGCTCCAGAGTACCAAGAAGAAGAAGCAGTCCCGTTTCCGCAGTGTTATTTCAGATACCTTTGACGGATCCATTCTGAGTCTGGTTCAGTGTTTGACTTGTGATCGGGTGAGGAAGGATGCAAGGAGTTTTTCTGTCTCTAGAGGGGTTAAGCTTCACATCACATTCATTACACTTAAACACATACCACTACAGTAGTGTACTCCACTTTTTTTGAAATAGGCTCATTTTACAACTCCCCCAGAGTTAAACAGTTGAGTTTTACCATTTTCAAATCCATTCAGCCGATTTTCTAATATTTAGAAGAATATTAGTAACCAGACAGTTTCTGGTCTCATTGACTTCCATAGTAGGAAAAAAAATATACTACGGAAGTCAATGAAACCAGAAACTGTCTGGTTACTGATATTCTTCTAAATATTAGAAAATCGGCTGAATGGATTTGAAAACGGTAAAACTCAACTGTTTAACTCTGGGGGAGTTGTAAAATGAGCCTATTTCCAAAAAAAGTGGAGTATCCCTTTAACTAATTTCTTAATCAAATATGGCTGTCACATCATGTGAAAAAAGAATAAATGACTCAGGAGGTGAACTAATTATTTTTTATGTCCTGTACAGAACCAATAGGATGTTGCGCTTGTGCGGTCAATGCAAAATTAACAAATCACTCTCTGAGGCAACTTGTTCCCGAGTCGATTTAAAGAGTTGTTTAAATTGTTTATGATAAAACCTACAGTGTACTTCAGGGAAGTCAGGGATGCACCATGTGGTTTCTGAGGTCCACTTTCACTTCAGGCCATTCTATAAAAATTCAGCAATTCATAGCTGCACAAAACAGACTGTGCTCATATCACATAAACCAAATGTTATGTAACTGTTGAAGGATCTATTTTAATGGTACAGTATGAGTAAGACTGCAGAAATAGCAGTTTTTTAAAGAAAATATCTGCCTTTTGTAGGTTTCGACAACTGTGGAGACCTTTCAGGACCTGTCTTTGCCTATTCCGGGTAAAGAAGATTTAGCCAAACTCCATTCCTCTATCCACCAGAGCGCTCCTGTTAAAGCTGGTGTCTGCACAGATGCCTATGCAGCACAGGGCTGGATCTCCTACATCATGGATTCTATACGAAGGTATAGTGAGAGTGTGGTTGAGGCTGAGAATGAACTAATGGAAAAATGTATTGCACTACAGTCCAAATGTTTGAAGTCTCTAAGACTGAAAAAGTCTCTTTTGCTCACTGAAGCTGCATTTATTAGAACAAATATACAGTAAAAAGTCAATGTGACCTGAGAATTTGAATAATTGTAATGTGACAATCGGGTGCGAGTTGGGTGTGGATATCTAAATCAGAGAAAATCATAAGTTCGGGTGGGTGGTGGGTGGAAGATTTATTCAGATTCAGGCGACGTTATGTGTGTTTTTATGCAGGTTTGTAGTGTCTTGTATTCCCAGTTGGTTTTGGGGTCCCATGGTAACTCTGGAGGACTGCCTGGCAGCCTTCTTTGCTGCTGATGAACTGAAAGGTAAACACACCATGAATGTGGAATTATGAATGTGACAGCAAAGGGCAAAAAAAAAAATCACTTTCCACACAGTTGTGCTGTTTGGAAACTCTTGGTTGATGTTTGTTATTTTCTTTCTGCCAAACAGGAGACAACATGTATAGCTGTGAACGATGTAAAAAGTAAGAATTCTTATATAAAAAAGGCTAAAATGTAATCGAATCTAAATACTAATTATGGTTTTAGAACCAAAACCATACTGCAGCTGTTACATGTTTAGAAACATGCTAATTTACTCTACCTGCTTCCTAGATTGAGAAATGGTGTGAAATATTGTAAAGTTCTGCATCTACCAGTAGGGCTGCAACTAACGACTATTTTAATAGTCGACTAGTCACCGACTATTGAAACGATTAGTCGACTAATCGGATAATTATTACATTTTTTTAAAATTTAGCATGAATTGCTTTAATTCTGTGGAAAATGATAGTAAACACAAGAAAGAAGGGGGTACTTCAATAAAAAATGCATATTTTATTGAACTTTGCTGCTGATAGGCCGATTCATACTAAAAGTAAATAAAAAATGCCCTGTCTAAAACCAATTAGGCAGAGTGCTTGGTCAGTATAGACATAATTATATGAAGAGTTTGGTTCCAAAACGCTATAAATCCATTTTGATGAATTTGAGTAAAACTGTGTTTTCTTTAGCAAGAAAATGGGAAGATGAAAAACACTATTTTCAGTTTCAAATTTTCACATAGCATTTGTAGGTTATAATATCAATAAAAAATTAAATCCATGTTTTGATTTTCAAAGATTTATTATAAAAACAGATTATTTTTCCCCAAAATGCAATAAATCCATTAACTTATTTTTTTCAAAATGCAATTAATCAAAAAACTTTTATACACATTGAATTTCTTGTGTAATCATATAAATCCATTGCTTTAATATAACAATATTCTGTAACACTTTAAGGGTACAGGTCATGAATTATCATGAATTCACGGATAAAATGAATCATGCATGAATTATGCATTCATTCATTCATTCATTCATTCATTCATTATTTTCATCAGGAACTAACAACATTTTTTTTAACAGTTCAACGTTTTTCATTCATGACTTCATGGATGAACAACACCTTAATTAAAACATTAACTAAGATGAGCACATCATCATGAATTATGATTTATTAAGCATGATCTAATGTTACTTCTGCATATCGCTGTTGTCAACCTTGGGATGTCGTCGCTGAGCTTTTTTTGACGGCGATCAGCTGTAAAATGGCTTGGTCCTGCTCGGTTTTCGTTGACTTTGAATAAAACAACTGAAAGTTTTTCAAAAGATGCCTGGGGTCAGTGTGCCAGCGTGACAGAAGTTTGATGCTGTCGCGTGAGAACAAGCAACAGCCAGCCGGCATTTCCGTTACTGTTTACATTGCGTGAATGGTGCGTTGTGATCGGTTAAGCGGATATGTTGCATTTTGCAGAAAAGGGAGACTGGCGTTTGTCGCGGTTTGGAAAGAAAGTTCGCCTTATAGTGCGTAAAATAAGGTAAATCTTACCGAGGCGAGTCAAACTCCGTTTTATTCAACTGTCCGACGTGCTTTCTCTTTAAATGTTCGTGCATCACCGAGGTGCTGCCGTGATAGCAAGGACTGTCTGCTTTGCATGATACAGGAGGTAATCTTTTTATTCACCGTATCCAGGCTAAAATGCTCTCAAACTTTAGATGTTTTGGTATGTGCAGCTGCTGCGTTGGACACTGCCATTTCTGTATGTTATCGCTCAGCAGAGAAGCGAATGTGCTCGGTCGGAAAAAAAACAAAAACATGTCTGGCGACAATTCGACAATGAAATTCATTGTCGACTATTTCTATTATCGATTTTTGTCGACAACGTCGACGAATCGTTGCAGCCCTATCTACCAGAAGTAAGTACCCCCTCCATTTTCGATCTGCTCTTTTCAGTACAACTTGTATTCCTAGTTTGTTTGTTTATGTGTGATCTCCTTTGCAGATCTTGTGCATTCACCTGAAGCGTTTCAGACATGAAGTCATGTACTCGTTCAAGATAAATAGCCACGTGTCCTTTCCATTGGAGGGTTTGGATCTCAAGCCCTTCTTGGCTAAGGAGAGCCCGTCACAGGTTACTACTTACGACCTGCTCTCTGTCATCTGTCATCACGGAACTGCTGGGAGTAAGTTACTTCTGTGTAATATTTCGAAATATAGCTGGACTTTTGAGGTTTTGATTATTGCTGGTGCTTTTCCCAGATGAGAAAAAATATATTATTTGTCTGATTTATTTGAGTGAAATATTTTTTCCCCCTTTTGAACAGGTGGTCACTACATAGCTTACTGTCAGAATGTGATCAATGGACAGTGGTACGAGTTCGATGATCAGTATGTAACAGAAGTGCACGAGACAGTAGTGCAGAATGCTGAAGCGTATGTCCTTTTCTACAGGTACTTTTTTGTATCATTTTACTAATTTTGTAATGTTTGTTTAAAGAGCACACAGTAATGTTTTTCTTAAAGGGATAATTCACCCTGAATTATCCCTGAAATGATAATTCAGGGATAATTTATGCACCTTTATTGCTTATGATTCATCCTTGCATATATTTCATTAAAAAAAACTTTTTTTTTTACCTCATATTTTTTTATTAAAAATTTTATAGCTCAATCTTCCAGTCAAATGGCAGACTTCCCTCTGGTGATGCGATCTAACTGTGAATGGGGATCGTTTTGACAATGGTGTCGCCTGTACGCCCGAAAACTGAAAGGAAAAGATGTCCCCATTTTAAGCGTATCTTTATCGTGTAAATGTACACTTACAATCAACTCCAGAATCCATCTTTTACCTGCTTAAGGAATGAAGAAATAATGAAGGAATAGCCCACACCTGTCAATTTACCCACTGGGGTCCACGGTATCGCCGGTGATACCAGCTCACAATTTTTTTGTTTTTCACAAACCACGCATAAACATCATTATCTCAAAACTACAAAATTTTACATACATGCTGCTGACATATTATTGTAGCAGAGTTTGTGCTGAATACAGTGTAATAATACTTTAGCCATGAAAATGTCACAAGTAACAGAAAAAAGCACAAATGTCAGAGCATGTCAGAACACCTCCAGGACCCAGAGAACACCTCAGTCCCCTAAGGGTTAAACAGCTTTTGAGTCAGTTTGTCTACTTACTTGTGGTCCCTTGAAAAGGGGGGATGTGAATACCCTCAAATTAAAGCTGATAGTGTGCACATTAAGCCCATTTATTATATTACTAACTTGAATATGTTTGGCAAATGGCTAAAATAACAAAAATTGTGCCTGTGTCCAATAAATATGGACCTGACTGTATGCCAGACTTGTCATTTAGCCCACATAAACCCACCCCTTTTCTTACAATCACAGGCTTACATTTAGATCTGCCTCCATCCAATCAACAACGGATGGATAGAACCAAGAATCTGTTTCACTTGTATGTACATCACGATACGTAAGAAAAGATCTGTCGCTACTTATGTTGCTCTGCAACTGTTTAACATTTAACTAAATGAATAGTACTTAAAAAAAAAAAAAAAGACTAAAACAATGTATGCTAAGTTCATTAGGTTCCATGCCAATAGATGTCAGAATAAAATCCAATACTATTGGAACATATAGTGCTGAGTGCACTTTTAAATGGTTGTCATTTCATGTTAATTTTCTTTTAGGAAGAGCAGTGAAGAATCTGTGAGAGAGAGACAGAAGATTGTCGCACTGGCTAATTTAAAGGAGCCCAGTCTGCTTCAGTTCTACATTTCCAGAGAATGGCTCAACAAGTTCAACACATTCACTGAGCCTGGACCCATAGCCAACCACACTTTCCTCTGTCAGCATGGAGGTATAATCACACACAAATACTGTCATGTATATCTAAAACCTAATAGAACGAAGATTGAATATATGACACATCCTGCTGGCCTGAGAATTTTTCCCACCTCCTCAATGGTTGCATAGGTGCACCGGAACAATCCTTCCTAAAACGCATTAAACTTTAGTTTACAAAGACGTGAAACACACCGAGTGGGGTATTCACTGATATGCTCACACAAAAATCGCTGCAAAAGATGCTTTCAAACAGGTTTTATCATGTTTTTGTCCAACTCCATTGAAAAACTTTGATAAAATGTGTTGGAAAGCATCTTTTGCAGCCATTTTTGTGTGACCATATCAGTGAACACCCCAGACCACTCGGTGAGTTGCTACAGTATGTGGTCTGTGGCTGCAGTTAAATGACCAACAAAGGTTATCTAGGATTGCCTGAAGTTTTTGTTCTCATATGTGAACTATTAATTGCATTAAGCCACCGAATCTAGCGTTAAATGTTTTTATGAGAGACAACATTTCATGTAGAAAATAAATTACAACAAGCGACACAGTGAATAGCGAAAATAATCCTATAATTAATCACCTTTTTTATTTTATTTTATTTTACTAATTTTACCCGCTACTGGCACTTTTGGTAAATTGCTCATTTTCAATCCAGTATATGCCCCCCTATGGTTTGCCCATTGATAGATATTTTTGAATCTTTTTCACTTGCTGTAGCAGTAAAAACCTAATTCAGGTCTGATTTTTATACAGGAATCCCTCCTACTAAGTACCATTATGTGGACGATCTGGTCGTGATCCTTCCTCAGAATGTGTGGGAATATCTTTACAACAGGTGAGTCATGCATAGAAATGCACATTTTTGACCTTTAGGAAGTCCTCAGGACATTTATCACCTCAGTGGAACAAGGATTATTTTGGAGCTGGTAAAGTCAACAAAACCTCAGACCAAACCTGAACTCATAAGATGTTTATGGTGTCTGTCGTTTTGAGTCCTCTGGTGTCATGTTTAAGGAACTACACCAGCAGTGCAATGTAAACATTTTTGAGTTATGTGTTTGCACTTTTTTCTGGCCACTCTTTGAATATTTCTTCATATCTTTCACAGGTTTGGGGGAGGCCCTGCCGTGAATCACTTATATGTGTGTGCCATCTGCCAAGTAGAAATCGAGACCATAGCCAAACGACGTAAGCTGGAGATAGACACCTTCATCAAGGTGAGCAAATGACTTCACACAGACAGAGTTGTCTAATATTTGCAAAAATAAATGCCGTTCATGTACAGACAAATTAGTTTGCTCTTGCCGGTTTAATATGTTCCCAACTTTCTCTGTGCTTTAAGCGATGTCATGCATTTTTTAGGCCAAAACAATTTTTGTCACACTAAAAAAATCCTAGCTGCCTGTCCCCTGAACACACTGTCAAAAAACGCAGTCTCTGCAGACACCCCAAGCTCCACAAACGGCAACAAAAACAAACTGGGCTAACCCGCTCCACGAAACGTAACAAACTGTTCCTGCCAATAACCGACAAGAAGGATTTGGGGGTGGGGTTTGGGGGGGTTAGGACGCAGATGAGATGGAGAGAAGGTCTAGCTAGCCTCCGTTTTGTTTGACAGTACTTAAACGTCAACAAGAAGTGACGTCACCCGACATCGCTTGGAGCACCTTTAAAGTAAACAATGAGATGCTGTCCATCACCACAACACTCACTGTGAATCACAGATAGGAGGGAGTGTTCTTCTGGTTATCCACTCAGATTTACAGCATTTTAAGTTAACTTCTTACTGTGGAAACTCCTCTTGGAAGGAGCATAATGTTCTTGGAAGCGTTTGCTGCTCGTAAAGCCAGAGAACTGATGAAAAACAGACTGCATACTGAACAGATCAAGGATTTGACATGTACTGGAATCTTATCAGGGGTGCAGCATCTTATCATGTGCATCAACAGCTTTGAAACAGACATGTTCTGAAACTTTGGAAAAATGTCATGTTTGAAACTCTATTAAATGTAGCTATAACTGTTGTACTAAGAGTACGGAAACACTCAGATTTTTTAGAGGGAGTTTGAATTTGATTGTGGTCATGTCCCTCTCTGTTTCTTTTTTTCCTCTGTCTATAGTTAAATAAAGAGTTTCAGGCTGAAGAAGCGCCTACGGTTATCCTGTGTATCAGCATGCAGTGGTTCAGAGAATGGGAGAGCTTTGTCAAGGGCAAAGACAACGGTACACTCTTATACACTCACACACATGTGATACTGCTTATTTTATTATTTAAAAAAAAATATGCAGCAAAATTAATAATAATATCAACCTGTGGCATTTACTTCACTGAGCTGAGGGAGGAATTTAAGTGTCTGTTTATATTGTACAGCTATTTTTAAGCATTGTATTTGTATTACAACAGTCCCTAATAGAGGTGCAACGGATCACAGTTGGTCCGTGATCCGTGCGGGCCTTGTTACGGTCAGGCATGCATGTGATACGTGGATTATTTGCTAAGTTTAACCATCATAGACTGAAAGTTTATCATTTGCATGTGTTTTTTTACAGTTTACACATTCAAGTGATTTAAACCATTCAGAGAAGAGGTTAAAGGTTTATTTCAGTTTGCCTACTAGCTGGTTTGATTTGCATTGAGAGATGATCTTATGAAAAGTACCCCACGCCAATCTATATTTGGTGAAGGGTATGTGATGGCCAAGGGAACTTTAATAGAATGCATATCATCCTGGATCTATGAAATAACTGGCCTTTAAAAAGAAAAATCTGCCTGACTCTATGGGAATTTAACATAGGGGTGTCCTGACTTATGCACCCTGTATTTTAAAGAAGAACATTTATTTATTTACGATACATTTTTTGTTCACAATGAAAATTGGTGTCCTTAGAGGTTGGATTTTTCCTCATTTTCCTAATTAAGGCATCGAGATCAATTTCCAAAAGATGATTTTTTTATTCCTCTTTTTAATCAACTTTAGCATGGGTGTGTTCACTTATGCTAAGCACTGTACAGTTAACACTAGTGTTAATTTACATTTAATGATTACATTTCTTTTTTACTACTGTTAGACCTTACTTTATTTGTAACTTTGTTATATTGTATTTATTAAAAAAAATATCTTTATCAAAAGGAAAGTTACATTATACCCACCCCCCAAATTATTAGTATTATATGATCCAAACCTTGAGTTTTGAGATCCGTAGCACCACTAGTCACTATGAAATCAACATTTACAATTCTTATTCTGATTAATTTTTTTGTAAAATTGCAGTATTCAATAAAAGTAATATATCCATGCATATCATTTTTTTTAATTCATGTGTCCTCATAATCTGTAAGCTAAATCATTAACGTCCCCTCCCCTTACAATGACATCTCTTCTCTGTTGATGTGTAAACCAACACAAGGCAATGAGGTTGTCCAATGGCCTAACGAATTTCAATTCCTCCCCTCCAGCAATTTGTCACTCGCATGAAACAATCACAGCAATTAGCAAATGGCAACAATCCAATCAATTCCCAATGGACTAAATGAAGTCCCAATTTTTTTTTTCTTGTTCGATGTGCCATTTTACTTGCATTTACGTCACAATAGAGAAAAAAAATCCATTGCATTTTCCAGCTAATGCTGACTTTTAAAGGGATAGTTTACCTCAAATTTCTCGCCATGCTGTTACAAACCTGTATGACTTTCTTTTTTTTCTTTACACAAAAGAAGTCATTTTTATTATATTAACAAAAAACAGACATTTTTCAAAATATTTTCTTCATCTTTTTCTTGTGTTCCACAGAGAAAAGAAATGCATACAAGTTGAATGACATGAGAGTGAGTAAATGATGACAGAATTTTCATTTTTGAGGGAACTATCCCTTTAAAACTTTGTGTAAAATACATTACAAACATCCATGTTACTTTAGGTGATGTGTGAAATTTTTTATCTGATGTTATAGTTCTCCCTAAAACTTTTAAGCCTCAACCAATGGCGGTATTTTTTTGTCAGCTCTGCCAAGACCACCCTCTGTATTCTCAAGGGAATGTTTGCTTATGGACTGTAAAGGTCATTATTTTTTTTCCTCCCCCTCTCTCTCTCTCTCTCTCTCTCTCTCACACTCTGATGGTTTAGAGCCGCCCGGCCCTATTGACAACAGCAAGATTGCAGTAATGAAAGGCGGACATATCCAGCTTAAACAGGGTATTGCCTGTCTAGAAATTAATGTGTCTGTGATTCATCTTGTGTCAAAACTTTGTGTGACTAGCATGTGTGTCTTTGTATATAGTTCATTATGTACGGTTTGGTTTGCAGGAGCAGACTACGGGCAGATATCTGAAGAAACGTGGCAGTACTTGTTAAGTATTTATGGCGGTGGGCCAGAGATTGCAGTGCGGCAAACCATCAGCCCCCCAGACACTGACACGCATGGTGAGAGGAAGATAGAGGCTGAGACCAGAGCTCTCTAAAATGGTAAGAGTTACCTAAAAAAACAAAAACAATTTGAACACTAAGCCACACTTGTATTTATGTTTAGGCCAATGTAATTTTTTCTAGAGAATTCAGCAAGGAAGCATTATATAGTGTTTAAAATTAATAAAAGTATTTTTTTATTATAGATTTTGTAGAATATATAGAATATGTCTGTAATTGAAGCATTGAACTCTTCTGTGGAACCTGTGTGAACCCTTGTGTCTGAGAAAATGAAGTTAATTCTAAGAAAAGCTCAAGCTTAATTCATTCTAATTCTAATAATGTTTAGTCAGCATATGGTACAGACTGGTATGATCCAGACAGACTGATTAATCACATCTACATACATTGTCCTTGAGTTTGGCTGATTCTTCAATTAGGGACACTTTTACTTGAAAACATTAAAAAAAATGCAAGTTAATGAAAAAAATGATCTTAATGAAATTATTTATCACATGCCGTGCAGTAAAGATCTGATCAAGGTTTTGGTGAAACTTCTGGTTGATTTTGGTATAATGTGTAGTCTAGTTTTTTTAATTGGTTGTGTGATTGTAACGACATGACTATGGTGACATTCAACAAATGTGAAAGAAGCTTTGGCCTTATTACTAAGCTACTAACTAACTTACTGTTTTCACTTAAACTACAAAATGACAAAATTGAAAGAAATGAAAATAAAATACAAATTTAAATTCTCAAATAACTGGATTAGTAATGGTTTGATTTGATCACAGATCAAAGTGTAAAACATATATATGATTAATGTTTTCTATGCCCTTGCTTCACATTTCTACTCATTGCATTTATGTATATCTGACCAAATAGAAACTTTGCAGTAGTTTTGGGAAAAGTGAATTTTCGTTATTGTTTTTATACAAATAATAAGTAGTTTTGTTAAACACTTTAGGAAAAAAACTCTTTTTTAAAAATCAATTCATATGAATTGCCCAAAATAGAATCTAAATGTAAACTTTTAAAAATGTTTAAAAATTAGGGTTATGGTTAACATGCACTATAAATGATTAGAGCTATTATATTTTAAATGTATGTTTAACTGGAGCTTCTCTGTCCCCTAGATAATTTTACACTATATATATATATATATATATATATATTAAATCATTCTAGAAGACAATTACTGTAGTTAAAAAATCACCCTTATACAGGTGAAACTCGGAAAATTAGAATATCGTGCAAAAGTTCATTTTTTATTAGTTTATTTCAGTAATTCATCTTAAAAGGTAAAACTAATATATTATACAGACTCATATATTCAGACTCACCCCAAAGGTTTTCATAAGCTGTAAGCCATAATCATCAAAATTATAACAAAATAAAGACTTGAAATATCTCACTTTCCATGTATTGAGTCTAAATACAGTAATATATTAGTTTCATCTTTTAAGTTGAATTAATGAAACGAACTTTAGCACGATATTCTAATTTTTCGAGTTTAATACAGGAACGAAACATTCATTTGTTATTGATAGGTTTTGTTTGTTTCTTTGCTCTACTGTAGGTGATGAAGACCAACGTGTGGATGACAGTCACGCACTGCACTTACTGTCTTACAAGCACTTCGTGACCATTTCTGTGGATCTGTTATCTGTGACTGACAGAGCTCTCCTAGTGTAGGAAAGGGTCTTATTTATTAGGTGAATAAATCTATTATCAGACACACACATCAAACATATTTAACATTCGCGAAGAAGCTTCATACATGTGCGCTGGTGATACACTTGTTTCAGTTGTCATTGGGATTAGGGCAGTGACGTAAGCATTTCCCAGTAGTGCAGAGAGGTAAATACCTAATGAATCAAGCAGGACATATTCAAACTCTTACTCAAAATGTTTAACTGGCATCTGCCTAGGAAAAAATAAGGCTTGAACTTAGTATCTGCATGTTCAAAGAAGCTTTCTTTGCCACCCAACTCCACTATATCACAATAATTCACAGTACAAATGTGATGATTTTTTTTTTTTTTTAGTTGAAACATGATGTTGAAGGCTTAATCCTTTCAGCATTATTTTACATACTCAACAATCAAAAAAAATCATATTCTCTGGAAACTATAGGAGGGATAAGATTTGATGTTACAGATATATGCCGGTGCCAGCACTTTTTGCTTTGGAAGTTATAATTCAGGGCATTAAAATAATTCATCTTAAGAAGCAACAGGATGTGATGCCATTGGTGAATTTGCCTTTTCATGTTGAATCTAGGGCTGTTTACTCAATGCTACTGAAACCGAAACTGTCATTACACAATATAAGATTCAATATTAAAAGCTCAGGATGTGTTTTGCCATTAATATCACATTTTGTTTTAATGCACTTTAAAAACCTCAGTTTTGACATAGTTCCATGCTCTGTCGCAATAGAAGGAAATGAATCCTTCACGGATATCCCCATCTCGGCGCCCCAGCTCTGACACGGGGTTGCGTAAGCCGCTATGTTTGACGTATTCACTATTAAATGGTCTTCACATTTTTCACAATTTCCCCAGAATGGCAAAAACATACAGTAACTGCTTATTCAAATGCTTGGTGTGCTGTCTGTTAAAAAGTTCATTCATTTCCTATGCGCCACAATGGTTTAATGATGCAGCTCCACAGTCTCAAATGAAACTAAACTACTTTTCCAAGGGAACGTGCAATGAGGCGAATCAGATGTGTTGGAAATGCTAATAGAATGCAGATAAGCTAGCCTAACTATGTCATTTCGAACATATTCTGTGTACATAAAACAATATAACAGTATTTATTTATGAATGTCTTCTTTTCTCATAAGCAAACGGTCAGAATTGTGGAGAATTGCTTGTGTATAGGACAATATGGTGTGTTACATATTTTGTTGCAGGAACTTCCAAGGTAACTTCTGATGTAATGCCTTTTTAACTTAAGTGATTTAAATGTTAAGAGCTGTTTGATTTGACTTGTAGAAATAAAGCTTGTTTTTTTTTTTTCTCCACAGTGTCTATTTCTTTGTTTTATTGATTTTTATATAGTTCTGTGATCATATTACTGTGGTTTCCAGAACTGTCTTGAATTGCTACATTCATGACCAGCTTGATCCAGTTATAAACTTCAGATCCGTTTTGCGTAATCTAAGGCCATGCCCACACTTGTTAAGTTGTTTCTTTACCAGAATCCTTTAATCGTCTCTTGATTTTCTTTTTTTTTTAAGCTGATGATTTTAAATTAATTCTTAAAAATATATCGTTTTAATTGTTTTGTAATGGACATTTTCAATATACCCAGTGTTTATTAACTTTGATTTTTATGTTTTCATTTGAATGTTTTTCATTTGAAATTTTTTTTGTAATTTTGCTATATGCGTGTGTTTTGTCATTTTTATTGATTTATTTTCTATTTGGCTTTATTTAATTTCAATTTTTGTTATTATAGTATTTCAACTTAAATATTTAAAATAAGTTTTTCAATTTAAAATACTTAAATAGGTATTTAATGCTGAATTTTTTTCCTTTTTATATTTAATTTAATCTTTAATTAATCATTAACGTTTTAATGGTCAGTTATTTTTTTAGTAGCTTCACTAATCGACCACATGGACAACTCTTTCTGCTTCTTTTTTTTATTTTACTGTTTTTCTTAATGCCTTTTACTCTCTACTAGCTATCTAAAGTTGTATATTTGCTATTACTAAGAAATAAAAGCCTAGTTTTTAGGCTGAGCTATTTCCACGGGTCCATCATTTATGGATACAAACCGAAAGTGTTCAAGGATGCATATTTACTGTAGCTCCCAGAGCCCTAGGCCTTCTTTAAGCATACATGCTGAGGAACATCTACTCAATGTTACCTTCATGCTCGAGGCTCTGTTCATCTTAATCACCACTCCCTGCATGCCCCCAACCCCCCTCCCTTCGTCTCCATCCTCTTTGTCCTCGCGCAGCCTCTGGAATATTGCTTCAACTGCCCTGTATAAACCAAAGAATCTCGCAGGGAAGGTGAATATTTATGTGACAGAGCATTATCATTGTTGATGTCATTGTAAGCCCTCTTTCCGTCTGCAGGCTGAAGAAAGGAGCGCAGGAGGAGGAGGAGAGAAGGATGCGGAGAGCTGCAGACCACCCATCTGTGCGGCTCTCTTGTCTGCCGTAAAGGATTGTAATTTTCATCCCAAAGTGAGTCGTCATTCCTCTGTTTTTTGCGCAATTGCTGCATCTGGCTTTCATTATCTTAGGGTCATTTCAGGAAATAAACATGCTTTGTGTATGACTGTTTCTGTAAACATTAGCATGTGTGGTACTAGCTGGGCTGCAGAAACATCTGGCTGCTCTTTTGTTTAACACAATAGATTGCTGAGTCTAAATGACCAGGATATTGTTAGTCAAGACTCTGTTTTTCAGTGTGCTTATTTTAAATGATAATAACATGTGAACCTTGGTTCATAAAACCATTAAAAATAATAATTGAATACCAGTTTAAACTGATATTTATGGTATGATTTCGAGTAAAATAAGTGATGTACACAGAGATGAAAAAAACATTTTCACTATAAACATAAACATTGTAGTAACTGGTAAATAAATAAAAAACTTTCTGCTTTATTAACACTTAAAGAGTTATATCCAGAAAGGCCTAATATAAAGTTGAAATATTGACTAAACAAAAGATATCTGTGCTTTCTGCTCAGATTTGATGCTTTCATATTCATATATGAGTGTATTGAAATGGACTTTCTCTTATAAAATACACCAATATTAAACAATTGCATGAATCAGTCGACATATCTATGTAATCAGGAGGTTATTCTGCGATCTCCCATAAGTACGTCACCAAACGTCACTCAAATGTCTGCTAAAATGTCTCAAATTCCCTTCAGTTATCTCTGACACAAAGGCAGGCAAGAGGCGTTAACAATAAGCTCAGGTCAATGTTGTCAACCAGGGTAGTGTCACATCTGGCGTGAGGTAATAAACTCATGGCTGTGAAATTACATTCTAATAGACCTTGTTATTAACACTTCAGTGAGTGCAGAGCTTGTGCATCTCTATCAACCTGTCACAGCTCAAATGCTCAAAATGATCAATGCTAAGACCCCTTAGGTGCACTATTATTAACACATACACACACCTAAAATATATAACACCTAATGCTGTAATCACATAGTTGTGTAAGGATCTAAGGATTTACATTCATGTAATGGAGTGGAAAATGTTATCGATATTAGAGATTGTATCGGTCGATATTGGGTGTTTAATTGTGCATTCTTGTTTTCTCATTTTAGATCAAATTTGATGACATCTAAAGTTATCTTTAAAAACACTAATTAATTAATAACAATTAAATTTAGTTTTTCAGCAGATCTGAAGATGGATAGCATGTAGAATAACTGATTTTAGTATAGTCAGCATCATCTGACTGCACAGGTATTTTGATACAAGACTTTTACCCAGAGTTCTTGTGAACACAAAAGTGTAACGTTAATTGTTATGAGGTGCAGATGATCTGTGATGCCATCAGACGACACTGCTGAGTGTGTTATGTTTCTTTCCCCAGGCTGGACAATGGTCCGAGAGAGATACTCATGACACCACCGAGACTTAAGCAACAATAGCGACAATGCTCGGAGTCACACCCAGGATTCACAGGGTGGGAGAATACATCTTCACTGGTCTCGACTAGTGCAAAATGGAGACTTTATTAGCTTCTGATATTCTATCTGTTGATAAGGTGTGGCACTGCATTTAGATACACACTCATCACTGATATCATATAAAAAAGTGTTGCCATATTTTTAACCAACACTGAATCTGGCAGAAATATTACTGACCATGTTTCAATATTTTGCAGTAAACTTACTATTGACCTTGTGACCGTTCAGAAATTCTGTTGCTGACCTCTGTGTAGCTCTGATCCATTTGTGTTCTGCATTGCAAACGCTACAATAATTTGACTCGTACCTTTGCCTTTTCTTGTCTCCATGTTTCCTTGCGAGTTTTTAGCTTGTACTCCACCTTGTAATTGTCACTACCTCGAGGCGAGGGTTTGAACAACGCATTCCTTGGAAAGACATACCTAAGTCTAAATTTGCTTTCTCACGCTTTATTTTTCTTTCCATATAGCTCTTTTCAGACAGACACGCTCTACTATTTGCCATCATATGTTGACTCCAACTGAATCCTTAAATGACAGCCAGTGCTTGAATGAGTAAAGGTCTCTACACTGCAGACATGTGTTTCAGTGTATACCTGATAAAAGGTTATGCCATTTAGGAAGAAAGTTGTTTAAGCAATTAGCATCCGACGACAGTCTCAACAATGGGATGTGCCATTTGCACACAGTTGATTGATATGTGGAGTGTTTCTGGCTCACAAAGAGGCCAGACATCAATGGACTTGTCCCATTTGCCAGAGAATTCTCAGCAGGACTACCACAGACTCTCAGGCCTCCATTACACATCTTCTTTCTCTGATGCGGAGGACTGCTGTGATGACATCACGAATACAAGCTCTTCCTCCTCCTCGGACTATCTTGGAATAGACTGTTGATGCTTGTGGTTTTGTACTATTGCAGGTATTATTATAATAATACCTATTATTATGCCAAATATTGCCATTCCCTTTGGCACCAAATTCAGTCACTCACCCAATGTCAATGAAATATGCTGAGGCCACGACACGTCTACATTATTCCGTATACATTCGTAAACGTTTCAAAAAGCTCTCTGTCCACACTAGCGTTTTCTAAAAGTTTCTCACCCACACTGAAACATCTGAAAGCGCTAAATTCACCTTACTGCGCATGCGTAATAGCTCATATTAGCTCACTGAGATGATACAGATGTAAATTTCTCACGCAATTCTTGCAGGATTATTTTATTTAGCAAGATATCTCACCATTCACTGATGCATCCAGGTTGCACTCAGTCACCATTAAGCTATATGTTTGGTCTAAAATGAAACTGCTCTCATGTTTTGCCACAGGACAGCAATTACGTGTAAATTTTCTGTTATCTTTGCAGGACTGTGATATGAAGTGTACACAAAGTGATATATCTTTTTATAACAGTGTGAAAGCATTTTTAAAAAGCTCGGTGTCTTTTTGTGGAGTAACAGCAGGCCAAAATGGAGAGAAAAATATGCATTGGATAAAGCCTTAAAGTCTGCCCAAATTAAACCTTGTGTCTTGACTATGTGAAAAGAGTTCTGCTCTCATTTTGTCCACAATGTTCCACAATTTAGTTCCTGCAATTTAAACATCAAACCCATCATTGTCAGGGAAAAACACCAATAGAATTCTATTCTATTATAGAATCACCCTTATTTTTATCATTGTGGCTGGAAATTCTGTTTGGAAATATGAATGTACATTCTAAAAAAATAAAGCTTTCAATTATGTGAAAATTGTAATGCTGTTGGGTTCTTCTGAGAGGAGCAAAAACATTCACAATGAATGTTGTGATTAAATTATGGTGTTTTAAGATGCGATCAGGGGCCTGTTCTATGATGGTAGTTGAACAAACTCAGGGTTGCAGGATTAGTTTAGAGTTGACAAAACCAAACCAATCCAACCTTTGTTGGTTGGATGATGGCTTTGTTGGTACCATGATGCTGATCATCAACTTTCTCTGTCAACTCAGGCTTTGATCCTCAGTTTAGGAGTTTAGGTGTGACATCAGTAGGCTAGCGTACAGCCAATCGCATGCTGAGAAAGAGTGAAACTTATTCAAAACTCATTGAAATTAATTTCTCGCTAGAGAAGCACAGTTCACTTATTAAATAAAAGTATTAAAATATTAATATAATATTAATATAAAATATAAATATATATATATAAAATTAATATAATATAAAATTAATATAAAATATAATATTAATATAAAATATTAAAGTATTAAACAAATGTACACAGCAAGAAGAAAATAGCTGTTTGTGAAAGAGGACAACTAAAATAAAGTCTCACCACTGTATATCAGTGCAAGTAAAAGTTGTGAAGTTAGTTTATACAGTTGATAAAGGTATAGAGAGAATTGAACATTTAAGCTCACATGTAGTCATTTTATAGCTTCATTTATTGATTCTAAAGCAAATTTATATTACCTTTATATACGTATTCATTTAAAATCTGCGTAATAATAATTAATGAAATGAAACGATACATGTGAGATCGTTTTAGGGTATAATAATTACAGAATAAATGTATTTATTGTTTATTTGTAATTTATTTCGAATAAATTCGAAATCTTACCAATTTATTTACTAAAAGCCATGATTTTGTCTTTTTAAATCATTTGCTGAGGAGTGACTATCGCGTCATACATCACTTTGCTCACAGCTGATTGGTCCAAGTTTGGTTTAAAACGTCTTACCTGTAGAACATAACCTGCCCGGACCAGGTTAGCAGTGGAGGAGGGTAAGTAAGTTACTATGACGATGAACACTGCTAAAAGCCAAACCACATGTTACCTAAAACCCAGGGTTGAAGCAAACTAAACTGAAACAAAGCTGGATAGCCACCTAAACTGGCTTCATGGTATAGGCAAAGCCTGTATAAGAGCTTGAAAAACAATTGCATATTGCTATTTCATGGTTTATTTCTTTAAAAAAAGGGGGTCTAAAGAGGTCTAAGGCCCCATTTATAAAACGAATAAACAAAAGTTGTTTATTATGATATCTTCAACAGTAAACACAATTCTTTTCAGGGTTAATTCTTTTCACGGTTTAAAATTTGTATTCCAATTGAAATGTGGATGGAAGTTATTTTGTAATGAATGTAACAACATAATCCAGTAGCCTACTATGTCTCACCCTATCCTCATATGGGACGTGTGTCATCACACGGGCAGGAAGTCTCGTCAGTGAACGTTTCTTGCCAGGTAGTGAGTTACTAGGGAATAGGCTGGACAAAACGGGGATTCGCATATAAATACTTCTCCAAATAGGCTACGTCTCCATCCAAACACACACTCAGTCTGTTGAAGTCAAAATGCTCGGGAGCGATGTACTGTTATGCTTCATCTTCTACAGCACGCTCTTGATCTTAAAGATGTACATCATCGCTATCATTACGGGCCAAGTGAGACTTCGGAAAAAGGTAAGTTGTGGAACATTTTATCCAAAATACTTTTCATTACTGCAAACACCGCTAGCGACGAGACATAATCACTACAAGACAGTCGAGTTCTATTTCGAATAGAAAAAGTTGGCGTATGTACTCTCTGGATTAATTTCTAACATAAACGAAGGTAGTTGGTCAGTGCTTTCATCCAATGGCTTGACGTCCTAGACAGATGATAACCTACGTGTTTTTCACAGGCGTTTGCTAATCCCGAGGACGCAGAAAGACACGGAGGTGTGCAGTTCTGCCGCATCGATCCATATGTGGAACGCTGTAGGAGGTAATTTACACATCTAAATTCAACATCTCTGTGATTTTATGTTTGATGCTACTAATTAGAGTGTTCAGTCCACATGGTTAATTCACAACAAAACTGGCCAATGTTAACATGTTAACAAATGCATTTGTTGGCATGTTAGGCTAATGCATGCCACTATTTATCTCTAACTGTAGCTACTAATGAAACAAGATTAACAAGACTCTCTCTCTCTCTCTCTCTCTCTCTCTCTCTCTCTCTCTCTCTCTCTCTCTCTCTCTCTCTCTCTCTCTCTCTCTCTCTCTCTCTCTATATATATATATATATATATATATGAAGAGTTCAGATGCAAAAGCCTCTAAATGCCATTTGAAATTTTCTTCTAAAATGATAATTTTTATCAAGCTTGTATATTTAAGTTCAGTAATTTCACTTAAATGACAATTAATAGGTAATCTTCATTGCCATTTAAGTGAAATTACTGAACTTAAATATACAAGCTTGATAAAAATGATCATTTTAGAAGAAAATTTCAAATGGCACTTAGAGGCTTTTGCATCTGAACTCTTCATATATATATATAGCCTATATACACACACACACACACACACACACACACACACACAATTTCTACATTGTACAAATATCAATACAATATTGTGAAAATTCCCTTGTGTAAGTTTAAGTCACCTTGATTTACATTTCAAAAATGACGTTCCCATATGTTCCAGTGTGAAACATAATAATCTATTATATAAATATAATTTGTTTTACACAGGAACATATTGGGACCATCATTTTTGTATGTGTATATATATATATATATATTAGATAATTTTTCAAAATTAGTAATTCTTGTTTATAGACTTTGCATGTCTATAGATATGTTTTTACATACTGTAATGGCATGTTTCACAGTGATCAATATTACAAATATATATTTTAATGCTGCTGTGATGGTTTTTCTAATACAGCTGGCAAGTTTGGCAAATTTTTACAGTCATTCTTCTGACTGCCGTAATCAATCTCCTGCTATTATTATTATTATCTCCTGCTATCACAGACCCTCTATATAGGAAGCATCATGCTTAATTCATAATGAACTGCATGTAGCTAAGATCTCTACTTTTTCCCATTTGTGTAATAATAATTAGTCAGTCACCATGCCTGTTAGTTCAAATATGTTTCCACAGTATCAATAGCCTACCTGTATATGTGTATGTGAGAGCATGTGAACAAAGAGAGATTTTATTTTGAGACTACACACTCTAAAACAATCATAGACTTGGCTGCCTGTTAGGGAACATTCATCATACTTCAAGCTGCAGGGCTCTTAGTGTTTGGCTTTCCTAACTTATCATCAGGAAACTTGCCTGTTATTACAGACCACTCCAACCTACATCTGTACAATCGGAAAATGATAAAGATGTTATTTCAGTAGACCACTCTGAAATCACTTAATGGCACAGGAAAGTCTTGTTTTCTGTAAGTGGTTCATTTAAAGATATTCATATGTGATCTTGAGTTGCCAGATTGGTAAAATGTGATACGGTAGGACTTGTCAGCAAGTCCTGACAAGACCATTACTTGACCTTAATTGCAATGCATTCAGAAAGGTATTTCACTACAACTTAGGTTTGCGTATTTGTTTTATAATCTCTTTGAACGTGGTGCGTACAATCAAATTTTGTATTAGGATAAAAGCTACAACATTTTTAAGGAAGGATGTGGAAAATGGTGAATAACAAATAAGTTATTTTCTGCTTTTAAAATGAAATACCAGCAGAATATGGTTATAATGGAAAGTCCTTGTTGGGGCAAAACTAGGAAGAAGCTGTGTAATGCTGGATTTCACAACGATGATTGTCTGCTATGTAACAAACAATGAGAAAATAATGGGAAATTTGACCATCATTTGTTAATGGTGGTATGAATGTCAACATTAATTCCTTTAAAGCTGGTACAGGAAGCACTTCTGATTGCTGTGATCCGTTCATGCAATGACGCACTGCGTGAGTGATTCGTAGTGAAAGTAAATTTACATTGCAAGATTGTGTGAGGTTGGCAATGTTTACTGTCCTGGCATGCTGCCATTAGACAGAGCCAGACAGTTTACAGTCTTGATCAAAGCCAGATGTTGAGTGTACATCCCTCAGCTCCTTAGAAAAGCAGCTTTCCATATGTATTTCGGCAGTCTGGAATGTTAAAAATGCTTGAAAGGGCTATTCATCCAAACACAGTGTTTAGAGAATAACATTACCTAGAAGTATTTAAAAGAGAGGCTTAAATGACAAGAGGGAATTACTCACAATGACCTATGATTAAACAAGCATGGTCATGTTGCTATTTACATCATTCATAAATGGCAAAAATCTTTGTTTTCTATTACCAAAGTCATAGTCGGGGAGCCAAAGTCTCAAAAGGTCAATTAAATGGGTTGAACCTGACATTGCCTGCCATACTTTCTATTTGTGTTTTTTTTTCTGTTAACTTTGACCCCAAGAACAAATAATTGGAGGGTCTGCTCTGCCGGAAATATCGTGAAAAAAAAATCTGGCCATTTTAGTGTATCCACCCTTTTTTTAATCAGAAAAATGTGAAAAATAATTTTTTTCATCAAATCCTTAGTGGGTTTGGTAGGCTGTCAATAAATGCATTCCAGATACACAGAACACATGTGCTGACAACATCCACTGAAAAAATAACTCATTTCTACATTGAATCAATTTAATGCAAAAAAAGTTGTTTTCTCACTTTTTTAGGACACATAGGACACATAACTCTCTTAGAGCATCAGGTTCTGAGCATTAAAAAAAGTAAGTCTCTCCTCTATACCCCATACCTGTGAGGAGTTAAGGCCATTTAAAGAAACCACCTAAATTAGCTAAAACGGCTAAAGCTAGCTAAGTAAACTAATGAATTCTGCTGCTACAGGGATACATTTGGAATGAGGAATCATCAGAAATATACTTGTTTAAAGACTGCCATGGTCCTTTAAGTTAATTACCATTACGATATCCATATTACCATTATTTTCCCAAAACGCTGGGGCAGACCTACTGGTATTCACTAGTCACTGTCACTTACCACAGACAATAATGAACAGCTTTGAAGTCAGTTGGTAACCGTTGGTTGGTTGTTCCAAACTTATTAAAATTACTAAGATCGTGTGTGTGTGTGTTTGTTTGTTTGTAAGTGTGCCATGATGCTAAATATTTAGCATGTTTTTAAGAATTTTGAGAGTAGTCGAAAATTCTATTCAAGTTGATCGCCAACTAGTAGTGAAATCATCGCAGATCCATTGATTTTGGTTGGATTTTTATATTTTTTTTCTGTGGAATGTGTAGTGTTTGGTGAAAAGAATGAGATATTGACTAATGTCAGAACTTAGGGGAATAGTTGATTGCCAATGAAGCAAGTGAAAATATTGGGAAAAAGTGAGAAAACGCCTACTTTTTTTGGCTTTAAATTGATGCAAAATCATGTAGGAATGTGTTTTAAGAGTTTTTTTGTTGTTGTTGTCAGCACATGTGTTCTGTGTATCTGGAATGCATTTATTGACAGCCTGATTTATTTGACGAAAAAAAAAAAAATGTCACACTTTTTTGATACACTAAAATGGCCATAGTTTTTTTTCACGGTATTTCCGGCAGAGCAGACCCTCCAATTATTTGTTTTTAGGGTCAAAGTTAACAGAAAAAAAAACACAAATAAAAAGTATGGCAGACCATGTCAGGTTCAACCCATTTTTGAGACCCCGCAACTATCATGTCTTATTCATGTTTCCAACAGCTTTCAGCAGTTCTCCTTATACTTCCTCTACACCAGTACACACTTTTAACATTACAATTTTCAAAGGTTTTTCTATATTAATTTGACAATGTTTTTGTGTGTGTGTGTGTTTTTCAGAGCACACAACAATGATATGGAGAACATTTTCCCCTTTTTATTTCTCGGAGCCATCTACTCCATGACAAGCCCATCGTATGCAGTAGCACGACTTCATTTTCTGGTCTTCTTCCTGGGTCGAGTTGTCCACAGCATAGCATACCTGTTGGCACTTAAAGCACCGACGCGCTCATTTGCCTATGTCATCGCTCAGGTGCCTTGCGTTTCCATGGCAATACAGATACTCATGGATGTAGCCTCATTCGCATAACCCTGTCAAATATGGAATCCTGTGATTGGTTAAGACTTCTAGTTACAAATGCGATGCGGAATGCTACTTTGATGGACTTGCGGCATCTCAAAATCTCACATTTCACTTTAGAATCAGACTTGATTGATGACTGACAATTAATAGCTCTGCTCTTAAAACACAACATTCATTGTCATTGTAGTTCTGGTTTGTATGCCATGTGTATTGTCGCATTACCTTTCAAATGAAGGTTGTTTAATGTTATTTTTCCCCCCCATGATTAGGTTTGCATATTCTCATCATATGTATATTACTTGAAACAACCAAGGAAAATAACGATAAATATATAGTTCTAAAAATTAGTTCTTTTAAATATAAAAGAACAACAGAGTCCACACCACAACTATAATGCTAACGGCATTGGGAAGCTGTATTGTTGGAATCAATTTCAGAGCAAATTTTTCCAGCTGATGAACTAGAGAAACATTATCAGTCAATCAGAATCCACTTTGATTTAAAGAGCTGAAGCATTTAAAGCTTTAGAAGAAAACTGCAGAACATGCTTAGAATGAACATTACGATCTCATCTGTTGTTGTGGATGCTAATATAGTGGTGTGAATAGGCCCTTACTCACCTTGAGTGGACCTCCAGTCTATAGCGCAGCCATTATTTAGAAGACTTTCTGTGGCAAACACCATCTTTTCACTTTCATACTGCAAAGTTTACACAAGCAATAACTGCTGAGGTCAGTCCAGAGTCCATGTGAACTTTCCAAACAAAGTAAAAATTCCCTTGTTATTGAACCATAAGCCCTGCAGAGCCCAGACCTTTCAAATTTATTGTAGCGTTAAACAAATGCTGTCGTCCTTCCTCTTTGCCCACTGGGCTTTGGGTTTTACTGCATTTCGAACACCGCCGGGGGCTTTGCCTGTCCTCAAGAATGCTTGCATACAGCATGCAAAGCGAGTGCTTTGGTTGAACAAGCTTTTATTATACATATACAGTATATATATATTATATTTTTTAAGGTGTAACTTATTTTAATTAGTTTATAGTATTGTATCATTTGTGTAGTGATGTTTCAAAAGAGATGTTTCATGATGAGAAAATCATAGTTTTTATAATAAAGGAATAATAAAATATTTTGTGTGTGCATGGGTAAGTGTGATACTTTGTTGACTAAAAAATGAGGGACAGTGGAGTGGACTGCCTACACGCCAAAAACAAGAGCTGAAAGAGAAAGAGGGACAAAGAGAGAAGAAAATCAGAGGCGATGGATATGAATAGCTGCCAAACAGGCAATTATAACATAGCAGACCCCATTGTTACTTCTCAGTACAAAAAGCGAAGGAAAAAGACTGACAGGAAAAGTTAGATGAGTTCTACAAACTTTGTGAGAAAGGAATGTTATTGCTTGACATTAGAATGAACCAGATCTCCAGCACTATTATTACAGATATCACAAATGACACAATCTTAATTGGTTTGATGTAAACACTGCCACCAAAGGCAGAAGTGAAAGAAGATTAATATGTGAAAGGGCAGCAGAAGTTGTCTTGCTAGAGAGCATCGAAGAAAACGTGTGTAGGTAAAGAACCTATGAAGTCATGTAGAGTCTCATCATTTGAAACATGCCTTGGCTTGTCAGAGAAAATGTATATATGTGTATGCTCAGAGCATTTCCTAGAGTTGTTCATAAGAAAGCCTTCAACAAAAAGACAAGCAAAAATTCTGTGATAAACAATGTCATACTCTGTCATCAAAAATTAATGTGCAAAAATAAGAACAGCTTGTCACTGGGACATTACCCTTTAAAGCAGTAACTATACCTTATCTACAACTAAAAGGTGTAGTTTTAGTACCCTAGGCAAGGCAAGGCAAGTTTATTTATATAGCACATTTCATACACAATGGTAATTCAGATTTTTTTTTTACATAGAAGGAATTATAGCCAATATGGCATCTAGTCTCTATGATATCTATGGTTATGGTTACTTTTGCTTAAATTGGATTTTTTCCCTTCATTTATGAGTAAATGCCCACATTTCTAAGAATTTTCATTTTCTAAGAATGAATTCAGGCCCCGTTTCCTAAATTGGTATTAATAAATTGCTGACCCTAACTCTAGCTGCCTACCTAGATAGCATTCATTTTGTGGCATGTGTTGTTTTAGTGGAAATGCAAACAGTTCAATATTGTAAAACCCACACAACAAAAATGTTAAGATATACTGTATGTGTAGGAGTCATTTTGTGATCTTGGATCTTGCAGTCTTGGAAGGCCTTGGAACAGAAGGAGTTAAATCTGCACACCTGTGCCAATTAGTGGCATAAAGTCTATCCTAACGAGCTGAGGATCTGAATCAGGTGTGTTAAATAATGGAGACATACACAATGTGCAGAGCAGTGGATCGCGAGCCATGGCTGCATTGGAACATTTGGAAGTTACCTGCGTTTGGAAAGTTTGAAGTATGGATTTTCCCATAGGATACTTGGAAGGATGAGAGCTGCATTTCTAAAGTATGTGGACATGTTTCCTGCTGGAGGATTTAACCTTTATCTCGAATGTTCGTGAGTAAAACGTTGAATTGGAGGGAGCCGCTGCGCTCACATAATGACTTTGAACGTGAGCCGCCGTGCTTACGCCACAAACTGAATGGGCTTTCACTTTTGCTTTTCTTCTCATTTGTGTGTTGAACTTTTGAGTTTATCCTTGAAAAATGGCAGACGAAGAGCCCGAAGAGCAGGATTTGTATGAAGAAAAAGAACTGTTTAAGTTAATTGCAACACGTAGGGGGAATAGGTGTTTTAACACGCTGAATTCAGTAGTCTTATTGAAGCTGGACAGGTCAAAGAAACTGTTAGGAAACAAGTTAACTCGTATGATGGATTTTTCGCTGAGTTTATTAGTTTACAAGCAACTGTACAAAAATTGATGAAAGATGCATACGAAAAGGAGGCCGATAACTTAGACTGGTATTAACCCAAATAGGCTCTTAGAAGGTGTCACAACTGGTTCGAGGTTGATCAAGATAGTGGAAAAGAAGAGGAGGAGCAGGATTATATTGGTTCGGTTCAGCCCCAATGAGCGCATCTCTAGGATAGCGCACAGTGTCACGCGTAGCTGCAAAGCAAGATGCGCTTCTCAGTTGCGCCGCGCGTCCAGTTTTCGGTGACATGCAACTCAACAGAGAGCAAAGTAACGTCAAGACCTAAACCACAAAAAAAAAAAAAAATAAAAAAAAAAACATTCACCAAACTTAATGGGACGACCAGCTTTGCCACAGTTGCTCAGGCACCTGAAATAAAAAGAACGAGTCACAATATGGACACAAACTGAATAGGCCTAAGTGTGCGCTCGGAAGGCCGTGCTTGCTTTGTGAAAGAAATCACACATTCGAAAATGGTGAAAAGTTTAAGTCCAAACCAAATAGTGAGAAAATAGAATTCCTGAAACAGGATCTGTTTTGGATGTTTAACAAAGGGACATGTTAGCAAAACCTGCATGAAATGTGAAACATGTTCTCTGTCTCATCCAACCATCCTTCACATTCTCATGGCAAGGAAAATGATAGAATTAAAGATGACTGCGTCATAACTGGAAACAAACCATTGAGTATAGTGCTATGGTGTCTGTAGAAGATGATGACCCAATGGGATTCAGTCAATCAAAACAATGCACTCTTATTGTGCCAGTTAAAGTAAAAATCTCAAATTCAGATAAAGTATTAAATACTCATGCATTTTCATTTCCCGGGAGCTCAGCTACGGACTCATTGAAAGGAAAGTTAAACATCACAAAAACACCACAATACTCTTGTGTACAATGGGACAGGACTGGAGAAAAATGTCCGCAGCAGTATAGTCTCTGGTCTTGAAGTCAGCAGTATGGAAGGCTTGCTGTAGGCCTATCATAAACTCTCAGAAGTCTATACTCAAACAAAATGACTAGTTTCAAAACGACACATACAAATACAAGAATCAATAGACAAATGAAAATACTTGGTGAAGATTCTACAATTGGATGCTGACTTTGAGTTAATAGGCACAAATGCTGAAAAGTTTATGGAGCTTTGGAAGGTAATAAACGGTAGAGGTAATATATATGTTGTTAGAACACCCTTAGGATGGGTTGTCAATGGGCTCATGCAAGAAACGACACGTCAAATGCAAGGACGTCACTCATGTACTTTAGTTAGTTACAAATCTGTTGCAGATTTTAATGACTTGTTGATTAAACAGTATCATCAAGATTTTTCAGAACTGGCAGCTGAGGAGAAATCAGAGATGTCAGTCGAAGACAAACAGTTCATGTCTATGATGGAAAGTTCAAAGGAACTAAATGGTCTATTACTTAACATTAAAGAAAATGATGTAATGATGCCAAACAATTACCAACAGGCACAACAACGTGCTATGTCTCTGAAAAGAAACTCGAAAAGAATGAACAATATCATAGAGAATATGAATTTTTAGAAGGAATGCTTGAAAAGGGCCACGCAGAATCTGTGCCATCTGATGAACTGGAAACACAAAGCGTTGAACAGTTTTTGGAATTGGACGTTGGAAATGCATGGACGCCAGCAGGCATATGGTTTTCAATTTATTTACTTGTTGGTTTGTTTATCAATAGAATCAAATACCATACTGGAATAAAAACGAACAATCTATTGAAACCCCTAAGGCGTCCGAAGTGATACTGGAAGGCACTACAATATGTAAGGCAATATCTAAACGTTATCTGTAGTAGTTGTCTGCACTTGTTAAAACACAAACTGCATGGTCAAATTTCATAAATATTTATTTAATTTCAATGAACAATATTAACTACAGCAGTGGGCTACAGCACTTTTTCAAATAAATGCTATAATAATAATAATATGCTTGAGGCCACATCTGAAACACAAACATTTACAAGTAGTACTTGGCATTAAAAACAATGGCAATACAATATTTTAAGACACTTGGTGTTTTTTTATATGCATTTTTGTTTATTTTCCGATATCACAGAGTTTCTGCAACAGTCTAAACAGTTAATATTGATATAGATACAAAACCACTGCGAAAAGAGTTAGGAGAGTGAACAGAGGGAAGGGGAAAGACAACAGTATGCCAAAGGGGGGGAAAAAAACAGAAAAATATATTCCATCAGTCTCTAGCTCACTCTATTCCCTTCAAAGAACAACTAAAAGCTAATACATAATATGTAAAACTGATCATTTACAAAAATATTTCCAAGTTTTCCCTTTTTAGTTCAGAATGCTTCTAGTGGTGAGTGGTTCACATTCGGATGAAGAAAGGTTGAGGTGTGTATGGGATGTGTTGGGGGGGCATGCATGCATTCAGCTAAGCAGTTTAACACTTACTCCTCCTCTTGTGCTGTTCCTGAGGCTCTTGTGTTCTGGTGTCACTTTGTTGACAGTCTCAAACATTTCTAAGTTTGAACTGTAAACAACAGAATCAGTATTCTCTTATTACACATTACGCAGATATAATATTTTTTTTTCTGATATTTGTATTGTTCTTCAGTCAAAATATCTAAACGTCCTTAAAATGTATGTATGTATATATATATATATATATATATATATATATATATATATATATAATTTTTGCTGAGTAACCCAGAGTCTGAGCTTTAGTCTAAGTGACCCTGGCTTGAATTCCAGGCAGTTTCTTTCAATTTGTACCAAATTCATGAGAGATATAAAGATAATGCATCCTAATTCTAAACCATTAATACATCAATTCCCTTATATTTTTGTATTGGGATTGAAGGGAGGCATGCAGGTGATCCAGAGCCCTTTTCTGTGTACCTGTAAATGCAGATGCTTTTGTTAGCATAGTAAACAGCTGCAAATTTACCAGCTGTGACCAAACTGTGTTCTTTAATGATTTGCGTTGGCTTCTGCCTCATGCAATGTAATTCAAGGTTAGTCTGATAGAGGGTGCTAGTGGTTTATGTGTGCAGTAGAAAATGGCACTTGTGGGAGACTCCTGCCGTTTCTGCCAAGGGTTTGCGTGTCAGGGTTTAAAAGCATGGTAAGGGTGAAGGCAGGCTAGACCAGTGGTTCTCAAAATGTGGGACGGGCCCACCAAGCAGGGGGAAATCAGCAGGAAAACAAACAAACAAACAAACAAAAAAACAGCCGTTGCAACAACATTCAAGTGCCTTTATAAAGCGGCATCGAACTGCAATGACACAGATTTCTTTAAAGAATTAAGGGGGCACGACGAAAAAAGTTTGAGAACCACTGGGTTAGACCGTAACATTCATATACACAAGAAGTGAATTTTGTTTCTCCATAATACAACAGAACGAGAAAGGTATATCTATTTATATATATAGATATTTATAGATGTTCATGTGCATCTGGTCCGAGATGCATATAGTTTTTTACAATCTATAATCACACAATGTACAAATCACAAACATAGAAAACAGTTAAAAACACAAAATAAAGAGTTAAAAAATATGTGTTATTGTTTTTAGGAGCGTCAATCTTACAATCAGGCCTTCGAGTGAAAAGTAATAGGCCTATTATTTTGTCTTGACCTTAGATTTTGTCTCAAACCTTTCACGCCAAAATTGTTTAAATGTTCTGTTTCTGTTCATATGGCTTCAGGTTTGCTACAAAGCTACATATTTGTCCCAAAGCTGATGGAGAATGTGTCGCATTAATCGGACACTAAATCAAACCTTGACTAACTCAGAATCTTGGGGGTTTTGGTCAGTTTTTCTTTAAGCAGAATTCTGAAATGATCGTAATTAATCACATTTTTTGTTGTATTTCTACTAGTATATTTCTTTTAGAGTAAACAGGATTTCTCTCTCTCTCTCACACACATACACACAGACACACACATCCACTAGGAGTGAATTTTGACATCACCATACTGTAAACTCATTTTAGTTTAAAGCTCTGGGGATTCATTTGCACACACAAATAAGTAAGCAGACTAAAAAAAACACAAAACTCAATGTAACATGATAAAAAAGAATGATATAAAATAAAAGGTTAGAGGATTTGTAAGGTGAGAGGTGCACTGACTAATCCACAGACTGTGATTGTCATCACTTGAGGTCCAAAATATCCTCCTCAAAAGATGTGGATATGGTAAAAGGGCTGGCCGTGGGTGGGCTATCTTCTCGTGGCTCCACCTCAGAGCCAGATGAGCAAATCCTCTGGACGTCAGTTTCTCCCTCTACAGACTCCATTCCCACTCTGATTGGAGATATCGCAGAGTCACTATACATTCACTTGGATACTTGCATCTAACAAGCAGAATCAAACTTATAGCTGCATGTAGCTAAAAAAACGTATAGCTCAATATTTTACAGTTAAAAAACCCCCAAAACTTTTATTTAGCAAGGATGCATTAAATTGATTTAAAGTGTCAGTAAAATATTTCTATTACAAAATATTTCTATTAAATTAATTATGTTCTGTTGAACTTTCTATTTATCAAAAAACCCAGGGAAAAATGCATCACAGTTTTCACAAAAAAAGGCAGCACAACTATTTTAAATAAGAAATATCTCCAAATTAGAATGATTTCTGAAGGAATGATGCAGAAAATTCAGCTTTGCCATCACAGGAATAAATGACATAGTCAAATGTTACAATAGAAAAGAGATATGTTAAATTGTAATAATATTACTGTTTTTACTTTAGTTTCAATAAAATAAATGCAGCCTTGGTGAGCATAAGAGACATCTCAACTAACTGCATGATTCGTCTCAGAACTGTTCATTTTTGCCATATGACCATTACTTTGACACAGTCAAACTCTGAAAACAGATAACTTATCTTTTCAAAGCACATTTTAGAAAATTGTATATGTATTGTGAAAAGCGCTATACAAATACATGTGACTTACTGACCTCAAACTTTTTGCATATGTCAATAAATATTGCTTTAAATAATTAGTAATATAATATTTCAATCCATGATTTCAAATTAATTGAATAAATCAATGGAATAAATCAAACTATTTATATCATGAATATTCAATATATCTCCCAGCCTCACACAATGAACATATACACACACTTACTGGTCAGTGGTGCTGATCTCCGCTGTTCTCCTCTGCTCTTCCTCCTTGTTCTTTTTGCTTATTCTTCTCTGTTTCACTGAGTTACCATCTGCCTTACTGCTGGGTTCCTCAGTTAAACCTACAACAGGTACAGAGTTTACAGACAAATTTATTTTCTGCCGAATTTTTAAGGTGACATTAAAGATGCACCTGCAGGAGGTGCAATAGCGCTTCTTATAGGCCACTTAGTCATTCTTGTGTGTGTGTACGGTATGTAGAGTGTGAAGTGTGGCAGCCTAGTGGATCTAGCAGCTTATCTAATGTGTGATCAGGATGTCTCGCTCCAACACTTCATAATGAAAAACGTCTATCTCATCTCAATTTGACTGCTGCATGCAAGTATCATTACAGTTTTTTTTATCACATGCGATTAAAACGTTAATAAAATGATACTGAGCTGCACCACTTGGAGCTTTATTGTCCAACCCTAGAAACAGAAATCCAAAGAGAGGCACTTATCCTGTGGCAGATTTCATTCGGTACATTTCATACCAGCCTCCCACTGCGCCACACATACGTAATGATGGCTTTCAGTTCGAGAGCTCACAAATGCATAGACACTCACCCAGCAGTTCTTTCCGTGTGCGGCTGGCGATCTCTTTGATCTCCATGCGAGACAGCGAGAGCGAGGTTGTGCTTGCGATCATGGGAGCGGGGCCGATTACACTTGGGACGGGTGCTGTGAGCACTTTATTGACCAACGGAGACTTGAGGGGCCTCTCTATGCTCCGTCCAACTAGGTTACTCAATGGAATCTTATAGATGTGTTTTGAGGGAGCTTCACCTTGAAGAAAGAAAGGAATGGTTGGAAAGGGGCAGAAAAGAAGAGAGGGAAGGCTAAAGAATGAGACGTTAGAATAAATGGTGTAACTACAACGGTGGTCTGCTGTTAGGCACATTAATAGAATAAAACATAACATTTACACACATCGCCTGGTGTTTAAAGACACAAATATAGAAATACAGTCAAAGTCACAGCTGGTGCCACACTTTTGTAATTAGCTTAAATGAAAACAACTGTTTCATCTGTGTAAATCTATTTAAAATCTTAGCGGGGTAACTAAAAACAGTTTAATACAATTCAGACACAGCAGTCAATTGGTAAACGCATTACTTTTGAAATGTTTGGGGTCAGTAAGATTATTGTTTAGTTTTTTTCCCCCTTATGCTCACCAAGGTTGCATTTATTTGATGGGAAATACAGTAAAAAATAGTAATAATGTAATTTATTACTGTAATGGCAAAGCATCATTACTCCAGTATTCAGTGTCACATGATCCTTCAGAAATCATTCTAATAGGATGATTTGGTGCTCAAGAAACTTTATTACATTGAAAAAAACTGCGTTATATTTTTATGGAAACCGCTTTTCAGGATTCTTTGATGAATCGAAAGTCCAAAAATGTTTTAAAACAGAATTTAAATAGAAGATTATACATTCATTTACTCCTCTTTTCAATTGAATGCATCCTTGCTGAATAAAAGTATTAATTTCTTAAACAAAACAAAATCTTACTGACTCGAAACTTTTAAATTTATGTATAAACGCAACATTTCATTGTCAGAAAAGTCTGATCGTTTACATTATTGATTTTTGTTTTTAAGGCTGTTGATTAGCATAAAAACAAACAAAAACACATTTACAATGATAGATGTAGAAATCTAAAGAGTAAATGTACAGCACCACACTTGATTACGACTTTATCCTAGACTTGAGACTCAAATTTAAGACTTGACTTTTGACAGTTTTGTAAAACTGACTTGACATCATGAAACTAGGAAAGGCAGGTGTTTAAAAGGGAAACCACTTGATCAGTGCTGGCATATTACTGAACAATTCCATGTAAAAAATAAGTGAGAGCAGGAAATGATGGAATGGTATTAACTGCTAGGCCACTGCAACAAAATAGGGTTAATATATCAATAGTGTCTCAATAAAAAAATGAATAAACAAACAACAATAACATATAAAAAAGATAATGAAGAAACAACACAATAAAAATCTATGGCACACGACATAAACCTTAAACAAATACTACTTTTGTCTGGGTAAGATGCTTCAATAAGTAAAATAAAAAATAATACATGCTATTATGCATATGAAGTATGTGATACCAGTGCACAAGGTTGATTGCTATTTTGAATACTGTATGAGTACTGTATTTGTTAATCATTTTAAACCTTTTTTTAATTATGCTTTGGATATTTGTCAAAGGCATTTTTATCATTTGGAGAAAATAATTCACACATATATTTAGTAGCAACAAACAATAATCTTGAAAAATGTAGTCATGTTAGATAAAAGAGCAAGGATCTGGTTAGACATGACTGTGTCCAACAGCATATACAGATTTCCAGACAGGGAAGAATGCTTCCTCTTTAAGTTCATTTAAAATAATTAGAGAGTCATAATCAAACACAGGACTATTTCGTTATGAATCCATGCGTGTGTCTGGAATACAGTTAATGTATTCCACAGACATCTTTGCTCCATGGGACAGCATGATACATAATATATATATGTATATAGCACAAACATTTTGCATGAGCATGAAATCAGTATATTTAAATGATTTCTGAAGTTTGGCATTACAGGAATAAACTCGATTAAATTGTAATACCTTGCTGAGCATAAGAATTTCAGCTAAAATTTAATAATATATCAAAAATAAAAACATATAGCAAGAAATAATGCTATAGAGTTAAATTAGCTAATGCATTGGGTACAGTGCATTAACAATGACCAGTAATCCATGAATAATGTTAATTTAAAAATATAGTATTGTTAATTCATGTTTGTTTATAATAGCCTATATTATTGTTGATGTACAACATGACATTTTTTTTTTAAATGTTTAAAGGAGCCGTATGTAAGATTGTGGCCAAAACTGGTACTGCAATCACTTTCAAATTACTGTAGAGCGGCTCAACTTCACTTTTTATATGAGAATATCCTGGTCGGACTACTGTTGTCAGTGATATAAGTATTTGAAATGAACATGATTTCTTAATGTCTAGTGATTAATAAATGTTGTAAAAGTCATTTTCATTTTTAGTTCATCAAACGAAATGCCAACAAACTGAACCTTAATATGAAGTGTTACCAAAATATGTAGGCTATAACTATTAATGTGAATATTACGTTGAGATAAGCCATGGATTGCTATCAGTCTTTTTCCCATGGTGCAAAAATGGCAGCCACAGACAATTGGCTGGATGTTTCAAAACACCAGGATGTGTATTTTGTCACAGCCCCTCGACGGCCCTCTTCAGGCCGCGTTTGTAGACAGAAGTACTAAGCTCTGGAGGGCCGTCTAGACTCTGTTTGTGTGCATGAAGAGAAGAGGGGCTCTGACAAAAGTATCCATGGTGACGCAGCGATCTGTAGCTCATGCTGCAGCAAATGTGTCCCATTTCCCTAAAGTCTCTATGTATCTGTCTCTTTCTGTCTATTGATTTCCTCTACCATTTATCTATCTCATTCACTCCAGTCTTTCCCCCCAAAGACTCCTCATGCCACCATTTCTCTATCTGTCTTTGTTATTCTTTCTGTGAAACGGGCAAGAAGGAAGGGACACATTATGTTAGCTGCACATTTCACTCAACACCGTCTGCATGCGTTTGTTAATTGAATAATAGGCAGGGTGAGTCCCCATGGTAACGTGCATTAGTGAGGCAGCATGGGAAATGGAGGCAACGGAAGTGCCTGCAGTACCTTCAGAGTCTTTAGACATGTAGAGGGATAGCTTGGTGCCGTAGGGGATCCGAATACAATCTGGACCAGGGATGGAAAAGAGCAATATATCAACCCAACCCACGCACAGATTAAAAGACAAAAGCACCGTAAGACAATTCAGAAAGACAGTTAGACGACTCGCATGTACGAAACTCGCTACCCTACAAGAGCAAAAAAAGGCAACATATCATACACTGAATCTGCCCAGTATTGCTCTCTCATATCAAATCCTAAACACAAATACCTAAGTTCAATAGCATGGGAATTCAGTTTAAGAAAATTCTAAGGTAAATTGTGTACATGTTGCGTCAAGTGCAGAAGCGTACCATCTCCAAGCGGTGAAGGGAAGACGGGCATCTCATAGCCGGTGGGAGTCTGAGGGGAACTCTGGGAACTAGTGTCCCTGGAGCTACAGTTAGAGGCAGAGTTTATAGGTGCTGACGAGATGAAATAGATATCAGACTGCATAAAAAAGAGAGGAAGAAACAACAATATAAAACAGCTCTCACGTGACTGACAGAGGAATGCATTATATAAAAGAGATGACACTCTCATCAATATATTTTCAGTTAAGAATTTCTCCTTGCACTATTGTTCAAAAGTTTGGGGTCAGTATAAGGTTTCATCAGTTTATTAATTAAACTGATAAAAAATGACGGTTAAGACTTTTATATGTTACAAAAAAAATCAATTTAAAGTAAATTCTGTTCTTTTGAACAAAAAAGAAAATATCGCAGTTTCCACAAAATAGTAAGCAGACATTCTCGACATTGATGATAATAAACTTGCCATCAAAGGCAAGTTAATTACATTTTAAAATATATCAAAATGGGAAACGGTTATTTTAACTAATAATAATAACACTATATAATATTAATAAATAAAATTCACTGTATTTTTGATCAAATAAATGCAGCCTAGGTGAGCATGAGTCATTTATAGGTGAGCCAGGTCACATTTGTAAATGAAAAGTGGTTCTCAAACAGTCTACCTGGATAAATAAAGGTTAAATAAAATAAAATTATATATATATAAAAAAAATCGCACAAACCCAAAATATTTGAACAGTGCTACATGACAAGTGTAGAGTTATAAACTACCACAAAAAGACAAGCCTCATATATCAAATAAATACATAAATCAGATACAGTGGGGTCCAAAATGGTTCAACATCACATTTTTTGACTACTAATTATTTTATCAGTCTGAAGTATTTCTTATTTGTTTTTATTTGTGTTTTTATATTTATCCTAGTAAAACTGTTCATTTGGAGGTCTACATCAGAATTTAAATAAGGTCTAAGACTAAACAAATAAGTAAAATGTACTTTTGGACCCCACTGTATGTACTGTAAACCTGTTGATATTCAGCTGTATAATGTATTTGGAAAAAAAATAAAGCCTTATGGATTAAACACTTACTCTGGACGCAGTCAGTTGCAATTCTGGAACGACAGCTGTATATACTAGGTTGCCATTAACAACTAGCCGGATCTCTATGGAGTCGGTGGTGAATGCGAGGATATATGGGAACGCACACACTGTAACACAGGAAGTGAGACAATAGGTCGATATGTCAATTATTTTCACTAATGCAAAAGCAAAAGGAGTGTTAAAATGGAGATAAAGTAGTAATAATAAAGAATATTCAAGCACTCGCTGAAATGCATGTCCTAAAGGTACTGACCGATAGCATTGGGCATTTGGTTCCAGCTGAAATGGAAGTCTGAAGAGTTGGGCTGAATCATGGGTGTGGCTCCGTTAAACGGACACACCTTCTTATATACGCAAATATCTGTTAGAAGAGAAGTAAAGCATTAGAGGATTTGACTACACAGATACAATCACTGACATATAAATTGACACTAACTGTTATAGCAAAGAAGAAGTCCAGCCTCTCCATCTTCATACACATCTATGGCAGCAACAAAGTTCACCTTGAAAAAAAGCAAAGTATCCATGTCAATAAATAGACATACAGTAACTGTTACCAATTAAAAACTGAAAGTGGTCGAACTTATTGTGTAATATAGTGGTGTACAAAACTGATATAGGGAGGGATATTTGGATTGTGTTATAGTGAATGCTCTATATGAATGAGTACAATTATTTAGTAACATTATAAATCTTTAGATTAATGCGTTCTTGACTGAATAAAACTATTAAATTCTTCTAAAATCTTACTGAACCCAAACTTTTGAATGATAATGTATGTTGATATTCTCACCCGGTTGGACTCTACATGGTGTAGTCTGTAGGCATCTCCTGTGCTCTCATTGATCAGGTCAAACTGATGTCTGTAGGCCACACAGATCATGTGGTCATTCTCTCCAGTTGGGCCGTCAACCAGAGCCATGATCACCGGGGAGTCACATAAGCAGATCTCCTAAGACAAGAAACATCAAACATCGGAAATGTTGAGCGCTTAAAAGTAGTTAAATGTCTGTGAGAATATGTCCTATGAGCCACAAAGGACCGTAAAATCCAGTTAACTTATGATGAAAATCCGTGTCCTACCCGTATGTATTGGAACTCTTCCACAGGTGAGTCAGTAGCCCCTGTGACGGTAGCGATAGAGCTGAGGCAATCGAGGCGTGACTGTTTTCTGGTGATCAGAAGAAGCTTGTTTCTTATCGCCGCAACGACTCTAAGCTCTACCCCATGATGTGTGTTTATGGAGTAGAGATGGCAACCTGAAGAAACAAAATTCTGTTCATTTCAAATGTATGCAATGTGTATTCCTGATTTTCACAACCTTGGAAATCATAGCTAATTATTAAAAACTGTTATGTCATGTCACTTTGTATTGCGCACACAGCCTTACAACTGAGCAAATATTGAACATATATATTTAAACATATATATATATATACTTAAATGTATTATGTGAGTAACATGTCTGTGTGGAAGCCCAGGAATAGGACTGTATTTATTAGTTCTCTGTTTCAGGTACTGAATGTCCTTCAATTTACACTGTAATGATGCTTGCAAACTATCACTGTGCAACTAACACTAAAATACAAAAAAACAAAAAACAAAAAAAAAAAAACAAAAAAAACAGGTGTTTTCTTATGCTGAGAGATAAGCAGATATGTGTGTGAGAAAATATCATATAGACCATTTTGCAAGATGTAAACAACACTGGTCCAAAAGCACTTCCTGTTTCAGTTTTTTAACACTACATAAAAGCAGGGATAAAATACCACCAACAGAACATATAAAACTTAATCAAAAAGTTAAACAAACATCTTTAAGATGTTTTCTTTACATGTGAAATAAAGAAAACAGTTACAAACTGAAACAGGATGTGTTTCTGGACCAGTGTTGTTTACATCTTGCAAAATGGTCTATATTGATTAATTAAAAGAAATGACACAGTGGATGAGAACAGTTCCTATTCTCTGTTTTTATTTGAGCTCCACAAGATGAGGCATGTTACACCTAGAAATATTCTCTTGCCATTTACTGTCACTGAGAGGAACTATTTAGTAGAAGCGTTGCATCGCGTCATGTCTAACAACGCACTTCAGCCATGATTTATTCACAATACAGCATGGCCTCTAGAGGATCGAGATCTCATACCTTATTGCTTGCATATATACTATACAGACAAGTCTTTTTCACCTTTGGTTTTCTCAAGCTTGTTCTCCCGACTGTCGTACTTGGTCCGGACGAGCTGCCGCTCCTCTATCCCTCGTTTGAGAGTACTCAGTCTGTAAACATACAGTCGAGCGTCTTTCCCTGCAACAGAGTTTAAATTGGACATAAAATAAATGAAATTAAAGCAAATTTCAAGCGCTCTTATACATTCCTGGTACAGTTATTCAAATGAGCTTGACTACTTCAAATGTTTAGTGAATTGTACAAATGAAGCTTTCAGTACCATTAATATATGATAATAGCTTGACAACACAAGAGAGACCCGTCTCATCAAGCTGAATGACGTCTCGGCTAATGCAACGTGTTTGGATTTCAAATGCCTGTCATAGTGAATGAAAGTTGCTTGGTGACGGAGTTGATAACGGATTCATTATTTTCCCTCTGCAGAAGCTGTGCTTCCCAATAAGTGTGAGACCTTGCTGTAGACTGTCTTAAACTAATGATCAGTATAGAAGATGATGGTTGAGACTAAATTATTTGCATCTCTACTCTTGGTTCTTTTTATAATGAGCTAGAAGTCTAGACAATGTGAACCAAAAATAATGCCCTTATGTGTGTGTGTGTGTGTGCGCGCGTTTGAATAGTACCGTATTTTGTGCTATTCCCAGCTGGATAAAGATGCTCATTAGAGCAAAGGACCAAGAGATTCCTTTACCACTTTGCTTTGGTCTCTTTTTTGGCAGATTTTTCCATACACTTTTTTTTTCTGCCCACATAAGAATTGTGCCATATTTATTGCTCATATAAATATAAAAACAAACACATATCTTACCCTTATCTGCTCTTGCAACGAGGAGGTCCTGAGGTTCAAGAACGTGCAATTGTTTGACTGTCAAGGTCTTGTCAAATACCTGCACCGGAGGCAGGGTTGGTGAATCTAGACCAGCATGCAAATAAAGATTATGTTTTTGGTTTGCATTGAAACTCAGTTCCCCAATGAGATTCACTTGCTTTGATTAACAGACACGTTTGTTAACTGTCACTGCAAAATTGTACCTGTACTATAAACAGGTGTAAATACTTCGTAATAAGCATTTACTGTATATCCACTGTTGTGTTGTGGGCATGCTATACATACCTGCATTGGAGAACAGTGGATCTGAGGCTAAAAGGGAGGACAGATTTGATCAGATTCAGAAAGTTAAATGAAAGTGCCATCAGCAACATACAGTACAAACACTACAGTTCAAAGTTTTGGGAAAGAAAAGAAATTAATAAGTTTATTTACGTTTATAATACGTTTCACATGCATACTTTTATTCAAAGAGAAGGCTCACCTAAAAAGAAATAAATCTGTCAAAATATTTTCACCTTCATGTTCTAACCTTTTGCGATTTTCTTTCTTCCATAGACCACAACAGGAAATGTTTAGCATATTTATAATTATAATTATATATAGTTATAATTATCAGCAGTGTCGTATTTAGTTTATTGTTATCTCCTTAGTTTTGAAGTCATGATTTTGGTTCTGTTCCTTGTTCGGTATTGTCTTGTGTTTATTTATACAAGCTGTTACGCTGCCTTTGTTTACTCCTGTGATTCCTAGAAAATTTAGTTTCATTCGATTAATGGACTGTAGCTAAGGTCTTCTTCTGCTCATTCTTGTCAAGTACGTTACAGAATACCAGGACCTAAAATTGAGAATATAGTGAAGTGATTTTTTTTTAAAGCTGCAGTCTGGTGTTTTTTCCTCTTTGTCGCCATCTCTGTTTGAAATCTGCAATTGCAGTCATTCGCAGAGTTGTACTTCAACACCCTTGACACGGCACAGTGTGGATGAACACAATGGTTGTGTTGAAAGTTACCGTAGGACCCATTGGTACTGTACTACCTTATTTAATTTCTATAAATGTGTTCATTTAAATATCAGTTTGTTGTGTAGTGTTTATTTCTCAGAGTGTGTGCCCTCTAAAAAGTTGTATAAAGGATAGGCCACCCCTAACAGGAGGGGCCGCTGGTGCAAGAACACACAGTCTTTTAACTGTGCACATGGAGTTAGGGTGGCATGGTGCAATAAACCTGCAAGCGACCTAAAAGTTGTTTGTTTTGTTCTAGTTACAATGCATCTTTATTTTTCATTTAATAAACTTCAGTTATTTGTTTGGAACATCAACACGCCTCTCTGGATCTATTCATGGTACTTCTGCATGCGTCAGAATTATAACTGATTATCTATTATTACTCCCACAGTGGACAAGAAACAAGGATTAAAAATAGGAAATTTGTTTTTACCAATACAGTTACAGTCAGTCTGTCTTTACACGTCATTTTTAAGAAAACCGCTACTCTGTCCTGCTGTGTTATTTCTCATGAAAAAGCATTCTCACCCTCCAGCAGCATGACCCCTGCTGAATCTGTGGCGACCAGTAATGACTGTCCCCATGAGTCTCCACAGACTATTTCATATGGGAAGCTGCTGCAGAACGACTGTGACTCCCATGGCTGCAGAAAACATAGGAACACACTGTTAGAGATGTAGAGACCGTATGCAAAATAACAGCATCCCTCGCTTTTTCCCCTTGCCCCTCACCTCTTTCCTGCAAAGGCCAGTAGTGACTAGACTGGTGGGTGCATCACCTCTAACTATAGTTTTCAGCTTCAGGGCCTGGACACAATGTTATATTTATTAATAACATTCCTCGTATTGTAACATTCTCTTTCATTCCGACGTGGAATGTCATATTTGCATAGATGTATACATCATACCTGTCCCACCCGTACAAACTCAGCCTGACGTGCCTCCTCTTTTTTACGGGCCGATTTGGGCGACTCTGGCAGTACGTCACTGAATGAGCGTCGGTTCAGCATGTTCTGCGGAGAGAAGGGAACCTACGGGAGTGGTAGAGGTGAATATGGGTCTGAGAGACTGACCCAGTAACAGTCAGAAAGAGAGAGCAAAGCAGAGACTAACAATTCTTACACCACAATGTATTATACAGTCGTAATACTGTACATTGGGTTCGGAATCATAAGGAAATAATGACGGTTCACAGTCTGATTCCAACACAACACAACAAGAAGATTTTATTGTCTTCGTATGGTTTTCGTACAGGTCTTTTTTTTTCTCACTAAAGATCCCCTGACATGAAATTTTCATTTTCTGAGTTTTTTTAACATTAATTTGAGTTCCCCTAGTCTGTATATGGTCCCCCAGTGGCTAGAAAGTTCAAACGGTGTAAGCCAAAGCTCGGTTATCTTTCTCTGCCTTTGAGAAAATGAAAGCTTAGACAAGCTGATTCCCACCCTCGGTTAGTCCTCTCTATCTCCGCTGGGGTCAGCCCATTTTTGCCAGTGGGTGGAGTCAGGCTCTGACCAGGGGTTTAGTTACCCTTTAAAATATTAAAAGGGCAACCCAGGAAACATTATAAAATAATAATGTGAAAGATAATTAGTTAAAGATAATAATTGTAAAAGATAATTGTGAGAAGAAATGTATATGGCAGGAAATGGAAGTGAGGTAATAGCTTGAGGGTAAATGTAGAGCAACACAGGAAATTATTGTGCTAGATCAGTGATTCTCAACCTTTTTGACTCCAAGGCTCCTCATTGTCCACAAAAATATTTAGTGACTCTGTTACTTTTCAATTTTTTTTTTATTTTATTATTATATTTTGTGATTTACTGGTTAAAAATTTTAAAATATATTTTATTTCAGGTCAATAAAATATTTTAGAATGTAGCATAACTACTAAAATGAGAGATGTTTAGATTTTTAGTTCTTATCTTATCTTAAATAATTTCAAATCATCTTGAGGCCCTCTAATATGCCCCTTGGCCCCTTGGTTGAGAACACTGTTACACTGTTCTAGATTATGTGTCCATACCTTGTGCATGTCAGGCATGAGATCCTGGTACAGGGATCTGATCAGCATGTCCAGCGTACGCTGACGTTTCTGAGCAAAAGTGGGGGTCTCAAGAGTGGCTTTTTCTCCATTTATTACTAAAGGAGACAGAAGGATAAAGGTAATAATTTTATGTAACAGAATCACCCTTAGGAAAAACAGCATGACACATTTTACAAGATCTATATAATGAAAGAATCTGCTTTACGAAGTTCATGAGCCAAATCAAATCATGAAAGCTGGCAACAGAAAAACACAGGTGTGTATTCTAACAGGTGATCTGTGTACTGAATTGGATTTAGAATTAATTTGAATTCCGCAATATAATCTATTTTTGACTGAAACAGGACATTCAGTAAGAAACCCATTTAGTGGGATGGGATTTCATTCGGTTCTGGATTAGGAATTTCAATCAGTATTAATAGGCTTTAATATTGCTTGTATTTTTTGGTTACATCAGAGTGTTGTTTCAGAGGTAAGTTGTTACATTTTGATGAATGACCATGAAAACAACTGATTTCATGCAGTCTGTAAAATGACTATGTACTGGTGAGTTTACTAACATTTAACTAGTAGAAAGTCCCTGAACTCCTGGTGATCTGTGAACACTGGAGGGGAAGGGAGGGGTGGGCCAAATAACGGCACACTCTCCTCTGAGAAAATCTTCAACCTGCAACATAAAATTATTAAGATACAAATATACACTAACATTTGGGGTCAGAAAGAATTCAAAAATTAAAAAAAATTTTTTTTTAAAGAATTTATTTGATAAAAAAAACCCAACAACTGTAAAAGCAGAAAAAAGATGCTATTCTAATAATATGCTAATCTGGTGCTCAAGAAACTATTATTATTATTATAAATATTGAATGTATGATAAATGTGAAAACCATGATGAAAAAATGTCGGTGCTATGATGAATGGAAAGTTCATTCATCATTTATTTAAATAATATATAATAATAGTCTTTACTGTCACTTCACTCTTGCCGAATAAAAGTATTAATATATTTTTTTTCAATCCTACCGTCCTTACTGACTTTTGAATGGTAGTGTATATACAATATAATAGTATTTAATATATTATTCAAATAAAATGTAATAAATATAATAAACCTTCAAACACACACATACCTGTAACTATCATTCTGGCTATTATATCTAACTAAGGCAAAAATATCTGTGGGATACGTAAAGGAAATCATCCATAAAATAGCTCCACATGCATAACTACTAATGTACACAAAAATCTAAAATAATTAAGACCCCCCATAAAACAAGTCACCCATAAAAAGCCTAATCACTGCCATTTAGTGACTTATTTCAGCAGTTTCACTCAGTTTGAGAATGAAGGATACGTGTAAAATGGGAGCGAATCATAGAGGGTTTAAAGGATGGAGAGGCGTCATCTCCCTCCTGAAACACGATGGTCACGATGTCGTTCCCAATGTGTCTCTTCCTCTCTACCTGCACAGAGCAAAATGATTAAAGCTAGAATCATACATGCACGAAGTACATTTCAAAAAAGCATCAACTTTTATTTTTACGGTATTAAATGAAAAAAAAAAATATCATTGCGCATTCCTAAGTGTGTGTTTGTTTTGTTTGGTCTGTGTGTGCATGTTTGGACATCCCTAATGCCCTCTGACACCTCACGCCCGTTAGCCAGGAAGCATAATTGTGCTTGTTAATGAGTCTGGACCATTATGCTTGAAAAGGAGCTTTTATCTTGTCTCAAGAGCATGTACGCGTGCGTGCGTGCACACACACAAACACCCACACACCCTTTTGAAGCTCAATTGCTACATGGCTCTTTTTCACCTTCCCCTCTCTGCCAGTATCTATCTAATTTTCTCTCTCACACAGAGAAACACACGCATCCAGACACAGATACATGCGCTTGACCACGAGCTGTGACAGGAATAAGTATTTACTTATTGTGGTGACAGATTAATTTCCACTGAGAGTTTAATTATGATTCTCAGCCACATCCCCTCCCCGTCACACAGAACATCCTTCCAGTGTGACATGATGCATAACACTTGAACAATACCAACAGGCTTTCATGACACCTGACTCTAACATGTTTCCAGTGGCTAAACATAGTCAAACACGGTTAAAGGGATACTCCACTTTTTTTGGATATAGGCTCATTTTACAATTCCCCCAGAGTTAAACGGTTGAGTTTTACTGTTTTTGAATCCATTCAGCCAAATTTCTGATATTTAGAAGAATATCAGTAAGCAGACAGTTTCTGGTCTCATTGACCTCAATAGTAGGAAAAAATATATACTATGGAAGTCAATGAGACCAGAAAGATCAGTCTGGTTACTGATATTCTTCTAAATATCAGAAAATCGGCTGAATACATTCGAAAACGGTAAAACCCAACTGTTTAACTCTGGGGGAGTGGTAAAATGAGCCTATTTCCAAAAAAAGTGGAGTATCCCTTTAAGCCCTCTAGGATTATTTGAATGGGATAGTTCAACGAAAATGTTTAATTAGGTCTTTATTACATATTTTTCCAAACCCATATGTTGTTAATTCCACCTTTAGAACACAGTAGGATACTTTTTAAAGAAACATATTGATTATTATCGTTCATGCAATCCCTATTAACTGTCCTTGTTGGAAAATAGCTATGCTTCTTTAATATCGTTCTTCGTGGTCCACAGAAGAAAGAAAGTAATTCAGGTTTAGAATGACGTGAGGAAAATGATGACAGAATTTTCATTTTTGGGTAAAGAACAGTTTTTAAAAAAAATATTTTTAATTTAAGGAAGAACAGAATGATGCATCATTTACAGAAAAAGTTAACAATGTTCCTTGTTTTTTTTTTTTTTTTTTTTTACATTTTCTCCCTTGACTCACAACCCACCCACAGAAAAATAAATAAATAAATGAAAAACATATTTATACAGTTTTTTTTTATAATGTACATTCTAAAGCTTTGATGCCTAAATTGCAGCTTTTAAAAATGAGTGATTTCACTTTTTAGTGTTTTATTTTAAATTTATTTAGACAAAGTAGTATAAAAGTTTATTATCAGCCATAACATGAAAATAATAATGAGAGTCAGCCCATCCTCCAGCATTCATTAACCAGTCCTTTCTGAAGAGGACTATAGAGAGACCAAATAGCATAGAAAAAACAACACATCCATATAAAACTACAAATAGAATGAGATAAAGACAAATAAGAGCAGAACGAATACACAGAGAAGAGGAAATGAAAGAGAAATTTGAATGATAGAAAGAAGGGAGCTGTGTGTGTTTGATGAGGCAGAAAGGAGCCAGTCTGTAGCTCAGTAGGTGGTGAGGGGAAAACAGGCTATATTTAACATCCAAAAGCGCTGGACATCACAGCGGTCAGTCTCTCCCTCTCTTTTTCCCCCTCAACTCCATATCCTGATTACATCAAACGTCAATCACTTCACTCTCTCTCAGTTCATATCCCTTTCTACTCTTGATTATATCATCACACCGTAATCCCTTTCTCTCCCTCACGTTCTCCCTCCGTTTCTCACTTTTTCCTTTTCACTCTATCAGATCATATGATTGAGAACAAGTAGAGCTCTTGTGCACTGGAGTGCCTGTGGAAGCATTCACAATAGCAGGATTTTCAAAGTATTTGTGTCAGTTCAAGGTCTTGGCACTCCACAGCCGAGAGTCTCTTCAGCCCTCCATGTCAATAACCACCTTTACCGATGCTGAACCGCTCAGGAGAAGAGCAGAAGCTCATACACGCTAAAAGTCTCTTGCTCACCCTAAAAGCATGCAGACACCGAACAGGTGAAAGACTTGACTGGAAGGAATCAAGTACTGTTTCAAGGGAGAGTGTGTTTTTTTCTTGTAAGAGAATTGGTATTTTGAGACATGCTATGATTTTATTTGACAGTGTTTTTTTATAGGTTACTTTTAAGTAAACTTTAAATGATGACAAAGGTAATCAAAAACTAAAAATGGTACCATTTAATGATACAGATAATGAGCACGAACAATTAAACATTCAGTATTGGCTTTTACAGTATTCAATACTGACCAATGTACAATACCATTCAAAAGTTTGGGGTCAGTATGATTAAAAAAGTAAAAAAAGAAATTAATATTTTAATACAACAAAGACACATTAAATTATTCAATAGAACACTGTAAAAAAATATTTTCAAGATTTTTTTTATCACAGCATTTTTCCTTTTATCAAATCAACTTCAATATATTTATTTAGTTGAGATAACTTATTATTTTGAGTTTCTGATGATTTAAATTAATCTTCTTCATTGTATTAACTCACTTTTTCCAGTTCAATCAACTCAAAATTTTAAGGCAACCAGGTTACTTACTTTTTTAAGTTAAAACAAAAATATTTACAGTGTAGGTGTGCAAGGACTTACACAGATTTACATTACATTTAAAAAAGTCATTTTAAATGGTAATATTTCAAAATTATAATGTTATTACTGTATTCCGTGTCATATAAATATAGCCTTGGTGAGCATACGAGACTTCTTTCAAAAACATAAAAAAATATACAAACCCCAAACTTTTGAAAAGCAGTTTACATTAAAATAAATCCTCAATATCGGCCAGTAACCAAATTAGCTTATGTGTACAACTTACCTGTTGCTTGTTCTCTTTAGAATAAGGTAACATGGTGGAAACATGGAACATGAGCTCATGACCCTGATAGACTGTGTAGATGGAATTCATTCCTGTAGTGTCATCTAAACAGACGAGAGAGAACGAATAAGTAAAATACAGTTAAAAGGTAAAAAAAAAATCCCTCTGTTGATTTGTAAACGCGTGTATGTGTATTCGTCCTACTTTTAGTGTCCAGTCCTCCTCGATACCCTGCCCAGCCCTGCAGACAGATTGTGTCGCCAAGGAGATTCAGAAATTTGTCAAAGGTCTCACTTCCTGTTTCTGAAAAAAGTACAAAAACATAGAAAATCAACTTGATTGTAAAGTAATAATACATTTAATAGATATCAAGTGTGAGCCACCTTTTTCTGTACACATATATTATAAAATCAGTGTGAATTGTAATTGATTGCATTGTAGTTCCGTAATATGATGTATTTCTTAGTGAAATGGATATATTTAGTATTATAAGTATAGGTTCTGTGCGAAAAAAAAACATGTTCAGTCTGTCTTCATTTATTATAATGGCTGTGCAGCTCTTATGTTGGTCATTGATTTGAATGTGAGGAGGTGTGGTTTAATCCAAGTCTGCAGAATAGAATATTTGTGCTCTTTATTGGCAGCGGATGGTATTAAACTTTGCGCTGAAGTTTCCATAGTGACGATTCTTGAATGTGCGTCATTGAAGATTGTTAGTTACATTCATTATATTATTATGGTGTCACTTATCCACTGTTTAGCTTGATGTACGGCTGCTACATTATATTTTATGTTATATGAGTGTGTGGTTACCTGATTGTGTGAAATATTATGTTAATAGTGGCAAATGTCATTAGCCATTATAGAGCTGTAATGTTATGTCGCGGTTCATCAATGCGGGTGTTTGCTCTGAGGTTCTGTTGGTGTTTGTGGGTGTGTACTGGGGGTTTGTGGGTGTGTACTGCCTATTTGTTGCTTAGCACCAGCTGATCACTCAATCAGCCTTCAGCTGCAGCTCATTACTAATGCTTGTTGGCTGTCTTTATCGAGCTGGAGTTGATTGAGCTTGGTGTCGATTCGTCACTTATTTGTTTCTCTCACACAGTTCCTATGTCTTTCGTTGCGGAGTTTTGTGTCATGTAATGTCTCAGCATTTTTGCTGTGTTAATTGCACAGCTATACAGTTTGATGTTACTGATTGAGTTATTTGTTTATTGTAGAACCACATTTGAGAGTCATACATTTGCGAGATAAATACTCTCATACTCATAGTAATACACATCCTAGGCCCCGTTTACACGAGGGGAGAACGCAGATATTTCCCTGCGGTTTGGCCTCTCGTTTACACAGAAATACTCGTTTTTATCACAGAAAACGATTATTTCTAAAAACTCTGGCCAAAGTGAAGATTTCTGAAAACGCCAGTTATGTGTTGTCGTGTGAATTGGGAGAAACGGCGTTTTAGGTTCTCTCTTGTCGATTCTGAGGATTCTGATTGGCTTGCATGGCTTTATCCTTCTTCCTACACTGCCACCAATAGGTTTGGCATAGTTATGATGGCCCTCGATTGCGTATTTATGCGGGTGTGTGAAAAATGTTATTTTGAACACGGAGAGGGGGAAAACATTCGTTTCGCTAAATACCCGGCTTTGTGTAAACGTGGCCCTAGATTATACACCAGCATTTATTATTGTAGAGGATCCATCATACATCAGGGCCTGAGACTGCAGCTCGACAACCAACTTCACAAAGCTATTTGGACATCTGAACATCATAAAGAACTGTAGAGACTAACACAGCCATCACAAAACCACCTAACATCTGTATCCTTGAAATCCAAATCTGTTGAAATGATTGTTTATTTTACACAGGCCTACGCTCTTCATATGTATATGATCTTAGCATTTGTGTAATTCTTTGACGGTGAACATGTACACAGTATATTTAATTATTGTTATTCAACATTCTTAAGAGTAAACTAGTACAATTTAGTACTACTGCTTGCTCTTCATTACTTTCATGGTCATTGGACATCAAAATGTGGTAATTGACCCTCTGAAACAGTTGGCATCGTAATAGTAATTAGTGCAATACATTTCCTTTTGTTTACTCACCGTTGCTGAACATTTCATCATCTGTCAACTGTCCATCTTTGGCATAAAGAACACCAAATTTAAAGTTTACACTGCCCTGTAAGAACAAACAAACACATATGAGGAGCATTCATGGGGAATTCACTAAGAAATTGATTTAGAAAGGTCATTTATTTGCATTGTATTCTTAAATCAAACATACACACATTTGACAGTACAAACCTCTTGTTCCTCCAGCACCAGTAAGTCCTGTCAACAATAAATAACAGTTTAGCTCAAATCAAATCATTATATCCCAGCACAATAAAACAATCAGTTACCATCAAGGTTACATTTCTAAACACCAGTTAGGAGCACTAATAGTGTGAGTTACACAAACATTACAGAGCATGTCCATGCATTCAAGTGTCTGAATGCCACTGACAAAGGCCTTTGATTAGCGCCACACATTTCCACAAAAGCCAAGCTCTCTGGAGCAATAGCAGCTCAGACAGTGTCTGCGTTTGAATCCTAAAGTAATTATGAAGCAGAACAACAAACCAGAGCAAAAATAGACAGTAATTAACAGAGCAGAGGACATGTAATGTTGATTGATAGGCGTGGGTGGGCACCTTCTGAATCTCTGGATTAAGGATCTCCCTCGGGCCCTTTTCGAAACGATCCACATTCATGGCACTGGTGGATGAAAGGGTCAAGAGGAGCGAATTGATGTGTTTTAATTTATTTTGCTCAAATTAAATCTTCGCATGTGCAAATAGGGTGCATTACAGACAGACTTACCTTAATATTGACTTGACTGATAGTGTTTTTGTTGGACTGTATGGAAGGCTGATTTTTAGAGTACCCTGAAAGAGATGAACACATTTCCCAAATTATACAAACCTAAAGCGAAATGTGACATGGCACAACAAGACAGCAAGCCAGTAATACTGGAGTTTTATAACTGAGACCTTGTTGTTCATGGGAAGGTGATATTTAATACCGTGTCACTGTGCATTTAGGGTTTTTAGACATTAAGTCTTCACATGCCGGCCTTTGAGACAAAGAAACAAAACACTGTAGTCCCTTTTACGATGAGGTCAATCTGTTATGCGAGCCACTGCTCAGAGCAAAAGTGACGCACACACGACTCACCGTCTTGCGCCAGAGGATGGCTCGGTACTGTGGGACCCTCTGGTTGTTCTGGTCTGACAGAACCACAGACAGGAAGAAAGGGTTCTTCTCCGCATCCGTCCCCACATAGTTCTGGTGAACTACAGATAGAAGGGACAGAAAATTAAAAACACAAGAATACTAATTCATTCCTGTGATGGCAAAGCTAAATTTCCAGCAGCCACTGCTCCAGTCTTCAGTGTCACATGAATCATGAAATCATTCTAATATGCTGACTTGCTACTCAAGAAACATTTCTTTTTTTAATTCTTTGATGAATAGAGAGTTCAAAAGAACAGCATTTATTAGACTTTTTGGTCCCACTTTATATTAAGTGGCTTTAAGTACTATGTACTTACATTGAAAAATAAGTATAACGTACTTATTGTGCTCATGTTGTATTGTAAAACACTTTTGCTGCTATTGAGGGTAAGGTTAGGGACTGGTGTGGTGGTATGGGTAGGTTTAAGGGTAGGTTAAAGTGTAAGGGATGGGTCAGCTGTGTAATTACAGATGTAATTACATAAATTAGTTACAGCTGTAATTACATGCTGGTATTTTTGCTTGTGTAATGTTAAATGAACAAAGATATACTACTTTTATTAAACATGAAGAGAACTCAAACACAACAATCAATAGACATTAACACAAGACAATGAACCAAGACAGAAGGCTTAAATACACGGAGGATGACGATTAACAGAACAGGGAACAGGTGTGGACTAATTAGAAACAATGACAACGAATGAATGACTAGAATTCAGGCAAACCAGACAATGTCTGTGTCTAAATCATTTCCCTAGTATGTGAATCAAATCAGTAAATTGTGTACATGAATCCGGCCATTGGTAAGACCCTGGTTCACTACACGTTGGGGCAGTGATTGACATGACTATGTACAACAATGTAGAACGTTACTGCTGGTATTAACCAACTACAGGCATAAGTTATATTTTTTTATATAATTTTCTAAGTACATTGTTCTGTTACATATCCTAACAACATTTTAACTGAATCTTAATTATAAGTTGGCTCGTGCATTTTTTATTTTGTGCTTCAGAAATGTGACAATGACTTTAACAAATTATTACAATTAACATGTTAAGACCAATGCATATAAACCAGTTGGTTTTTAATCAATGCATCAATAAAACAAGTTCATCTAATTTCTATTTTTCTATTTTCTTTTCCGAATATTGTAACTTGAGCCTTCTTGACATGCTGCCTGCACAATGATGCTGATATATGCCACACCAAAGCACTGTGGCCATGTGAACTCCTCAGAGATGTGACTGTGAAGAAGCCTGTTTATTTAGATCTATTCCTGGAGCCTCAGAATGAGAGGGAAATAGAAAGGAAGGGATGGAAGCTTTCTGTTTAAGGGGAATATTTTGGATTGAGACAGTCCAGATTTACAGACAGAAGACAAATGAAAAGAGGCTGAAATCCAATTAGAAGACAAGATCTGGTCTGCCTCTGCATCTCCAACCTTCCTCTGTAGAATATTCTGTCTCTCTCCCTCTCTCTTTCAATCTCTCTATCATTGAATGAAAGCTATTTGCAGTGATTTAAATCAATTAAAGAGACATAATGCAGAATCTGCCTCGGCAATGTGTGTGGGAACAACAGTGTTTGTATTTGTGTGCGAGGAAAGGAGATAAAGAAAGACAGAGAAAAGGAAAAGAGTGATGACCGAGTCTAAACCATAGTATTTTAGTATAAAATATAAAACACTAGTATAAACTACCATTATTTGCTGCTTCGTCCTCCTCAGCACGAGAATGCAGACATTCGAAAATTGTTAATGCAACCACAGGTAATAAAATGTATTTGTTTTCACTATATTAAATAGGATGCAACCGGTTCCGAATAAGAGCTCAATTCCCAACCCAATCTAATGTCAAACATTGTTCAATTATTTCTTACACAATTCAACTTTTTCTTTCCCATAAACTTTGTTTTATATTTATAAATAATGCCACATTTATGCTTTCCATGTGTTAAGTATAATCTCAACATATACTGTATGTGTGTGTGCATGTACAGTATACATACAGTACAAGTGAATTTGTAAATCTGTGCTGGTATGTGTGCATACTCATGGAATCCCACCTTTTCCCAGAAAGTATTTGAAGTACCATCTGGTGTGGTATTCTGGGTTCTCCAAATGGACGTCAGTTCTCCTCCATGTTCCAGGCGTGTAGTCAGAGGTCTGCAGAAAAGCCCCACCAAAAATTTAACTAGGTACAGGACTCAACAGTAAATATTTGTTTTGTACTTGTCCTGTAACATTTTCAATCCCCACCTCCATGTGAAGAAAAAAAAAACAAAAAACAAAAAAAACTCCATGTTAGCCAGCTAGATATCCTAATCTTGGAGACAGAATTGGCAGTAATAATGTGGAATATATCATACAATTTTACTTTTTAAAAGTTTACTTTCAATACAATACAATAAAAAGGATGCCAGAAACACTCTGTTTTTATAGAGCTCTGTAGTAGGGAACACACAACATGTCTGGTTATCCCTCTGCTCACCCAATAATCAATCCCATCATGTTCCAGCACAAAATCTAATTGATATTTTCATGCAGACAAATTGTTAAAAAAAAAAAATAGTGTAAACAACAGCCTTCCTACTCTGAGGGTCTGGAACACTAATAGCTATCAATGGTGCCAGTCCACCCTAAAACATTAACAACCAATCAGAGGTCTGTTTTGGTGGGATAAAGCTATGAAGGTTGTCATAGCTACAGTCTGGTGCTTGAAATGAAAAGGACAAGTGGATGGAGGGAAGAGAGAGAGAGGGGGAGGAAATGAGAGCGAGAACATTGGGGATTGATTGAATTGCTTTGCTTAGACTGTTGTTTTTGCTGATGCATGTGTATTTCATTGAAACACCTACAGACGCACTCGCAAAACACAAAAGCTGGCAGTTTTGGTTTGTTTCTCACTGCCAGAAGATGAATATTTGTTCTCTCTCTCTCTTCTTCTTCTTTAAATACATTTGTATCGCCTCCGTTCCTGCAGTACTGCACTGTCTTGAACCCCAAGCCATCAGCATGCATGTAAATAAGTTCAAAACCTTATTGAATCTCTCCAAGGTCATGAATGCTTCAACAATTGTAGGGCTGTTTAACCTCTATCCTGGTCCTAGTTTTCATAACATTTTCATTTATAACGCTTGGTGGTCTATTACAATCCAGCACATACAGTGCATACACACACACACATTTCAGACCACACAGTATTTTTAATGAGTATCTTACCTCATCTATTGAACCATTCTCCACTCTGAATCTCCCAGCTCTCTGTATGGCCCCGTCTGCATCACTGGAGATGAGCTGAGGAGAAACACAGATCATGAGTGTGAGACCACCTGCATCAAGTAGAAGAGCTACACAGTAGGGTTCAAAAGTCTAGTAAAATGCAGCTCCACACAAATATTAGGCAGCACAACGGTTTTCAACATGGATGATAATAACAATGATGCTTGAGCACAAATCATCATTTTACAATGATTTCTTAAGGATCGTGTACAACTAAAGACTGGAGTAGTGATGCTGAAAAATCAGCTTTGCCATTACAGGAATAAATTACTTTTTAAAAACATATAGCAATGGTGAGCATAAGAATCATCTTTCAAAAACATTTAAAAAATACATCAACTAGTCATCACTAGTGTAAATAACTTGTCCTAAAAAAACATTCGGTAGTAACAAGTTTTTATTGTAACCTTTATTCTCTTTGCTGTTGAATCTTTCTCTTTGGATAAGAAACAACATAAGCAGTTTAAGACTTTAGAATTGCATAAAAAGACACAAGAGAGACAGCGAAAAGGCAGCATATCTAATCTGTTGTGACATACACTCAACACACATACAGATGAGTTTGAATCATAAAAACCCTTCAATGTAGCATCAGACTTAAGTGTTAAGTGATGCCTGTGTCAAGTCCTTCTACTTGCAGCATTAATCTCACACAAACAAACACACACACACACACCGTTTGTTTTTATCTGTAAGAGAAGTAGTATCAGTGAAAGTCTATCTGCTCAGATATTGTGTGTGTATGTGGGACAATCACTTGCACCTGACACGATGTAATCTGGGCTTTGCAGTAAAATTGCAACATCCCCCCAGATGGAACAATGTTGGTTGCTAGGCAACAGAACACAGAACCTCTCCCATTTCCTTTTTCTTCAGTCACCTTGTTTTCCTCCTCACATTTCTCTCACCTTTCTTCTCCACCTGTTGGTCTGCCTCCCTCTCTCTTTCTCTTCCCTCTTCTTTGTATCTGGCATACCAAACTGCTATAAACAGAACGCAGCTGCACTGCAGCTAGAGAAACTAGCTGTAAGGGTGTGTGTGTGTGTGTGTGTGTGTATGGCAGATGGTCTGCCTTGGCTTGAGAATGCCAAAGGTCCAGGAAGATCATTCTAGATAGATTCTTGCTTTCACACTAATCACTTAATAAGCACTAATTTGGCATCCTTGAGATAAATCAAGACCAAAATGAACAAAAAAAAAATGTATTAAAGTAGGCCTCACTTGGCTCTGATGTCTGAACTGACATGATGCATGCTTGTATTCTTGATTAGCTAATAATACTTAATACAGTATGTGTTAATATTGGGGTTACCTGTATATTTTTCAAGAGTTGCAATATTCCCAGCTAACATCAGAACTTTCCTAACATTCTGGCAAGTTTTTCGTAAAGTTATGAACAAATTGTTCTTCCATCTTTAATAATGTTCTCAAAACGATAGCACAGAAACATTATATTGTTCATGGAATGTTGGATGCTTGTCTAATGGAATGTTCCCTTAACGTTCGGATAGCCAATAAAATATGTTTTTAAAACATTTTAAAATGACTGGATGATTTTAATGTTCAGAGAACTTTCAGAAATACGGCTGCATCTGAAAGCTTAGGCACCTGACATGTTGCCTTGAGCCCTATCAGGCAATGACTGCCCTAGTGAAAAAAAACCTGTACCAAAATGTATTTAAAATACACTGAACAAAATTATAAATGCAACACTTTTGTTTTTGCCCCCATTTTACATAAGCTGAACTTAAAGATCTAAGACTTTTTCTATATGAATTTGGTTCCACTTCCAAAACGCGATAAATGCCATTTTTAAAAAAATTGAGTTACTGCAAAAATCTGTATTGTATCTGGTCGGTCTTGAAAAGTCAATGTTTAATTTTACGCAAAATGCGATATCCGCTGTGTTATTATGTAATGTTTTCTTACGCCAGTCTCCCTTCTCTTCAAAATGCGATATATCCGCTCAACCAATCACAACGCTCCATTCCACACAGTAATGGCAGCTTAAATTTCTTAAAAGTACTTTCAGTGTAATTACTCGTACAGATACAAACATCTGACTAGCACTCCCTCCTCTGGGATCCTTGGGTAAAATTCTCATTGCATGATTGCAGGCAACTTTTAACTTCTGCATGCTGGATTTTTTTGTAAGAAGAGCACAGATGGGCAGTATAAAGTGGTCTACAGTAAGCTTTGAACAGAGCCTGAGTAGAGCCGTGACTAAACTTACATGCTATATGTTTGCCTGTGCATATAACTTATGACACTGTCTGTATATGTCATCATCATCATTCATATCATCTGTAATAAAATGGCCAAGGTATTTAATCTTTTTTGCAGACCTCAAGACAATTTGTGGCTAGCATGAACACAGGAAAATTAAGCCATTTATCCTGTTTCGTTCTGCATATTAAAACAGCACTTTTGCTGGCATTGTATTTTATATAAAATTACATCCCATAGTCAGAGCATTTATTAAGAAGCTCCTGCTGCCCAGCACTACTCAGACTAAATATAAGGTCATCTGCATACATGATATGATTCACCAGCATGCTACCAATCATACAGCCAGTTTTGCAACCATGAAGTCTCCTTGACAGTTCATCCATATATAAATTAAATAAAACTGGTGACAAGATTCATCCCTGCCTAACACCATTGGACAATCTGAAGGGGGCAGATATACTACCCCCACCCCCCCCCCAGATATGCATCTGCTGCATACCAATAGGCAAGAACCCTCACAATATACCCAGGCACCTTTGCTTTAGCTTAATAAAAAGCTGTTTGTGATCCACTCAATCAAATGCTTTGGAGGCATCAATAAAACACATGAAAAATGAGGAATTTTTAGCCTTACACAAATTCACTATTTCCTTAAAGGGTTAGTTCGGTATTTTACACTTAAATCCCTGTTTTAAGATCGTTTATGATGAGTTAGAACGGTTAAGATTGAAATTTGGACAAAATTTTTGCTGTCCTGAGAATTTTAGGTTTCTGTGTTATCACCACCTCCCCCCCAACCCCCCCCCCCCCCCCCCCAGCAACCACCCTTGATTAAAATGCTAAATTTGGAACATTGGGCGTGTAAATAAATAGACTAGGACAGTGCAGGTAACCCAATGCACAGGACAATAGTGTCACCAGAATAAAAATATTCATGATTCTGAAGCTGAAATTACAGAATTATTTTAGACGAATATGCTTGCACTCTGTCACTGACTAGATATATAATGTAGGCCACTTTTTACTGGTAACAAGACATTTTGTATTATCAGGACCCACAATTATTCCCTTGTTGCATTTTATATTCAACATTATATATAATGTAGTATACTGACACTAAAACTCTGTAAACTTGAATTTTTTCTTACATAGAAATTGTTTCATTTTGGGTGAATTATACACAGTACATGTTGTCACTATCCACGATACACATTGATGCATTTCTGTATTGCGATGTATATACTTAGCATAAAATAAATGTACTTTGGTATATTTATTTTTCACTAAGGTTTGTAGCCATGCATTTGCGCAAGAAGGCATCTCACCAAACTGATTTTGGACGGATTTTGGATCTACAACAATACAGAGCTTTGTTGAAAATAAAGTGAATATTTAATTACAACAATACAAATTTTTTGCTCAAAATGACATCAAAAGTGGAAAAAGTAAAAAAAAACAAACATACATTTACTCATCAATTGACCACCAAACACAACTTTCAGATGGCATCTTGATTGTTTAGCATAACTGCCAAAGAAATGTAGAGGAAAGGAATGTACAGGTTTGTGTGATATTAAAGGCATGAAGGATACATCTATGCTGCCTAAAATTTGATCAGATGAAGGTGTCTCAGGAGGAGACAGCTAGGAAGTAAAGCTAACATTAGATTTAGACATGCCTTGAAGCATTTCTACGTCTGAAGCAGAATTTTTAAGACACAACCAACGTTTTCTTAACTTAATGGGGGCATTGGCAAAACATTCTTCGAGAATATTTTGTTAGCTGGGTTTGAGCAGAGTAAAACTTGTGAAAAACAGCCTGTATTAATGTGCATCTACATCAACATGCAAAACAGCAAATCAGCTGGACCGTAGGTAAATTATTGAAAGGTTTTGTGGATATATTTCATACTGTTTGAAAATAGATGCAGCTGGATCAAAACCCTTGAGACAACTTGACATTTGCCCATACCACAGACCTTTGATAAACAACATTCCCTCTAATGGACTTGCGCACCCCAGGAATCTTCTTTACACACACAGAGACACAATTACTTGTCTCATGAGATAGTTTTTTCTTTGCTTCTTTTGCTCAGTGACATTCTGTGATGCTATTAAGGTGTTTCGATAAATGCCATGAGGTTAAAGATAGCAGGATAATGACCAGTCTACCAAACTCAACCAAAAGTCAACCAAAACACACACTAGGGCAAGGAATTTGGATATTGACATATTTGTGGACATTTTGTCCCCATAATGTATGGTTAACATTCACACACACCTATTCATCAGAGAAGCATGAAAGAGTGCAAGAAAGAAAGCAAGAGAATCAATGCTATTGTAACATTGATCTTTTTAGAGAGCTTCTGTAGTTCTAATGCCTCACACAATAGAGCTAGAGAAAAAGAGAGAGACAGATGAGCTGAGGAAAGAATATGAAGAGAGACACACATGGAGGAAGCAAAGCATCTGAATCTGAGAGGAAAACAAAAGGAAACATTTCCATAATCTAAATCGGTCTACACAGTGGAACTGAGCTTTGAGTGAACTGTAAAATAGAGAACCGGTTTAATGTACAATGAGACCATCAAACAAAGGCCTACAATTACCATAAAATAATCACAATCATTTTTTGGAAGTGGCAGGAAATTAATCACTGCAAGTGTTGTGCTACTTTAATTATTATAATTTTTTTTGCTACTTAAACAGTTTAATTGCATACATGTTATGAAAAGTATCAAACCAGTTTGAACACCCCGAGGTTGAATATCAACATAAGATCATTGTAAAGAGGTTAGGGTTTTCTGTTTTATTTAATATAAATCTATTTAAAGGGATACTCTACTTTTTGGGGGAAATAGGCTCTTTTTACAACTCCCCCAGAGTTAACAGTTGAGTTTCGAACCCATTCAGCCGATTTTCTGATATTTAGAAGAATATCAGTAACCAGACAGTTTCTGGTCTCAAGAATTCCATAGTATATTTGAAGAGTTCAGATGCAAAAGCCTCTAAATGCCATTAGAAATTTTCTTCTAAAATGACCATTTTTATCAAACTTGTATATTTAAGTTCAGTAATTTCACTTAAATGACAATTAATAGGTAATCTTCATTGCCATCTAAGTGAAATTACTGAACTTAAATATAGAAGCTTGATGCTGGGCTGGATAAAAATGATCATTTTAGAAGAAAATTTCAAATGGCACTTAGAGGCTTTTGCATCTGAACTCTTCATTTTTTTCCTTCCATGGAAGTCAATGAGACCAGAAACTGTCTGGTTACTGATATTCTTCTAAATATCAGAAAATCGGCTGAATGGATTTGAAAACGGTAAAACTCAACTGTTTAACTCTGGGGGAGTGGTAAAATGAGCCTATTTCCAAAACACATAAATAACAAATATGTGCACAATACATACATGAACTTGTCCACTACACCTGAATGAACTTGTGGTAAAAGAGAGAAAGAAGTAGTGTGGAGGGATGGAGAGTGAGAAAATAATAAAACTAGTTTTAATTTAGTTTTGTTAACAAAACAAAGGGTTTCCCTCTAACACACACCCACACATACTGTACATGAACAAATCATAATAACTTGATGTCTGTATAAGTGTGCTGTTCTTTCCCCCGCAAACAATCTCACTAGAAGTAAACACACAATCTTTGACAACCTTCAGACAATCCATAACTAAACAAATACATTTCTCCAAGATTGCTTCATTGTGTCCCATCTTTGAGAAAGTGACCCACCCACAACATTGGACAACAGTAAGCATGAGTCACTCCAAATGATAGAGCTGCAGGCAACATGTTCCACTGATCCCAACATGCTAATTTTACACCTCAGTCGCTCTGCAGCCAACCCTCCCTCAGCTCAGCATATGTGTGTGGGGTCTGAAGGCGTTTTTACTTGGTTAGAATCAAATTATTATAATAGGAGCAATAAGTCACAGGCAGAAGATACATGCTGTGAGATGTGTATGTCGTGCAGCATTATTCAAAATTTCAATAAGGCCAGAGGGGGGCCCTCATGACTATATTACAGTACATGTTTAATTCTGTCAGCTATATCTGTTATAATATTAGTATCAAGTATCATAAGTTTATTCAAAAATCTCTAAAAATCAGGGAATAATCTTCAAGAGATATTTGTATTTATAAAGAAATAGTATCAAACATGATAATTAATTATAAACTACTAAACCACAAAGTGCCAGGCCAGCATGTAGGTCCAACTCCGTCCTTTATAGTAATTGTATTTACTGTACTGTATGTGTGTGTATAAGTGTGCAAAAGTAGGAAATATAACTGTGAATTACTGAGAGAGAGAAATTGAATGAGATACATTGAGGCATTGAAAAGCACATACAGCAATGCGACTGGAGAAAAGGTGATGAAATGAAAAAGGGGTATTCAAGCCAATTCAGAACAGATTTCTGTTGAGATTATGAAGGTTCTTCAGCACATCTTCAACCTATACAGGTGTACACTGCAGGTCAGCTTTGTTCTCTCAGCTTTGATGTTATCTGCTTTCACAGACTCATGCTGAGAAAAATACGGTCATAGACTTCAGTGATGCTGCTGTGATGACAAAGCATTTTCATCTGCTCTTTTTGAAAAACCCCATATGCTTCATATGCTGATTACAAGGGACCAGGTGTGATGCGACAAGCTCTGGGACAAGACCTCTTCCATGTCAATCCCAATTTTTCAACAATCAACAGTATATTAAACATCAAACATGGATTAGAGATTGATTAGAAACATTAGGTATTAACAAAATGCTGCTATAAACTATAAAAATCATGCATATTGCTGAAAACGGGCCACCGCTGTATAGCCTTCATAGACTTTGAGGAGACAAGTCCTCCCCAATAATCAGATATGGCCAAATTGCCCCCATCAATATTGGATATTATTGATGTTGCACACTCCATTACACACAACTCTCTTAGTTGTTAGGATCCAAAAAAAATTCTGCCCCTTCAAAATGATAGCGATGGTCAATCAAATCAAAGATGGTGGGCTCTTCACAGATGCTGAACACTTTAGTTTTCACAGTAAAAGAGTATGAGGTAAGAAGTAGCTATACATTTAGAGTAATATTTAAATGTTAAGTGACTGAAAGTAATATCCAATGATGCAAACTATTATATTCTATACTAACTTGTTGGTACCTTGTTGGTTCTGTGTGTGTATACAGTATATACCCTGTCAGCTTTAGTGTTTGTCACAGAGTAATTGTTTAATATCCCCACCCTTTGGATTTCGTTTTGTGTTTCTTGGTCTGTATGTTCTTGTCCTTTGGATTGCTTGCATGGTAGCATAACATGGGGACAAGTTTACGTTTTGTCAATTCTAGACTTAAAACCAGGCTTAGGTGCTTCTACACCAGTGTTATTCACCTATCATTTTCCTCTGATTTTAGGGAGACGTTATGGGTAGGTTTAGGGGTAGGGATATGGTTAGGAATAAATTTACAGACAGGAATGTTGTTCCAGGATCAACAAAATTCTATAATTCCCATTCTACACACATGCATGTGTTACTTAATTAAGATGAAGTCCTCAAATGCAGCACATATTCTGGTTTCCAACAAAAATATTGCATTACTGGTAGCTTTGGGTGTTGATCTATGGTCAGGTCTAATGTCTTGGTCGAGCTTGCTACAGTCTATGATTATAGGTTGCAGAGTTTCTAGATGATGTCTAGCCACTTTTGGAAATGGTTGATCGGCATGTACAGTAACAGTGTCTAAACAACAGTCATGTTTACATTAGGCAATCATACAATAATGTGAGAATGGAGCACTTAAGAAGCTTTTAACTTACCCCCCCCCCTCCCCAAATAGACACACATACACTCTTTGCACTCAGAGGTCATAAAATCACCTATAAGAGGATCCCTAGAGCTAATGCACTTACATAAACCGACTGAAAGATACAGATAGCCAGCCATGTGTAGAAATTATGTCTACTAAAACATCAAGAGTGTTTCCTTGGTTATCAGGTTGCAGCCAATGAAAAAGTATATAGACACAATATATGTCCCAATAAATCGTGCTCTGATCAAAATTCAGACAGAGTATGTGTATAATCTGTATGTGTAGCTACTACCCTGTGTATGTTTGCACAGTATAATTGTATATTAATATGATGATGGTGGTAAATACTGATATTTTCCCCTCATACACTATTAAACTTTTAAGCAAAACACACACTTGCAAGTGTAAATGTAAAATGATGCAAACACTGGCATGAAAACCATAACAGAATCAATTAGCAGTATAACATAATAATTGATATAACCGAATAACATTGTCAGACAGATAAATACACGCACCAACCAATGATTCCAACCAAAAATAGACTTACACACATTCTGGAATAATTAATGTAATTAAGTACAGCAATCATTAGCGAAAATGAGAGATACAGTACAAGCATGTTTCATATTAACCTCAGCCTGTTTTAATAAGAGTAATGCGGCAAAGCAAAACAAACAGTAAGAAACAAAATGAAACCAAAACAATCATATGGAAAAATGATGATAGGCAACATAAAAGTAAATGTGACATGCATGCATTCATTTTTTTTTTGTATAATAAACTTAATATTTCTTGTTTAAAATTTGCAACGGGCAACGTTGTAACATTGCACATTACAACCGGCAATGTTCAATCAGATGGCCATTACCGCAAAATAAACCCCAACAGAGAGAAGAGGGATGCGATGTGAAATATATTACACGGCTACTTATTAAATAAATAAACAGACATGAAATATTGATTTGTTTAAATTATTTTATTATGTGAGAAGAAATAGAGTGTGGAGAGTCCAGGATCAACCTTTCTATGTTTATTTTGTGGTAATGACTTTCTGAATAATTATGTAAATTATTAAAAAAAACATCGACATGAAATATTGATTTGAGATGATAATTGGATATATATATGTTACTGCCTTGTAGAAACTGTGAAGAAACAGAACACATTTACACAGTAATCAGTATTGCCCTGGACAGAAATGTCAGGATGAGTGACAGTTAATACCTTTATGTAATTATGAAATTATGCTAAATTTTATCTTCAACACGAAAAAAAAAAAAAAACTAATTTAAAATAAAATAAAGTTTTGGGATTTTGAAAATGTAAAACAACAATACCAACAAAATTATCCAAATACTAAGATATTCTGAGATTAATGTGCGTTTTGTTTCAAAACTTTCAAAACACCAAACTTATTATGCTGATAACATAATTTATAATAACAATAAATGCATTTTCATTTGTGGTCTCAGCCATTTGGAAGCCACTGTAGCTTTAGATACTTAAGAACAACGGCACATGCAGTAACAAATGACCTTCTCTCTCCTTTTCTCACACACATTTACATTCTCCATCTGCTACGCATGATAATGCATGTGGTTTTGTGACATGGTCCTATCTGACACAAGGTCACCCATTTCCTCCAACCCACAAACCTTTTGCATGTGTCGCATAGGAAGTAACATCTAGTGTGGTATTAAGCCACTTCCTCCATGCAACAATATCTAGGAGAGACAGACACCTCTGAAAAGTACTCAGTACAACACATGTGTTTGACCAGTTGAAACATTGAATAATATAAACGATGCTATACTTGTGGCTATTTAACCTATTGCATTGCTCCTGCTAGGGTGAGATTATGTTTTATTTGAATTTCCTCTCAAGAACAATTTAATTCCAAAGATGTACAAATTTCATTTGATGCAACAGACCGAACCACAGATGTACAGTATGACACAGATATAATAAGAAATCAAGGAGCAACACGAAGGTTCTGCATTCACAGCAGTGCACAGGCAAAGACAAATTAGATTAGACGGAAGAAGTAGAAGAAGGAGGTGGTATGCACATATATATATGACAGTCCTCACCAGTTCAACTGATCCATAGTGTTTCCGGCTGAACTCTCCTCTCCTGCATCCAAGATCCTCTGATGCTGAGCTGCAAAAACAGAGCATATAACAATTCAAACTGATTTTATACTGTTTAATTGCGCACAAAAATAATATTTCCGTTCTCTTGGAAATAAATGGGTAACGCTTCCTTTTACAGTACAGTACTTACAGTGAACTTACAGTGTACTTACCTAGAAAGTACTGGCTAATATAAGGTAAGTACATGGAACAGGGGTAGGTTCAGGGTTAGTACTAGTTGTAGTTACTAAAATAAGTACATATATTTACATGGGTAACTGGACTGTAAAAGGAAGATATACCAATAAAAGTTGAATGTTTGTGTGTTGTTTGTCATTGCAAATGTGATTTCTTATTCTTTGCTATTTTACTTATTGTATGTGAACATACAGAGGACACAGATACAGCTTAAAGGCAAAAAATCAGTTAGTAAAATGGTCTGGCCGTTGTGAGTCAAAACCAGGAGTGGCATCTCTATATACCAAAGAGTTACAAAGGATGGCCTTCTCAATTTTAAATGATGACTCTCATCACCTGCACAATGAGTTTCAATTATTACCATCTGCGAGGAGGTATAAAGTCCCAAGGTGTAGAACGAAAAGTTAAAAGCAGCTTCGTACCAAATGCGATTAATATGCTTAGCAAATTGTAGAGGTGGTTTTCAGATATGTTGTACAAGGGGTCTTATGATTTTATGACGTTACAAAGATCATATGAAATGTTTTGAGAGCACTTTCTTGAGAGCACGTCACTAAGTTATGAGTAGGCCTATTTATTTATCTGTCCTTATGTGTCGTGTAGTGTCCTGTGTTGTGTGTTTTTGTACTGATGTCATTCCACTGTAAAAGAAATTCACCTACGGTATAATAAAAGTAACCTAACCTAACAGCATTTAGTTTCAATACCAGAAACCTGCATTTCAAAAAGTAGAAGCCCAACCCACTCCACCTCACAACCCGTTTTGAGTGAGGTTGTTTCAGATTATTAGAACGAGAACCACATGGTCAGTGACTCAGCTGATGACTAGACATCACACATCTTCCCAAAACCTTAAAGCGGATCTCTCTCATTGAAAACCACTTCACAGGAAGACCATAAAGGCAAAAATAGTAATGTTTTCAAATAGGTTTCCCAAATTTTCCCTGCCATTAAGGATGGCCCAATAGCAGAACAATCTCTTGCCCTGTCAAATCATTGAGGTGCCTTTTGATAGCAACACAATAAATGTTTATAAGCCATTGTTTTTCAACAAAAGTGTGTGCATTGCATTTATGGAGATACATGCAAATATAAACTAGTATAAACAATTATATGAAATAGTGCCTGTGCCACACAAGCCCTGTTCTCCATTGTCTGGACAAACACAGGTCCGTCCCACCTAAAAACGTATACCATTGGTTAAGCCAGTGTTGGTATGTCAGGTTGAGATACTCTTCAGAGGCATCAACCTACAAATGTCATACTTATAGATGTCTCTGTTAAACGGATATGAAAATGTATTTAAAAAAATACAGATCATAATGATTATAACACCAATAATTGTGCTGTTTTAGCAAACTACTTGTGATTCTGGTGAACCGATATGCAGTACTCCTCAAATTATTTTCTTTTTCATAATATGTGCTTTATCGAAGACAGCATCTCCTCTGAATAAGGTTTAAATAATGTACAGTATATGCTGAGCCACTTGAATGCTTACATTTATTATAGTCATTTCACTTCAAGTGCAATGTAAATAGTGCATGTGAGCAAACACATTTCCTCTGTGTGAGGGCTATCATTATGTTTCCATTAGTGCAGAATGCAGCTAAGAATGTCTTAACGGACAACAGAAGAGATACTGCTCATGCTGTGATAAGATATAACCAGGTGGAATCTGCAGACATGGTTTGCATTTTTGAGCTGGATTTAAAAATGGAAAAATGTGTTTAACAACTCTTATTTGTAGATAAAAAATTGGCCAAAATATTTAAATATGAAATCCTGAATTCTGCAGATCCAGTGCGGTCATGGTTATACACAATGTTGAAATTGCAAGTGCAGATGCATTCTTTATGTGGCTTCAGATGATGCCTCATTTCCTATGCACCTGTGCTATGCACAATGGCTCTCAGATGGGGTAAGGAAGATGGTTAATTGAAAGAGGGGGGTTAAAATGAAATGAGATAAAAGGTCGACTTCAGAAATGGCCTCATAATCCTGTCAGACTGACCCACTGTTGAATTATAGTCAGTTACTAGAAGCATGTCTTTGGCTAAGAGCATTTAAAGACAAATGCAAAAGTGATTCTAGAGAACAAGTAAGGAATTGCTCATCACTATGATTTACTGTGGCACGGGGCTGAAGGAAAGCTGCTTTACTATATTCAGAAATACTACCTTGGATAAGAATACAGCTGAGAATATAAAGACATGAACGTCCAATTGTTTCATTCATATCTTCAAACAAACCTTTCATTGTCGCTCATGATTAAATGTTTCTTTTGATAAAAAGAATAATCTGAATGATGTCACAAAAATGAGATTATTTTTACGAAAAAAAAAAAAAAAATCTAAATGTTAGTGACCGGCAGATGACCGTGTTTGAGATTATGATAATGATGACAGCAACAGCATGACATACGTAATTAGCAGCCATTACCCTACTTAGAAACCAAATACGATCAAGTTTGTTAACAGTAATCACTCCTGTTATGCATCTGCAATAATAATTTAGTCATAATGATTTGGCATGAGATCATGTTTCCAATGATGCACAGCTCAAGACATTTTCAGACCATGCATCTCTGATCTATTGCCATGACCGAAGAAAAGGTTACAAGTGATGCTGACACAGACAGTCTCACAACGAATATCTGACATCACAATCATTAAGAACAAAATTGCACTCAGCTCCAACTTTCTTATTATGCGCCAAGCAAATACTGCTGTAAAAAAAAAAAGTAATGGCACTTTTAAAACAGATTAATAAACTGAAGCCACCAATAACTGCAACAATAGTTGTGTTGCCCTTTAGAGAATATGTGTGATAAATCTGTATAACAGATAAACATTACTCCAGTACTGGAGAGAAAGAAATAATGTAAGACAAAGTCACTTATTTTAATTGAAAGATGAACACAATTTAAAGGGTTGGTGATAATTCAGTAACAGGCTAGCTGAAATATGAGTCTGTATATTAATTATATTGTGAGTTTAAAGAGCGTTGACAAATGATCTGTCATTCTGTGCTGAGTGTTAGGCTTATGTTTGTTGTTTTGCAAAAATAAAATAATGCTGTTACTGTAAAGATGTGTGATACACTTCTGCTGCATTTAGCTGGGACATGACAACAGGTGGAGTTATCTTCTTCTTTTTTTTACCTGTACCCATTTGCGGTTACATTAGTTGTCATGTAAATAATTGCAGAGTGACATTCGCCTCAAATTACCTCAGATTTGATGACTCAGGAAAACCACCTGCTATGATTGCGAATGCCTCACAAATGTCACAACACTTTACCATGACAAGGAATACCGTCTTAAAATGAACAGCAAATCAATATTTAAGTCGTTTCTCTGTCATATTTTAATCAGAGAAAACATCATGTTTACGGTGACACCAGTCACTGTGGTGCATGAATGTCCATTCTACCGAAGCATTCGCATGAATAATTTACTGTTTTTCCGCACCAGTATCCCACTACACAGTGCATGGGAAAGTCTTAAACATTGTGTTTCATCAGGACTGTATCCTACAGGTTTAGACAAAACAGTTTTTTTTTTCTTCACCACCTTAATTTACTCTGAACACTTGCAATGCAAAGACTTGTGTGGACAATGTGCAAATATTAGGCTACTGCGGTGCTGAAGACAAATAAGAGCGCAGCTTCTTCTTAAAGACACAGTTCACACAGAACAATGAAAATTCTTTTATTTATTCACTCTCATGCTATTTAAAAAATGTAGGCCTATTGACTTCTGATCACAGAATGAGATGTTAAACAAAAGAAGTTACTCCATACAATGAAAGCGAATGATGACAGAGAAAGTCATTTTGCTTTACATCTGATGGAGAAAAGTCATACAGGGTTTAGAACAATATGAGGGTGAGTAGGCTAAATGATGACAGAATTTCCCGTGTTCCTTTAACATTACTAGCCCGCAATTATTAGTACACACACACGTAGAATAATTAAAATATAAGCTTGAAATAACAGTTTGTAAAAAGAAAAATTAATAATTAAAGTTGCAAGTGCATAATTATTTCCAATATCCGCATATGTTGATTGATCACTCCTGGGAGGGAGCTTGTTGCACATGAGATGTAGCCTATTGGGCTATATAACCCCTGATACTGCTGCAATGACTGTCATAATAACCCCCACAAACATCTGATTTTGAATATCTCCTTTTAAATATCAATATTTATAAGCATAAAATACAGTAACTGAATGCTTTACCGTTGGTTGAAACTCAACAGTTTGTTCGCTGCAGGGTCTGCAGCGCTCATGGCCCCATGCGATGTTATTTTTCCCGCAGTCCAAGTTCTTCTGTCCCTCGCCTTTTTTCTTATTCTTCTCTTTCAAAGAGACAGATTAGGAACCATCATTTCCCCCACATCTGCTCGTGCTGCGGTATCCCTTCATTGCGCTATCTTTTTGGTGGGTTATTAGTAGCGCGTTTCTGCCGGTCGGCGGTCGCTTTCTTTAATACACCTGATGAAAGCAGTTGTTAGATTCATATGGACACACACAGGACACACCTCACGCGTAACTGAACATTCAAGAAACAGATTCTCCTGGACTGGAGTCCCCTCACGGCGCGCGCCGTGCTCGTGACCGTGAAAGTCAGGTGGGAAGCTTGTCAACCACATATTCTCTCGGTCTCAGCAGAAGAGGAGAAAATATTGTAGTAGCCTAGCTCATAAATGAGCAGCGACGGACGCAACACATCATCAGGGTAACACACCACACTAAATTAATGCTAGCCCACATCAAATGCAAACAGCAAAAAACTTTTAAAATGAAATCAAAATAAATAGGATGGTTCATGCAGTGAATGCAAATACTAATTTATAAGCATATTAAAACCTAATTTTAACAATATTTACCATGAAAGCCTTGGCTATATTTTGTTTTTAAGTAAATATACATTTTCAAACAAACTAAACTACTAATTTTTTTGTATTGACTCTCTCTCTCTCTCTTTTACATACAGAAAGTGGTGAAATGTTTTAATTGGAATATTTAATTGCCTTTGTTGCAAAGTGATTTAAAGGGTGAAATATTATTATTAATTGAGTGCATTCACTGAAATACCGAGCATCTTTGTATTAGCAAAATTTCCTGTCTGTTAGTTTTACTGTCAACATCATTTCGGAGGCATTTACACAGGCACTGCCTATGGTGTGTTGAACAGCATGTAACGGTACCCGACATCATCATGCTGTTGAACTTCTCCTCATGACACTCAATTACATTAGAAAGATTCCAACTTGCATGATTTTAAATAATGTCACAATTTTAAATAATGTCATTTTAAATGAGGTTGCTGTGACTTATCATGTAAAGGAATAACTGTCGTCACCAGCTCTGCAAAACACATTTTGAGTCAATAACCGTAATTTTTCCACTGGGGTTTATTTCAAAAGGAAGAGCATTATCCATTATCCATTTGAATGCATGTGTGATGTGAATGTGTGCATGTTTTAACATATGTCTCCAAGGACGATACACCCTTTGCATTCACAAAATCGACTGAGAACACCAACCACTAATGAAAAGCATCCCTCCTGCTGTGTATGTGTTTCTGGACAGTGTTTTTTGCCCTTATGATCTCATAACCTTCATTCTTCTTTCCACTGTCTATCCATAATCCTCCTGTCTAGCACTGAAGTAAGGGGTGCAATGAGGTCATTGTTCACACAATAACCTTTTCTTCTCATTTAATCTCTCTCTCTCTCTCTTGACTCACCCTCACTGTCTGATGATGTCACACAGTTTAAATGTTATATTGAGTTAGCGAGACAGAGAGAAAGACTTGCGTATATTGAGGAATATAAGAATATGCAATAGGAAGTGAGCAGAGATTTAATTTCAGACTGTTTATTACTCTTCATAATTATCACTAGTATAGAACAGCATGCTATTAGACGAGCATGAGGCTACGTCTACATTAATCCGGATAGATTTTTAAAACCGAGTTTTCGTTTCAAGTACTCTGAGTACTCTGGGTTCGGGCCTCCCCCCGGACAGCCGCCAAATACGCTTTAAATCTTATTCAGTCTAATTATATGTAAGTGTGAACTCATGAAATAGAACATTTCATACACAATGGTAATTCGAAGTGCTTTACATGGCAGAAATTAAAATAATCAAAACAAATAAGAATAATTAAAACAGTTTAGAATAAAAAAATAAAATAAAGTACAGTTAAGCAGTCGGACGGACAGTGGCACAGTGCTCATTTAGTAAATGCATAGCTAAACAGAAGTGTTTTGAGTCTGGATTTGAATGTGACTACTGTAGGAGCACACCTGATCTCTTCTGGAAGCTGGTTCCAGCTGTGGCTGGCATAATAGCTAAAAGCAGACTCTCCATGCTTAGAGTGAACCCTTGGTATTTCTAGCTGATGTGATCCTAATAATCTGAGTGATCTGTTGGGTTTATATTCAGTGAGCATATCTGCAATATATTGAGGTCCCAGGCCATTGAATGATTTATATACCGTAATAATACCTTAAAATGAATCCTAAATGTAACTGGGAGTCAGTGTAAAGTCCTAAGGACTGGTGTGATGTGTTCATATTTTCTGGTCCTGGTTTACTGGTCCTGGCATTGCTTTTACTACAATCTTGGCCAAACGGGCCATCCTTCTTAATTGGAGGCATGCTTCTCCAACACATGACAGGTGGATACAGGACAATTTTTTACTGTACACCAAATCTTCAGAGCTTCCAAATCTTGGAAATCTTCCAAATCTTGAGCTTCAGCTCACCAAATATGTTTGGTCTAAAACACAACTGCTCTCATGTTTTGCCGCAGGACTGTGATATGAAAGCGCACAATACTGATATAAACATGAATCTATGGGTTCAATTTGCGTTACATGACTAAACTTACGTCATCATTTTTAAATACCTCTAAATAATTATGTATCCACTTTGGAGGGCGTTTTCAAAATGTGGAAAATGAATTTCAGGGAATGTGATATGATGCTCTGATTAGTTTATTTCACGTTACACCCAAACCACACCTATGAATAATGAAGCTATTTCAGACCAACCCCTTTTAAACTTGCGTTAGACGCAAGAGTCATTTATCCATTTATCAGTAAAATAGCAAAAGTGCAAGACCCACAAATTTACTTGGGCTTCACGCTTGATACTTGCATTTTAGATCATTAAATTAGGGCCCCATGTGTTTTATGTGATATATTCTGAGATGATATTTTGAAGTGTAACACAATAAATTATTAAATGAATTTGAATGACTATATGCAATTCACCTGGGGAAGAAGCACTGAAAACATGTAAAGTTATAAAAGAATTGCAAATTTTGTTATAAAAGAACTGCAAACTGATGAATAGAATAAAATCAAACCATTTATATTTAGAATTGTACATAAAATCTAGCAGAGCATGATTAGTTTTGTGTGCTGAATAGTTTGTTTTCAGTTGTGTGTGTGTGTGTGCGCAGGCTTTGGTGTGTTTGTAACCTAAACTCTTTTGTCTCGAGGCTTGTGGGTATTATAGCACCAAATGAAATGTGCGGTTGAGCACGTCATTGTCAACAAAAGAGTTCAAATTACAGATGCAGTAATCACATACAGGTCCCCCACAACCACTTCACAACAATATACACTAATACACGTTACAAAAATATTAGCTACACAACAACCTAAACCATAAAGACCTAAAAGTCCTTATGAAAAACCTAAAGTCGCTTTAACCACAACAGACAGGTACATGGTAGTCACATTAGGAACAGCTAGTCTTTGAAAAATTCATCACACGATCACAGAGAGAACAGCAGCATTCATCTCACATTGGCTCTTCCAGCCGAATAGCACATTAGACAGGACTGTGTTTGTGTAGTTGTGTCCTTGTTAAAGAGCTATGCTTTGAATGTGTGGTCAGGAACAGTGAAGCAATTGAATACTGAAGCAGATCAAACTTTCAAAGTGTGTGTGGAAGAGGGGATCTTGTGAGCAAAAAACTGAAAAACAAATCTGTCTTACTGAAATGTGGATCATGCAAACACAGTATTCTCTTCACAACATGTTTATTATATTGCATAAAAACTTTAAAAGGGCACATACAATCACTCTTTTGATTGCAGAAAAATGGCTCCACAACTTTCACAAAGTCCAATGACCTTGCCCACCTATTGTATGTTCACACATGAACACTACCTGTTCACTATTCAGAAACTTGGTTAAAACTTTGTTAATAAAGAATGAAATGTTAGAAACAGTGTATCAGACTTTGCAAAGAGGAGGTTGTTGTTATTGCCAGCAATGTAAGTATAGTTTGTGAGTACATTTCACATGCTAAGAGGACATTTACATACTGTTGAAGTCTTAGAGGCACAGACGCATACAATTCTATGAATCTACCTATTGCAATATAGCTTCTGCATTTAGCCTCAGTGGCCACTGCAACTTCTGATGGAGTGGAGGGTATAGAAATTTTGAGTGAAAAAGAAAATGAAGCACAAATGTATATATTGCAGAATTGTCCCACAACAGGACAAAAAGCATTATTGATATGATCCACCTTTTCGCTAAAGGTATAAAAGCTTCTTTTGCTTTAATATATTAAAATGTTATTTTTACTATAGTTAATAATATATAAGGTGTAAGGTGGAAAATGGTCATAAATAACCAATTTCTAAGTACTTTTAGTGCAAAACTCTACACAACATTAACACTAAAATGTATGATATGACCTTGAATAACAGAAGTAGAGTTATATTATACAATTAAGCAATATCACACAACTATACATAAAACAGCAATTTCCCCCACATACACTCTCAGAAAAAAGGTACAAAAGCTGTCACTGGGGCTGTACCTTTTTAAAAGGTACACTTTTGTACCTAAAGGGTGCATATCGGTACCTTAATGGTACATAATAGCACCTAAAATGTACATATTAACACTTAAAATCTACATATCAGCACCTAAAATGTACATATTGACACTTAAAATGTACATATTAGCACCTGAAATGTATATTGTACATATTAGCACCTAAAATGTACATATTGTACATATTAGCACCTAAAATGTACATATTAGCACCTAAAATGTACATACTGTACATATTAGCACCTAACATGTACATATTAACACCTAAAATGTACATATTAGCACCTAAAATGTACATATTGTACAAATTGGCACCTGAAATGTACATATAACCTGAAATGTACATATTAGCACCTAAAATGGACAAAAGTTTACCTTTTGAAAAGGTACAGCCCCAGTGACAGCTTTTGTACCTTTTTTCTGAGAGTGTAGCTTGAGGCAATATCAGCTCCACAGAAAAGCTTCTAGCCAACATTTCTATTCTGCCTCATCATATATCATATGTACTACTGCACGATCTTTGGCAATTCTCTTTTGTGCAAAATAGGATCCTTTTGATAAACCAAAAGATTTCCCCTAACCCCCAACCGCCCCCATACAACCTTACCTATTGGTGTTCTGATACTTTAAGTAGATCATTGGTGAGTCTTTGACTTCCGGGGGTTGCAGGAAAAAAAAAAAATCTCAAAATGGCAAAATTGAAATCCTTGCAAAAGTAAATATGTCAATCATTGAAACAGCAAGAACATTATTAAAATCCTCATTGCTCATCATCAACAAGATCCTCGTAAGTCGACTTCACTGCTCCCATCATAGATGTTGTGGACCATCAGAAGATTTTGTAAATAAAAGTAGGCCGATAGAGCGATACAGAAATAACTGTCTGGCAGAATTCTTCTGAGTGTTGTTGTCTGTATACCTGTGAACTAGAAATGTGTTGATAGATAATCCTGTAATACCACACCACTGATCCTCTGCTCTCTCTCACAGACGCACACCTTGGAGAGCAAAGATCGAGTGGGCCCAAAATCACATGAACATATTGTGTGTTTCCTTGCCAAGTACAGACTTAGGCACAGCACGATCTTTTCCCACATAGATCAGCCTTGATGTAAAGTACACTCACTGACAGCATGCTATACAAAATCAGCATTTTGCACCATCAACAAAAACACTTTCCATATTGAGTATTCTAATCTTTTGCTAAATGCTGGCTTTCATGGGAACTGGTGACAATTTTAATTTGTGGGTGAAAACAGACAGAATAACTATCAATACTATCAAAAATGTAGACTATTTAGAGCTTAAAATCGATTTGCTTATAGGTCGATTTTATAATTAATGTATATTTACATTTTCTGTATAAAATATTAATTCATTATATAGGTCCCTTTCCTTTTAGTAGAAGAAAACAATGCAAATTCATAATTAGCAATCAAACAGGCTTATAATAACAATCTAATAATATTGCATGCTTATAGGCCTAAAAGTTTTTGCATTCATTTGTAATTTTTTGTCATTTAGTTAGTTATGACATGCTACCAATATTTATCCAGTAATATAGAAATATTAATAAGACTTTTTATGAGACCCTCTATGAGAGTTATAGTGAAATCACAGCTAGAAAAAATAAATTACTATAAAATTTTACTTATATTTAAGATTAAAATATTGTTTCAGAATTAGTTTTTCTACATCTGACCTTTGACCTTTTTTAAGGGTGAAAAAAAGGGGGAACTGACTTTGTCCTATTAGGGTACATTATTTTTGGCAAATTGTCTGAAATATCACACATTCAAATGCATTTTCACTGTCTGAAAAGTAGTGAAAATGATTGCCAAAGCAGTACAGGAGGCGACCTCTGGTGGATTGAGTCCTTAGACCCGTTAGCGAAGCTTGTTCATAGGCAAAAGCAATAGAATCCCTGACCCATTGGGACATGGTCTGTTTAGTAGCGGCAGCACCCCTGTTACTGTCCCCATAACAGACAGTTACTCTGACTTATGCCACTGGTTAGTGCGGGGAATGTAGGCCTTAAGAGCACGGACTGGACACAGTCTGTGAGATCTCTCCTGCGCTGTGAATGGTGGAGGGCAGAAGGCCTCGAGAGTGACCGGATGTACGGCCAAAAATTGTACTTTAGGCAGGTAATCAGGATGAGGATGCAAAATTACTTTCACCATTCCTGGATGGTGCAGGATGGTGATATTGACAGAGCCTTACTTCGACCGTGTGTGTGACGTCACCTGGTCGAACGGCTCGATTTGAGGCAGGGGAAAACATATGAGGATATTAAAACAAAACCACTGGATGGATTTTTATCATTGGTTGTGTAAAGGCACTGACAACACACATTGCAGTACAATCGACTTGTAAAAGTGCATGTACCATATATAACCCCTTTAAGAATTACAACACAGACTCATTTCAACAACAATACTAGGCCATCTTGTTTAATGTTTCAGAAAAGTAAATGTATTCATTCATTCAGTAAATGCATTGCTTGTTTTGAGTCTGGATTTGAGTGTCACTACTGTAGGAGCACACCTGATCTCTTCTGGAAGCTGGTTCCAGCTGCGGCTGGCATAATAGCTAGACTCTCCATACTTGGAGTGAACCCTTGGTATTTCTAGCTGATGTGATCCTAATGATCTGAGCGATCTGTTGGGTTTATATTCAGTGAGCATATCTGCAATATATTGGGGTCTTAGGCCACTGAATTATTTATATCAATAATAATACCTTAAAGGTGCTCTAAGCGATGTCGGGTGACGTGACTTTTTGTTGTCATTTAAAGTATTTTCAAACAAAACGGAGGCTAGATTGATCCTCCCTCCTCCTCATCCGTGCACTTAAACCCCCAAACCCCACCCCCCAGGGCCTTCTGGTCAGTTATTGGCTGGAACAGTTTTGTTATGTTTTGTGGAGCGGGTTGCCGCAGTTTGTTTTTGTTGCCATTTGTGGAGCCTGGGTAGTCTGCATAGACCACGTTTTTTTAGGGGACAGGCAGCTAGCGGATAGTGAGGAGATGCTTGCTGTATGTGAAAATAAATGTCTTTCGTTCTCAAATGTCTTATGGTCTTTTTAGGAAGACCAGTGAGGAGTCCATTACAATAATCCACCTTGCTGGTGATAAAAGCATGCACAAGTTTCTCGAAGTCTAAAGCATCTAATTCTTGCAATATTTTTCAGATGATAGTATGCTGATTTAGTTTTTATTGCTTTGACATGATTACTGAATCTAAGGTCTAACTTTAAAGACACACCAAGAACTAAATTGTTTTGTTTTGCTTGATCATTATTATTGTATTATTAGACACTGTACACTTCAAATAATGTGTTAAAGCTATATTAGGAGTGCCTTTTGTTTTGTTAAAATCTCATGGGAGTTTGAGAGAAAGAGTAGCCATAACAATTTCCAGTAAAACACAAGAAATAATAGAATTTTCTAAATGAACACACGAGGACAAGAAAAAAAAAGCATTTAGACAGGACAGGACAGGACAGCAACCTTTTCCCTTTTAAACTTGGATGTAGAATAGATGATCCGAAAAATCATGACTTAGAAACAAACATGAGCATGCATATAAATGCACATTTTGGCAGCTGTGGCACAAAGGTTATGTCCCTTGATAATGATAAAGACTGGGGTCATTCGTCATGGTGTGTGTCTGACAGGTTGACATTTTCAGAGCCCAGTCTGTGAACTGCTGGCATTTTAGAGCAGATCAGACTGAGGGCATGTTAGAGCTAAAATCTCCCTGAGGAAAGAAGAATGTACCAAAGTAAATATTCCTTATTTAATACTCGGCATGATCAGTGTCATCTGGATGGCCTTTAGGGAATACTATAGGCTGGATCTTAAAGGGATAGTTTCATGTTGTTCCAAAACCGTAAGACTTTTGTTTATCTTCGGAACACAAATTAAGGTATTTTTGATAAATCTGAGAGCTGGATCACTCCTCCATAGGCTTCCCAAGGGATCGAAACTTGCAAGCCCAAAAGTTATTCGTAGTCCAAATTACTACAGTGGCTCAATCTTAAATTTATCAAGCGACGAGAATACTTTTTGTGCACAAACAAACAAACAAAAATAATGACTTTATTCAACTATTCATTTTCTTCTCTGTTGGCCTCAAGATAGTTCATGTAGTTTAACTGCACAACGCTTCTATGTTGTACGTCACACGCATCACACACACGACCAGCTTCGGCCAATAGTGAGCCTACGTGTGACGTACAACGAAGAAGTGCTGCGCAGTTACACTACATGACCTATCTCGAGGAACTATCTCGATCCCTAAGAAGCTATGGAGGAGTGATCCAGCTCTCAGATTTAATATCTTAATTTGTGTTCGAAGATGAACGAAAGTTTTACGGGGTAGGAACAACATGAGGGTGAGCAATTACTGACAGAATTTTCGTTTTGGGGTGAACTATCCCTTTAACAGCAAAAAATCCAGCCACCATTTGTATTGTGCCAAAATCTGTGTATTATAGACTACTACAAGACCATTGGCAGGTAAACATCAGATCATTTACCTTTCTTTTGTACTTTTTTCTTTTGTTGAAATCCTTTGTCTCAAGTACAAATCTCTCAGAAAATATCAACTGACTTGGAAAGTACAGCCAAATTACGACCTAGTTCTTAAAATCCGATATGTTCCATATATTTGACCACCGATATGTTCCATATATTTGACCACAGTGTCCTCTAGTGGTAATATGTGTTTATTACAGAACCAGATACAGTTTGCAATGTGATCTAAAATGTTGTTTGTTGCAATTGACTAGTTGCATTAAAAAGGTATCTCTATCTAAACTTTTCCCCTCTGATTTAGAGGTTATTCACTACTGTCAAGAAAGGCAGAAAGCGAAGGCATCCAAAGGCAGCAAGATTTTTGTGAGTGACCATCCAATAAAATATACACTTGGAAGAATTACAGAAATATCTTAAATTATTTAAAGGGATAGTTCATCCAAAAATCTTGAGTTTTGTTTGGTGAACACAAAAGAAAATATTTTGAAGAATGTCAGTTGATGAAAAACAGTTGATGGGCCCCATAAATGTCTATAGTATTTTCTTTTTTCCATAGTCTACTAAGTCAATGGGAACCATCAATTCCATATTATTCAAAATATTTTCTTTTGTGTACAGAAGAAGAAATAAATCCATACAGGTTTGGAAAAACTTGAGGGTGAGTAAATGACAGAATTAAATTTTTTTCAGTGAACTATCCCTTTAAAGCAGCTACTCTGACTCACATAGATTTTATTTATTTTATTCCAACCCAATGATTCCCATCACACTCAGTCACATTTTTCTTACTGTGGATAATAATGTAGGCTTTTTCAACAAAAATGTTTTTGAAATAAATTGATGTAAAATTCTATTATTAAAACTGCAAATACTGATAATTTTCATTAGAATATGTAACAGAAATGGAAAATATGTATCTGAATATTTTAAAAAGATCATGTGACTACATACAATTACATTAATTATTTGTATATATAATAGGAAAGCATGTTGCTTTATTAATTACATCTTATAATCAGAACTCACTGACCACCAGGTGGGGCAAACTGGATAAACTATACATAAATAGACTGGCTGACACGAGCTCAACCTTGCTCTATTCCAGACCAATACACAAGCCAGTGACAGTCCCCCTGTGGTGAAAATCCAATTTTGTCATTTGGTTTATACATCTAATTGTTGTTTTCAATATGCTTTAAGACAAACCATTTGCACATTCATAAGTCAACACCATTGCTGAGTAACTGCAGTTCCTTCAAACTGCAGAGAAAAAAAGACTCAAAAACGCAGTTTGAAATCGCTGGTGTTTCTGATGTCACAACCTACCTCGTAACCAATCACGTCAACGTGCCGACGGGCTTAAAGGATTAGTTCACTTTAAAAAAACAAAACAAAACAAAAAAAAAAACTTTTGCTGATGTCTGTCTTTATAAGGTTTTTGATGAAAACATTACAGGATTTTTCTCCATATAATGGACTTCAATGGACCCCAACCGTTTCATGGTCCAAATGAGAGTTTCAGTGCAGCTTCAAAGGGCTTTAAACGACACCAGACGATGAATAAGGGTCTTATCTAGCAAAACGATCAGTCATTTCAAAAATAAATAAAAAAGTTTAAGTTTATAAGCACAAATGCTCGCCTTGCTGTGTTCTGTGATGCGCGTTCGTGACTCACCGTTCATCAAACTGAACGGATCTTTTTTCGAGTCGTTTCGTTTGTTGAATGAACGAAATGACTCAAAAAAAGATTCGACATTCTGAGTTTTTCAAAGAGTTTCAGATGATAGTTAGAAGGCAGACTGGGACATAGTTTGTGTAACATTAACAGCACATGATTACCCGTTTTCATAACATAGTCAATTAAAAGGCTAATCATATTAATTATCGTTATGTGTCAGACATTGTAAAGAGCGATACCATTGTGCAGCGTTTACCTCAGTAAGTGTTGACCGAGTGAATCTGTGAGTTGGCGTGACTGGAGACAGGGCTAATTAACATATTCATGTATCCGCAAATACTAAATGAAGCAAGGGTGTAGAGCTGCATTCAAGCTATTTTCCACAGGAAAAAAAACGTTTAAATATTTCATTGTGGTGATCAAAGTTTTAAGAGATAAAATTATTGACTATAGGTGGACTATAATATATCCCATTACTTTGTTTAAAGAAACAATAAAAGTGTCCTCAAATTCACATGTGAAATACATGTCCTTTACTTCGCACTTTTGTTCAGTCAAATTAAATTGGCCTACCTTCATATAACATTATGTCAGAGGGCATTACACATACAGTACATCACTTCCTCCAGCGATTGCATTTCTTGCATTCCCACCCCCTGTTTTTGATCAGTCTTATAGAGAACTTAAAGTTAACCAATTTAAAGTTCCCTAGCCATCCTAACACAGACCCACACCGCTAAATTTAACACTTCTGAATGCCCTTGTGGTGGGGAGCTAACCACCAGTATTTTAAAAGGGCTAAACTCCAAAAAGCTCCATCCATCCTACGCTGGGTGCGTTCCAGGGTTGCTATAACGGGAAGAGAGACTTTCCTAGTGAGGCTTCCTGGAGCGAAAAACACTAATGTGTAGGTATGCGTCTTTAAACCTTAAATGGAAGCATATGTGGGCTCGGAATGAAAGTTTACATAGGGCTGTAATCAGAGCGGGACTCTTTCTTTTATTCCGCCGCTTGATTTCCGTCTATTTTTCTCTGCAAATGAGGAGGTTGTGCTCGAGCGCATGCAGACCGCACAGCTGAGAGTGATTAGTGTTAGCTGTAGTGCTAGTATTATCAGATTGGTACGAACTGCAGGGCTGGCTGCTCAGAAGCCAAAGAGAGAAAGAGATGGCTGAAAATAACCAAAACTTCAGTCTCTTAGCAGGCACAATCCAAATGATTCAAATGAGATTCATGAGATACTATACAGGCTCATGCTCAGGTTACTGGATGAGTTTGAGTTCAGCTGATCAGCATACACACGTTCACACGTTCAAACACAAATGAACTCAGTGTGAGTCATAGTGTCATCTCCACCCTAACAGTTTAAATGGTGCCATGAACTTTCTCACTCTCATTTGTATGCTCACCATTCTCTCATTAGTTATAACTACAGAATGCAGGGGGAGGATTGTGTTTAATAGCTGTTTATTAACTGTAGATAGCTAAGCAATGAGTGCTCAAATTCAAAAGGACAGGATAAATCAAGGCAAAATGTGGCATGGACATTTAGTTACACCTTATTTTAGGGTTTCCTTGTTAGAGTGTGATTTTACAAATAAATAATATCAATTGATGACTTATACTATTGTTATTAGGCTGTAAGTAGGCTACATGTAAGATGTGCATCAAGGACACTGTCAAATAAAGTGTTAATGCCATAAAAAGTTATGGCGTGTTTGTGCATGTGGAGATTTGAGTTTAACTACATTAGCAGTGATCCTTTCTTGTATTGTCCTGTGGAGAGCGTTGTGTTGGCAGTCTGTTATTTCTGCTTTTTTATGGCGACAATACAAGGGAAGTAGGTAACACAAAACCAACACTGTCAAATCCACAAGAATACATTAGTTCTCTTTCCTGACTATAAAATGCTATAAAATGCTTTGCTATACGTTCTATGGTAACAATGAGGCTCTGTTATTGTATGTCTATGTATTCAATGTCTTGTAATTAAATTCATTATTTGTTTAAAAATACATGGAGTCTGGAATTGATTATCTCAAGATTCCCAATTTCTTATTTTCATTTTTTTAAAGCTACACTGTGTGATTTTTACGCCCATCTAGCGGTGAAAAGGTATATGACCATCCAGTGAATATTATTTTCTGTTCCTCTCAATTCCGATTTCGTTTTAACTCCTGCGGTGGCCAATGTAGTCCAAGATTAACATGGCTTCCAGTTCGACCTCGTCCATGAGTGTTAACTCAAACGTAAACGCGAAAGGCGGAGCTTGAATTAACGGGTATGTCCCTCTTTGGCTAATGTACTTTCAAGATGGAGGGGCAACATGGCGACTGACATTAGAACCCCTTCCCTGTATGTATTTTCAATGGCATATTATACACTCACGAGAATACTTTATTACTTGAACAAAGTAAATATACATTAATGAGCACATATATTTTTGAAAGAACTAAGTGTTTTTAGCGAAGAATAAACTAAAAGAGTTACACAGTGTAGCTTTAATTTTCATTATTTTGACTATTTCTTTTGAATGACTGAAAAAGACAAGAATAAACAACAGGTATCTTTGTGTTTTGAATGATTTATAATGTTGAGGAAATTAAAGTCCCATTAGAGGTGTTTACAACTGATTCCTGACAGAGAGGCTACAAAAGAAAGTAGATAAGCAAAAGCAAAATAAATGGTGCGTGAATGAGCACAGAAAGGACCTAGTAGAGAAAGGAGGACTTTGTTATTCAAGTAGTGTTCAGTACAGAAAGATAAATGGTAGCACATTAGGCAAAATAGACAGCTGTTACAGAATAGAAGTCTATAATGGACAGCACTATTTTGTCACAACAGCCTTCACCAATTTCACTGCAATTCACAAGACATTCTTTGTAAAGACACACAGTACTGTGCATGTGTGTTTGTGTGTAGCCTTCAAAACAATTGAATGGTCATGTTATACTCTTGCACTTGAGAAAAGGCTGTCTTCATGATAAAACATTATGGTGGAATAAAATGAAAGCAGTGAGCCTCTCACCTACATATCAGTAGGGGCTGATGCATTCTCCTCCTCACCAATGCCCATGTTTGAACACAATACATCTGTCCGCTAGAGTTATTTGCTGCTTGTTTGGGAAGCAATTAATTAGTGGTTTATATGGGAAGGGATTTGTGTAGCTTTTATAGAAATAAGGTACATTCCATGGAGCCTATTGAAGATATTAAGCAATTTTTGGTCATAGTTTGAGCAAGTGCTTCAAATATCACAGCTGATATATTCAGACCAACAGCATTCTTTATGGACTCTCTGTAGTTGATTTATAACGGTTCAATGTACAATAAGTTATTAGACACAATATTGCCAGTTTGTCTAATTTTGGACCACAAACTAAAATAATTCAAAATGTACAGCCAGACTACAGTAGAAGTAGCCATTGTGTATCTGAGCAATACACATTGGTTTTGCTCTTGAATTAAATGAAATGGTTGAATGAATGATTCAATGACATTCAAAATCACATAATCTATGAGTAGGTACTTTTAGGAATGAGAACATTTAAAATGATTCATTCACTTACAAAGACAGAATAAATAACAGATTGACAGTCTGTCTAGAATGCGCAAACATGGACAAGATGAGTAATACAAAAGATAGCTCCACTCGCTAAATTTGATAACCAGAACTATCAGGCGTATTATAAAGTAGTGGTCATAATTAATGGCACCCCTGGTAAATATGATCAAAAATGGCTGTAAAAAATAAATCTGCATTGTTTATCCTTTTGATCTTTAATTTAAAAAAATAAAATGCACAAATCTAAACTATTATTGAAGCAAAGGAATTGAAAGTGGGGGTTAAATCACATTATGAAATAAATGCTTTTTTTTCTCCAAAACAAATTGGCCAAAATTTGACTATAATGACTAAACATGAAATTGTCTATGAGACTTCTTCTATAATGCCTGATAGTTTGGAGAACACCTGGCAAAGTTCATATTGGTGCTTCTTCTCTTCAGTTCACCCCATTCATTTTCTATAGGGTTCAGTTTAGGGGACTGGGACGGTCATGGCAGAAGCTTCATTTTGTGCTTAGTTACATTTTAGTGTTAATTTTGCTGTTTGTTTTGGACCGTTGTTTTGATGGAAGATCCAAACACGGCCCATTATAAGATTTCTAGCACAGGCTGTCAGGGACCAGGGACAAGATGTCCAGGACCTCTAGCAAAAAACAAAACAAAAACAAGGCCCACAGCTTATAAGATCCAACAATATATTTAACTGCATTGGGGGTACTTCTAGCATGTTTGCTGCCAAAAAGCCCTTTTCTTTGTTTAACCGTAGGGGTAGTTTGACATTTTATGGGCTTTTCTGACCCCCAATATTCAAGTAATCTCTGCAATTCTCCATCTGTGATCTATGGAGAGTCTTTGGCCACTCAAACGTATGACACACATCCTCTTCCTGGCAGATTGATAACATCTTTACTTGATTGGAACTTCTTAATTATTGCCCTGATGGTCAAAATAGGGATTTTCTATTATTTAGCTATTTTTTACAGCCACTTTCTATTTTTTGATGCTCAACAATTATCAGAAATATTCTTTGGTTTTACTTGTGATGAATGATTAAGGAAATTTGGCCTTTGTGTTTCCTCATAACTATTGCATTTATTTCACTTCAGCTGTGGTAAAGTATGCAAACACCATGTGAGCGGTCACTACGGGAACCAGAAAGTGTCCGACCTCATGTCTCTTTTTGCAGCTCCCCCCCGCCTGCACGCGGCTACTCTCGCCGATCGCTTACATCCAGCCGCAGCCGATGTCGAACACACCTAATATGTAAGGTGGGAGGAGTTAGATCTGGATCTAACTCCTCCCACCTTATATACCTAATTCTACCCATCTCTGCCCCCTCTTTCCTAACTCCACCCCTAATCCTACCAATCTCCAACCCTTAGATCTGGATCCAACTCCGCCTCCTGAATCTCATGTTCTGCAATGAGGCACTTTCACCTTACATATACCAAATCCCACCCATCTCCGCCCCCTGATCCCTAACCCCACCCCTTATTATAAGCCTAATCAATTATAATAACATGTAATATGGGAACAGTAATTTAGCAAATGTTTACTTGACAAAGAGCAACTTAATGAAAGACCAATGCATAGTTGCATAACTTGTATTTGGCTAGCTACTGTGCATACATGGTCCTTCATTTCAAAATGACCCAAGATTCAGTAGAAATAGGCTATACAGTATTGTCTTAGCATAACACTGCAGTTTACACTATGATGGTCCCAACACAGGAGATAGGCCAAAATGGGGTGTGACCTCTCTCCTTTAGGTAGGCTATCTCTGCATTTCTGACACAGACACACTACATTCATGTGCTGAACCACCAGTGCTTGTGTTGGTGTGGCTGACACTGATGCAGAACCATTTCTGAACATGAGCTTTTACACTGATATCATCCTTTCACTTTCACTGAGAGAAATGGAAAACAACATTGAAAACACAATACTCTTGCAAATAGAACAGCAACGGTCGATAATCGAGATGTGCATTTATAAGGAATAATTCTTAGCTCTCTGATTTCTGTTTTGCAAACAGAAACCCCGGATCTCCTCACGGCTGGGGAATCCCGATGGAAAAAGTGGGTTACCGTTAGAGGCTCATGTCTCAGCGTTTAATGGACCATGACTCGCGTCTACACTCTCAAGAAATGTATGAAGCCTATGTATAGTAAATACATAATATGCCAATATCTATTATTTTCAATTACCCCCTTTTTTATTCCGACACTTATTTATTTTATGTATTATATGTATTCTCGGTTATTACATTTTCTGTTTATTGCAATAATTTGAATACTAAATATGATTTGGCAATATATGCTGACAATCATGCCAATAAAGCTTTGTAGACTCTGAGATCCATTGCGACAGCCTTAAGACACTTTAATATGCTGCAGGTCTATGCCAAATCCCACTGAAAGCTAGTCTAAACCCACAAACTTGAGTAAAACATGTCTATCAGATGCCGTACACACTGCTGTGATAATTTACAATCCCACCACCATCCGGTAACCGGATGATGCGGTGCTCTCGAAAATGCCCACTCCCCACATAAAACCCCATTCCCCATTTCAACTCACCTCGTTATTTCGAAACTGCAGCCTTTCCTGAGTAGCAGGGCTCTCTTTCGCATTATCCCCGTTTTCTCTCGCCCCAAGTACATGTTAATATCCGAATTCATGGTGGTGGGATAGCAGGGCACACGGGTCCTGACTGCACGAGCAGAGACACAGAGACAGCGCGAGCGCTGATGATGATGGTGATGCGGCTCTGCTCCGCGTCTGGCGAATGGAGAACCGAGAGGGCGCACAGAGGGATCAACAGAGGGTCCTCCTCCACGGGAAAACCAAAAAGTGAACCACACACTTTCTGCGGCCAGAGAAGATATGATTCAAGTGGGTAAAATGTGCGGGTTGAGTAAAGGGATTCTTTAACTCCATCCACACCGGTTCCCTTGGATCAAAAGTGCAAAAAGTCGTCGCTTAGATAATCTCCTTGTCGATCCCCCAGTTCCCCGTTGTTTGGGGCATGTATTCTGGAGTAATATAACGCTCCAGCCGTAGAGTCTGCGCGGTCCTAATGTCTACCCAGAAGAATGGAAGAAAGGACATGATTCTTATGGGGCGGCGACACTCAAATGAACGTACATTGCGCGCTGCGGCTTTAATTTTACCTTCCTTTTCTGGTGAGAACAGTAGGCTATAACAGTATAGTGAGAAACTGTTTTTCTTTCTTTATTAATTTCTTTATCTATAACCATTGTGTCAGACTCAGATTACAGTCTATTCTGAAGAACTCACCCAGAGTGAGCCATCAACATCTTGAGATGGAAGATCCACGGCCATAAGAAGATTTCTAGAAGAAGGCGTTAGGTTTAGATTTTTTATCTGTTGATATTTGATAAAATCCACAATGCCATGTATCTGAACAAGATGTCCAGGACCTCCAGGAAAAAAAAATTGCACAAAATCCAACAGTGTATTAAACTGTAGCCTACACGTGGGGTACTTTTTATCCTTGTGTGCACTGTGCACCAAACACATCTAGCGTGTTTGCTGCCGAAAAGCTCTTTTTTGTTACATCTGACCACAGAAACCTGCGCCGTTTGAAGTTCCATTTGTGTCTGACGACTAAATTTGCTGGAGTTCGTTTTTGGATTTTTCTTCAACCCTCCCAAACAATATGTGGAGATGTAGGGGTTGTTTGATTTTTTTTATTTTATTTTATTTTTTATTTTTTGGCTTCTGACCAAGACTCAAGTAATCTCTACAATTCTCCATCTGTGATTCTTGGAGAGTCTTTGGGCACTCAAACTTTCCTTCTCACCGTGCATTAATATAGACAATATAGACACACATCCTCTTCCTGGCTGATTCATAACATCTTTAGTTGAATGGAACTTCTTAATTATTGCCCTGATGGTCAAAATGGGGATCTTATATTCTTTTACTATTTTCTTACAGCCACTTTCTATTTAGTGATGCTCAACAATCATCAGAAATATTCTTTGCTTTTACTCATTGTGATGATTGATTCAGGTGAATTTGGCCTTTGTGTTTCCTCATATTTAAACTGTGAAACAAGTCATACAATTTCATTTTCTAGTCACCCTGATGTGCTAAAAAATAGCGTTAAATATTAAAGGGAATATACTTCAGAGATATTTTACACAAAAAAATTCTAGGGGTGCCAATAATTTTGGCCAATGAAAATTCGAACAAGCACAACTTACAGGTCCCACCCCCTAACTAGTTACGGCACTTTCTAGTTGAGACGAAACATCAACAATATGCTTTACATTGACTAAGGCTAGCTCATACTTTGACTACAAACTTGGCCCTCAAATCATTGCGTATTTTGGAGTAATGTAACTTTATAACGTTGTTTTATGAGCAGGTGCCACTCGAGAAATTAGTTTGTTTCTCCGGCATTAGCACAGCTGCATCACACCGGCAATCTTGAGTTTGGTTTGAATTATGGTGTGCTGTACAAGAGAGGGGTGTGATCAGCACGTTCAAGAACATGATTGACACTGCTAAGACACACCTTCTGGCTCTGATTGGTTGTTTCTGACCGGGAGCGGTCCAGCAGGAGCTTGATTTTTTTTTTTTTCACAGATTATCAGTCTCATATTCTACTATCAGGACATAATGGCAGTTTTAACAAATATGTAAAAAAATATTTGTTCACAAAAGTTACCTACTGCAGCTTTAACAGGTTATTGATACAGCTAAAACATTAACAAGCTCAAGACTGGATAAAAAGATTCACAGAAGACTCAAATAGAGCAGATATTCTCTAAAGGGTCAGGACCCTAAAAATGCGTGGCAGGTCTGTTTTGATTGGGTCATGCAGCAGGGAAATACTGTAGCATTGTTAGATGCAAAGAACCAAATAACCAGTACAAATAACCACATAATCCTTCATAGTTACAGTAACACGGCAGCAAAATAAATAAGCTCAACAAGGGAGGCGAAAAGCTTTCTTTGTTTAAGTCTCTTGTTGTTGACTACGTATCAAGAGTGTTCAACTTAATTGTAACATTGCCAGTTGTGTGCTAGTGTTTGTGTGTTAGAGGGATTCTTGAAGTGTTACTGGAATAATTGTCTGAGCATGACTCATGCTTGCCTAGTGGGGGCAAAAATCAAGCTTGAGGTCATCTAATTTGCTCTATAGGTATATATGTGTGTGTCTCCATCTTGGTGTGTTTTATATTTGTCTGCCTGACAGCACATACCACTCATCAACATGTGCATTGTGAGCACATTCATTTACGACATATTATTATTTTATACCCCAGTACTATTTAAGTACTTGAATGCCTTAACAATACTGTAATGATTACAGTCACATCAATAAAGCTTTGTTGGTTTTGAGTCATAACTGAAACAGAAGAGTGAGAGAGAAAGAGAGAGCTTTCAAACAAACCAGCTGCCATTGATTTACTTGGCATAGATGTTTTTGTCAGTAGAGTAATGGCAAAGACATTAATCAGTCAGATTTTTTATTTTTTTACTTAACAACAGAATCAAATCCTCAACCAAACAAAGTGAGTTATAAAAACTGATAAAAAATCTATGACATGCCTATTTGAGCTATATATATTTTGTACCAGAGATGGTGTCGAGACCTTGTAAGTATTCTGTGTTGTCCAGATGGTAAAACTGTGTACATTTCACTCACTGAAGGACAACGTGTGTGTGTGTGTGCGTGCGTGTGTGTGTGTGTGTGTGTGTGTGTGTGTAGAGCTTGGTTGGGAAGCAGCATGTAATTTTTTCTGAGACAGCAGGATGGGTAAGAGAAGAGAAACAGAAGGGACATGTAGAGTAACAAACAGAATAAGATGTTGGTTATTGTCAGGCATTGAATCATTTGAACAAAAAAATGTAAATTTGAAATTGGTAAAGAGAAAAACCCATCCTCCATGTATTTAGCAGAGGGTTACCCTGGATACGTCAGTGGGTATTTTGGGAAGCTCTGATCAGCTATGTGTGACTGATGATTGGGAGCACATTAATGTACATAGAGATTTTGAGATCCTTAGTAGCTGTAATGGGTTTACAAGGCAATTAACAATGTGAAAACAGGAAGAAAATAGACCAACAATACAGAGTCTATGCATATATATATATATATATATATATATATATATATATATATATATATATATATATATATATATATATGGGCTTCCTTCAGGAAACACATGCAGCACAAATTCCCATTCTTACATAAACAGAGTATAAATATGGTTTTACAAACAATTTACATAAATGAGGACCTGTGTTTTTTTTGTTTTTTTTTTTTAAGAATAAGGAGTCAAGATTTTTTTCTGGTTAACATTACCCCATCAACCCCTGCTTGTAGATGTGGTAACTTCACCATCTGTTTCTAAAAAGCTTCTTTGTTTATTGATAGCAAATCAAAACTAGCTATTTATTCTGAAAAAAAGTATTACTATTTGCAAGCGAAAAACAGTCTTTAACGTATACCACCATTCAATTGATTTGTTTTTGATCACAGGTGACATTTGTCACAGTCATGTTCTGTTTAGTTTCATTGCCATGTCTAGTTTAATTTTCCTTGTTACCTTTTGCCTGTGTTCTAGTTCTTTATTAGTTTTCATGGTTTCTAATTAGTTCTCATGTTCCCTGATCATCTTCCTCTGTGTATTTAAGCCATCTGCTCTTTTTGTTCATTGTCTTAAAAGGTAAGGATAAAGTTGAAAGACATTGAAGTCATTTTTGATAATTAATTCTGCATCACACATAGTCTGTTGGATTCTATAAAGCAAAAGAGTACACTGTTACAGAAAAATTCCATCTAAAATAAATCCTGTTCTTTTAAATTTAGATTTAATCAAGGAATCCTGACAATAAAAATCACTTATTAATCTCTGGTCAAAAGGCATTGAATACCTTAATAGAATTAATCACAATCCGAGTCAGCTCGTCCGCCGGGCTGGCTTTAGACTTGCTATAAATTCTCAAGGTTTCTGCTTAACCCTCTGATGACCTAATAATTTTCTTTTGATATCTGAATACAAAAAAAAAAAAAAAAAAAATTGAGGTCATGATCCAAGCATGCTAAGTGGTCGTAAAAAAATAGTCACACTCGTGGTCTTCGGTCAAAAATGACCGACCCATGGGAATTTTACAAAAACACAAAAATTCTTGGTATTTTTGTCTGTACAATTTACAAATCTACCACAATTCTAAAAGAAAGTACACCACAGTAAAGGGGTGACATTTATGTATATATATGAAGAGTTCAGATGCAAAAGCCTCTAAGTGCCATTTGAAATTTTCTTCTAAAATGATCGTTTTTATCAAGCTTGTATATTTAAATTCAGTAATTTCACTTAAATGACAATTAATAGGTAATCTTCATTGCCATTTAAGTGAAATTACTGAACTTAAATATACAAGCTTGATAAAAATGATCATTTTAGAAGAAAATTTCAAATGGCACTTAGAGGCTTTTGCATCTGAACTCTTCATATATATATATATATATATATATATATGAATAGATGAAAAGAAAATAGTAAGAAAGAAAAATGGAAACAGGAAAAACACAATTACTAGCACAGCTGAACCTTCAGAGCCAACAAGGAAGGTCTACCATGCTCAGAGACATCCACGAGGGTAGGACAGACCCAGGGCTCTTCGATGAGCTGTGTATCACCACCAACCTCGCTTTATAGGCGACGAAGGTGACCGCATGGTCCCTGGGTATGGTGATGTCCACTGTGGTGGTCCAGGAGCGACACCTGTGGCTGAACATGGCTGATATGCGAGATGCCGTGCGGTCTTGGCTGCCCGACACCCCCATATCCCAGGCTGGCCTCTTTGGCAGTGCAGTTGAAGACTTCGCCCAACAGTTCTCAGCCACCCAGAAACAAACTGAGGCGATCAAGCATATTCTGCCCTGGTGGCCGAGATGAGCAAGCGCGTGCAGTCACTGCTGACTTGCCTGAGACAATTCGAGGGCAAGAGCGCGGTTCCACTAAAGTTTTTTCAGAGGCTCCTGGGGCCTATGCCGCTCAGTTGCTGCAGAGCAGCCTATGAGCTCGCTAGATATGCGCTCTAGGCCTGGCAGCTGCTGCACTGCGTTCACAATGGATCCAAAATTAAGGATCATTTTTTGGCTTCAATATCTCAGAAAAGATGAATCTTTCCCATAGCGTAAGCTAGCTTGCGCAATACTCGTTCCCTCTTCTAGAGAGAACCGAGGTTACGTTAGGTAACCAATACCTTTTCATTGGTTATTTTGATTGACAAGTTCTATGGTAAGATGAGCAAAGATGAATTTCAAATTAGATGCTTCCAGGGATTTTGACACCCATTGAGATGAATGGGGATGCTAGCAGATATCTTTCTCCAGGTGGGCTATTATAGACTTCCTTGGATGAATACCATAACATTTTTTTTCGTTGTTGTTGTGAAATGTCGTTGTTGAGTCAGTGTTAAATGAGTCATGTATGTCCAGCTAGAATGTGGAATTGTACATTAGATTGTTGAGCTCAATTTATGTAGAAATGCAAGAAATAGTCTCTGTGTTCTGTGCTTAATTTTCCTACACTTCCATGAACACTCAGTGGAACACATGCATTTTCTCAAAGATCAAGGGCGCGCACACACACACACACACGCACACACACACACACACACACACACACCAGTGAAATTTTCCACTGACATGGGGTGCTTGTTTTGATGTTCTACCCAGGGTGCAGTTCTGCTCAGACAGTCTTAAGGTTAATCCGTGAACCAAAAAAATGCATTTGTACCCACACACACACACATGCACGCACACAAACATGAAGACACATACAGGGTACATTGTGTCCCTGGGGCATCTGGAGGAAAGATGAGAACTACTAAGAGATTAATTAGACTCACTTCAACAAGTCATTGAGATTCGTATGCACTCACGCTCTGGTTCTCTTCTTTTTCTCTCTCCCACTCTCCTCTTCACCTCCTACCCACTCCTGGCAGTACAATTTGCATGAGTTTCATCTTACCAGAACTTTCTTTTTTGTCATGTCTTCATCGCTTCCTCCTATATCTAAAGTGACTTCTTTAAGAACACTGCTATAGCAACCGTAAGCACATTTGGTGCACTTGACCCCTCCAGCTGGTCACTATGTGCCCAGCAGAGGCCCTAAACTAGCTCTGGTTTTACTGAGTACTTCATTATGAGATTATTACTGGAGGAGAAACATGAATGTGACATTCATTTTGATTGAACAAAGACAAATCTAATGAATTAACGCATTAGAGATTGAGACACTTTCATGAATAAATGTGGCCAATGAGCCTTGACATACTAGAACCAATAACAAATTGAATGTGGGAATACATTATCCATTCAACACTTATTTATCTAAACTATCAAGGGAAAAGGATAACAAGTAGAGGTACTTTTATCTTAGAGTAAATGGGACAAATGGGTACATTAGTTTGAATTTCTATATCTTTCCCAGTTAATCATGCGACTGGCTAAAGATTTATTTGATAATTTTGTGTGGGAAAATGTAGATTCACCTGAACAGGTTGATCAGGCCCATTACACTGATTGGTGTGTACATTTTATCTAGCCTTTTCTATAGCTCATGGGATTCAAATTATTTAAACATGTTTTAAACATACAATATGACGTATAATAACTGTCCAATTTTGGTGAGCTCTTGCAAATTGAAGCCTCTTTTTCCTATTTGTAGTGGAGATGAGTTGTACCCGGTGGGGTCTTCTGCTGTTGTAGCCCATCCGCCTCAAGGTTGTGTGTGTTGTGGCTTCACAAATGCTTTGCTGCATACCTCGGTTGTAACGAGTGGTTATTTCAGTCAAAGTTGCTCTTCTATCAGTTTGAATCTGTTGGCCCATTCTCCTCTGACCTCTAGCATCAACAAGGCATTTTCGCCCACAGGACTGCCGCATACTGGATGTTTTTTTCCCTTTTCACACCATTCTTTGTAAACCCTAGAAATGGTTGTGCGTGAAAATCCCAGTAACTGAGCAGATTGTAAAATACTCAGATGGGCCAGTCTGGCACCAACAACCATGCCATGCTCAAAATTACTTAAATCACCTTTCTTTCCCATTCTCACATTCAGTTTGGAGTTCAGGAGATTGTCTTGACCAGAACCTAAATGCATTGAAGCAACTGCCATGTGATTGGCTGATTAGATAATTGCATTAATGAGAAATTTAACAGGTGTTCCTAATAATCCTTTAGGTGAGTGTATTTGTATATACATACATAGGCCGATCCGAAGTAACTGTGCTAAGTAGTTTTTTTAATTTGATACTTTTTACTCTTACTCAAGTGTCAAGATTATCACTTTTACTTATATTTCTATAAGTACTTGTACTTTTACTTGAGTACAGTTTTTAGATACTCTACCCACCTCTGATTATTGAAAACGTTCCGTGTTGTCAGTTGGGTTTTGTTTTGGTCTGTGTGATCTTGTCCACTGCCAGTTCACCCAATAGTATTTCGACACCTGGGATGCCAGTTGGCAGAGAACACAGTGTACTGCAGCCTTGGAAGCGTATTTAGCCATTACTTGCAAATACTGTGGGTTTGTTCAAAAGTACTTTTAGTACGATTGTTTTAAATGTGTAAAACTGCGCAGTATTAACCCACCAAATCATCTGACAAATAGTCACATATTTGTAACAGGTGTAATAACATTTCACTTTCCTTGCAGCTAATTCATTATAATGACATACATCATTAATAGTGTGATAAAACATACAGGTAATACAAAACTAATTTATTAGCTGATATGTTATATGATTCATGAATTCCATACATCTCTGGATGGTGAAAATGACATCTCCCATCGTTTCACTCTCCTTCATAGCGTCATCAAACCTTGGTTATTGTTTTGAAAGTGTGACCTTTGGTGGCGAAAAAATGACAGATCATACTAAAATGTTACTTCTACTATAGATAGTATTATAGTGTATATCAAATATGGTGCATACCCTGACTAAAGTATGTATATACAACTGAATAATTGTATATGATATTTGCAGATTTTCTATGACCGTGGGAACCCTTATGGACAGATGGATGGATGTTTTGTTTTTGGTATTAATGTCTTAGTAGATGGGATGTTATGTGTACTTTCATTCCACTGTTGCATTTCTTCATAATTTGCCTAGCCAATCAAAAACTCATCCACATGAAAACTCTTTCTCAGACACATACAAGCCGAATACTGAATTTATTGACTACAATTGGCCAAAGTGTTGAAAAATCAATCTCATTTGCATAAATTACCATGCAAGAAAAGACATCCAGTACATTAGAAGGCAGCTGGCTCTAATACAGACCTGCAGAAGCTATTTCTGTGTGCCTTTCTGTTTGGGCCCATAATCATAACAGATCAACAGATCTGTTGGCAGAGCACAAACTAGCAGAGCGAAAAAAGAAATTATTCAGACCTGATCACAAGTGTGGTCATCCAATTCCAAAGGTCATACTAAGTCATATATGACAAATTTGAGGAATGTAACCCCCTGCTTTCCAAAATGTTTGGGCTCAAGCTTGAAGTCCAGGATAACGGAAGAGATAAAGTGGTGAATTCTGCTTTTCTCTATTTATAAAGTAATCAAAGGTTTGGGCACACTTACTCATTCTTTAATATTGGTATTCCACATTTCAGAATAAAAATAAAGACATCAAAGCAATGAAATTACAAAAATGTATCCAATCATAAATTAATAAAGAGCAATAAAATATGACAAAAATCATTTCAAGCACCTAAGCAGGTCAAAATGGCTTTAAATTCACGAGAAACAAAATTTTGCTAAGTGTGTCTGTCTTTTGACTGGTAATGAGTATGTCTACCGGTAATATTATAATACTGATGTTTACCCAACATGCTTTACAATGATTACTTTCAAGGACTATAAAAGTTTTAGGAAGGCATGATTTGATGAAGATTTACATTTAGCTAATATTGTGTTATTATGTGTGTTACCATTATGGCAAGGTTTAAAGTTCAGGGAAGAAGGAGTCGGGGTTAGGGTTTTGCGTGGAGCTGATGCTTGCGTCACCGGCCCCGCTCCGTTTCCATTGCTCTCGCCCTATACTTGCCATACTGAAGTTATTGTTAGTTTTCCAATTTAATTTTTTACTTCAATTGTAATTCTGATAACATAATGTTTAATTAAAAAAGTCTATTAAGTTATAAATATTTTCATATCTGACTGAGGAGACTGTATTCTTTTCACATCCAAATGTGTCTTCAGCTCTTTAAAATGCTAACCAAGGATTTAGAAGAAATGATAAGAAAAAGAGGGAGGGTGAGAGAAATAAAGGAGACAAGCAGGGAGAATGAATGATGGATCATGTCTCATTCAGTTCTGTGCCATCTGCTACATTCAGACAACCAAACCATGAGGTTAAAAGGTTGTAGCGGAGTCTGGCTCTCCATCTCTGATATATAATACACACACACACACACACACACACACACACACACACACACACACACACACACACACACACACGCACACACACACTCACAATCATGTATGTGCTGTTCCATCACACATACCTTGTGTCTCTGCGCAGTGTGATCCAGGAACTAATGTCCTGTGTGTTGTTAGGCTTTAGTCTTATAATGGGCTGTAATTTTCCCCATGGGAAGATCTCCATAGCAACATGAACTTGTATAGTGAAGTGTTGAAGTGTGTGTGTGTGTGACCTTTGATGTAGGGCTCATATTGTATGTTACATTAATATTAAGCAGTGTGATCCATAACTGGTGTAAAGAGTCCAAACAGAAGCAATGTACATCTGAATGAAAATTATGTTGAGTTACCCTTTGTGTTGAAAGAAGGTAGATTCAGTATATAATTTTAATGACAATCCTTGTGAATCTGGTGAGGCTTGTATTTAGGAAAAAAAAATGGGAAAAAACTTTATTGAGTAATAATAACTCCATAAAAATAAGTGTTATGTTAAATATATGTGACATATTTTGTATTGTCTTATGTTCTGAAATGTTGTGAAAGTTAATTAATTGGACGATATCATGCATAATAGGGAATGAAAGGTAATTGTGTTTCTAATTGCTAACTAAAACTTGACGGGCAGAACATGAACTTTAGACTGGCTGGTCTGTTTCAGACCTGGGCTATAATGATATATGAAAACTCATGTGCTTGAATCTCTTTTTTTTGACAATGTGCATAAATATACTGGAGTGTACAGTACCACAGATACTTTCTGAGTGCAACATCAACCAGCGTTTGTAGAAGCACTATGATGGGCAGAAATATGTGCACTTGATTTACCTTATCATATAATAACTGTTCAAGCTCAGAAGGTGCAGCATTTAGTGTTCACGATAAACAAATGCCAGTTCGAAAGGTTGCCTCTTCTTTGTAGTCTGGTGATGCTGAAATGTGCCGCATGTGACCTCAAGAGTTAATGCTGTCCTTTGCCCTCCCCTCTGTTATAAACAAGAGGAACTGTTTGCATTGTTCTCAATAATGGCACTAATGCCCTACAATTACAAAAGGTCATGCTGAGGATAACATTTTATCAATCACTTATCCTCATATGTGGGCAACGAGGTTTGAATCTCCTTTTTTCCTGCTTTTCTCCCTCTCGCCCTTTGTTTATGGCACGTGTGCATGTCCAACACCCTGACACAGCACATTCTATATGTGAGAAATTACATTTCTCGTCGTTCCCTTAACTGCTGCATCTGCATTTTCACAGCATTGTGTATTTATTTATTTACACACACTCAGAGAGAGAGAGAGAGAGAGAGAGAGAGAGAGAGAGAGAGAGAGAGAGAGAGAGAGAGAGAGAGAGAGAGAGAGAGAGAGAGACCACTGAATAACATATTAAGTGGAGCCAAAGTGTTATGGGGAACAAGGGAGTCGCTCTCCTCCAATTGTTAAAAATAGCCATTTAAAGCATGCTCAATGCATTTTGACCATGTGTGTGCGGTGCAGGTACTCATTGTAAAGGGGATCTCAGTTAAATGAACAACATTGCTTCTCTCTTTCCATTTGTTAACCTGTAATGGAAAATCTTTACATCTGTAATTTCGACTATGATCAGCAAGCACAACAGAAAACAACTTGCTCTCTCTGAAGGTTCAATGTTCATACACAAAAGCACTCTGGTGAAGAAGCACTTTTATTTTCATTGGTGAATACTTAATTTATTGTAGAAATAATAATAAATAATAAATAATAAAAAAACAAGAGAGTACATGCAATGTTAGCTCACCATTAACTGCTCTCTCTGCCTCATTGCTGTCATTGATTCAAAAAAATGGTATGTTGGTTTAATTTTTTTTTTCATGTTAACATGTTCTACATAACTGGGTTACGTTAAACAAACATAATTTGTTTATGTAACTTCAGCATCATTGAATTAAGTCATTTTAAGCCACCCTGTAGTCTCAAAGTGATTTTTTTAAAGGTTTACTGACATTATTCAGGAATGTTGTATAATCATTAATCCATTATATTTCATTTATTTTAGTGACACATAATTAAATTGATAGACTAGTTAGCTATTTGCTAGCAGTAGCACATATTAGCATATTAAATACTAAGATTAACATGCTCATTCAACCAAACAAATCTGTCCACAGCCAAACAATAAGCTCCACTTTTCTCCACAATAACCCACACGAATTTAAATGGGTCTAATACTTTCAATGTAATTGCACATTAAACACAATTACACATCAATTCTTACCCTTTCTCATTTTCTCAAAAACAAAGAAAAAATTTCTTAAAATAACACTTAATTTTAACATTTATTCTCTCTTAATTCAACCATATGCAAAGCATGCTGGGAACTAACAAGGACCGCCCAGTTTCAGTTAATGCAATGTAAATCAATCATGTAATCCAACACAAGCGGATTAAGTAAACTTAAATGTTACATATATTTAAGCAGATTGGACACAATCAAATTAAGTTCGGGTAAAAAGGCAGTTGGCTCGCACTATACTGCCACCCTCTGGATGTAAGATTTTTTTACTTCACACAAATGGTTTGTGTTTTGTACTAAGTTGAGACATAATTATGTAGACCTTTGACATTTCAAGTCAAAATACACAATTATTATAAGTAAACTAAATATAAATATATTATGTAAAGTGCACAACTTTCCTCGTTCGTTTTTTGAGTGTTGTATTGATTGTGGTGAAAAGATGGACTAGTTGCAGAAACAAACACTATCTTCCACTTTCTACGCGGGGAACTTTTTTGACAAGATTGACCATTTTAAAAAAAATAATTATTTTATTATTATAATAAGCCATTAATTGTCTTTACACTGCAAATGTTACATTACATCCTTGAGTAAAATACACTTTTATTTTAAATCTCTCAGCCAGCCAAAATCGAATTTAATTGTTGCATCCACTTATGAAAGTACGGTATATGAGCTGTATACCCAAACTCAAATGTTCTATGATATAAATATTATAATATCCCCAAATAACCAACACGGTTTTATTTAATTCTATAGGATATTAACAACACATAATTACAGTAAGTATATTAAATACTATAACAATTTTAGGAAAATGACAAAAATGCAACATCAGGCCTCCATATGGAATTTCACAAAATCTTATATTTGATAAAAAAAATATGTCAAACTATAGTAGACATATAAATAGGGAGAAAAATAGGGTTAAAAGCTGGGTCAAATCCATCACTGTGGGAATCTATTGTGAGGAGAGCCTCTTCATGGGTGGTATTGATCTGCTCAACCTCTTAACAAAAATAAGTTCAGCTTTTGGTCCAGACACCAACCATATTTGGACTGGTCAGTGCTTGGCTATTATTAAAACAAGATGGCAAAGCCTTGGAAAGCAAAGGCTGTCATCTGGAAAGGAAGACACAGTTAGGCACAGCTGACACCCTCATTCAGATCAATGTAATAGATGCCTGTTTTATGTTTATGGAACTAAGATGTTTGAAGGAGAAAAAGAGACTGTGCTTCTTTACATATTCACTGAATTTGTGTTTCTGTGTACACAAAAATGGCTTTTTTTATTTTTAAATATAAAAAAGCTAACAAATATTGCCAGTTATTGATTGAGATGGATCAAAACAACAGAAAACAATGTAAGACATGAAAGGAACTGATTACATAAAGGATATGATTAGATCCCTTTGGAAATAAATAAATAAATAAATGCATTAAAAAATGTATGGTCAAAATGCTATTTGGAGAAGAAGTTTATTACCACTGGAAATACAATTCAGTGAATATGTATGTGTATGCGTTCATGTATCTCTTACCATTTCAAAAACAGTACAGCTTTTGGAACAATTTCTACTGCTAATGCAGTCAGTAGTGTGTGTGTGTGTGTGTGTGTGTGTGTGTGTGTGTGTGTGTGTGTGTTTACAATTGACTGTATCACTGATGAGAGTCTGCAGGTCAATAGAGCTTATTAAGAAAGCCAGACTCTCTGTCCTCATTTAGATTGATTTGTGTTGCAGAAAGGGAAAAGCTTGTAGAGTAAATTAAATCAGAAATAAACAACAATAATTCACTATTACATCAACTCTGAGTCATTTGTTAATACAAGCACATTTAGAAATATCATAACACTGAATGCCACATGTAATATAATACTTTTAACAGTTTGCATGCACAGCATGTCGTATGAGAACCTCAGAAACAATATGAAAACATTTGTGTTATCTATGATGTGCCATCTGGGGGCAGTAGCTCTAAGCCTGTGCTTTAATGCGCATATTTGTTTTTGTTTCATTATATTAGTAAGGACAATTGCATAGACTTCCATTGATTTTATGTAAGGTTAATGATATTTTCTATGGCCTAACCCCCCTTATGAAAAAAAAAAACATATTTCCCAATCAATATATTAAATGATTTAACAGTATATTTGAAAATATACAGAATAATATATTGTGTTAATATATTACAGTATATTGAATAAAGCGGAATTGCTGCTTTTCATATATTTGAAAAATATGTGACGATATATTCATAATGTATGTCATTTTATATTCAGTAATACTTCAAAATATATAGATGCATATGTTATCAGAAATTATGTGTAATCATTTACACAACTGTGGAACTGCATGTGTAATATGTTGCTGATATATTTACTCATGCAAATAAACATACAGAAAAATATATAATGTAATATAATAACATATAATTTATTTTCTAATTATTTACATTAGAAATATTTCATATTTTCTAACTGGTCAAAAGACAATGAGTGCAGCGCTGAAAAGGGGCGGGGCTACTTAAGGTCCTTTAGGTAGGCAGTTTGCATGTTAATTTTTTATTTCCTGTTGCTGCAGGCTCTTGTATTGAATATGACAGTGTAAACAGCTCAATTACCCTTTTATTTAAAGGCTTAATTATTTCCCGTAGACCGGTCCTCCATTACATCAATAATGTAAAATCTGATGCAGTAAAATGTCCTGATTTGTATGCTGTTTAAACGAGTGCCCATTATTATCATTATTAGGCTTCTTGGCCTCTGCAAAATGCATTTAGGCATATCTCTTAATACTGAATTCTTTATTATTTAGCTTAGAAAACAGATCTTTTTGTACAAAGTTTTTCTACCTAATATGGTAGAAAATTTTGGTAATCAAAATATGGTCGCCCTATTGTATTTGCTTATTTTCTCAGGTATTGTAAAATGTCTGAAAGATTAATCTAGATTACAGATTAAATACAATAAATACTTGTAGGAAAATATTTTCTTTCAGGAAATATCCTGAGTGCAGCCATTTGGTTAAGTGAGAGACTCTAGACTAGATACTGCAGCAGTCATGGGCCTAAAATTGCATATAATTGCAATACTGAGAGGCTCACATGAACTTAAATATCGATTGGACTGAAGAGTCTCCCTCTCCTTCATGCATTTATCCTTTATTATCATTCTCTCTGCCCACTTACTCTCTCAAAGAGAATGAAGTAGGAATATCCTGTGCTCCTTGTGAAATAAGTATCTTGTACAAAAGGTTCCCTTCTCTCTGCCGTAAGTGGAATGGAAAATTGGGAGATACCCACAGCCTATAACATGAGACAGATTTTCTTTTCTTTTCTTTCACTTCTCATTTCTGAAAAAAAGTAAAAAATAAAATAAAAAATCTAGAAAAAATCTGCCAAATACTCGGCCAAATACTTGATATATCATGCACATCTGAAATATTGGCTTAAATATCTTGAGCTCATAAATTAGCCACATAGCCAAATTGATAGACAGTAAGAAAAAGTAACAGCAAGGAGTAAAAGGATCTACACAAGCATTTTGCTTTGAACAGCTTTACTTTGCTCGGGATTATTTAGTAATATTAAATATCCTAATTCTCAGATTAGTAAAGTTTTGGTCTGTGTTAAATATTTTACACATACATATTTTTTAAAAAAGAAAACTTATTTTGAACTTATTTTACTCTAATTTAGCAAAACTTATAAATAAACAAAGATTTACATTTTGGTCCAGAAACAAAATTACCACTTTATTCATTCATCTCTTTTTCTGCCATAACAGCAAGAACAATGTATTTATTTGAACAATACATTGAAAAACACCATTCATTTTCTCTTTTCCATTTCCTTTACTAACATCTTTTCCCTTTCCCTTCCCTTCCCCTTGCTTCTCGAGGTGTCATGCTAACCCATATCAGCAAAAAGCACCTGCTCACCATTGCTTTCATAATGACACGAATCCCTCCTGTTCATCCTTCTGTTCAACCTTCCTCTAATCTGCCTCTTTTCATTATCATTCACCCTGATACATTAAAGTTTTGTGTGATCCACGGCTCTGTCTCATTATGAAACAAAACAAAACTGTTTGTTTTTCATTAAGTGGCACGCTTATTCCACAGTTTTAGGTCATAGAAGTTTTGAGTGTTCCAGTCTGTATAAAATAAAGCTAACCATAATCTGGAGTCAATATATATTTATAGTACCTTTTCTATTTGAATTAGATGAGATACAGATTCAATAATAAGAAAAAAAAGTATTCAGGGTTGAACTGACTCAAGGGAATGATCAGAAACACTTGCTTTACTAAAAAGTTTGTTTTGTTTTTAAGTTCCTAAGCAGATGATCCATAAGGAAAACAGTTTGACACTAGTTAACTGAGAAAAGCAGTGAGATCTGTGAAGCATCTACACATTCATAGGATGTGAATATTATCTATTGGCAATGCAACACCTCTATTCTCTCCCTTTGCTTTTCCTTTGCAGCCTTTCCACCTGCAAAAAGTGATAATGATGGTCCCTCATTTTACCTTGATTGGTGAAGCCTCAGAATCAGAAAGGAGGTTTAGCCCTTCAAGATGTCTAGACATAATCATGTCCTTTTTATGTCTGCAGTCATCTATCACTCAAGCTGTCTTAGTAATTCATTAACACATCTTGAAACATGAAACAAAATTGGCAGTTTGTGAATCCTGCAACAAAATACATTTTTCCACCTCAATTTCTTCATTTTCTGTTCCTTCACCAGCCACCAGCCTTATGTAACATCTGAGTTTCTTTGCTACATAACTGCTCGTAAACATCCAAACAATATATAAATCAATTTGCACAAAAAAAAAAAAACATTGGAACTGAACTTATAATATTAAAAAACACAAACAAATTGGCAGCACTAACAGCAACAGTTCCAATGCACTTCATTTGTTGCTTGTTTATTGGCTAAAAATAACTATTTATTTTCAGTCTAAAAATACACTATCCATCTGTCCATAGTAGTCTATGTACCATACTAAATCTTCTTTTAGCAAATCTTCGAGATGAAATCATTTTAGGGCATTGTAGGTAAAGTAAAATGAATCCTCCTTTTTTGTTCTGTTGAGTTTCTCAACACGGTGAAGTCATTATAATTGTGATTTCCCTCGGATTCGGTGTGAGACTCTAACTCTAACTGCATGGGGTGGTGACATTATAGGTGCCGTCCTCCACAAACTCATCTTCACTCAGGCTTATATGAAGGCAGGTGTCATTCATAGGTGAAGAGAATGGGATAGTTTGCTCATAGCCCTGCAGTGTGGTCCCACCATCCACAGCTGTATGATCATCAGGTAAGCTGCTGCAGGTACTGGATGTGGAGATGAACGCAGAGCTCTGGTCATCAGAGGGGTCGTCTCTTGATTGGGGGGATACGAGGGATTTGTCATTCGAGCGCACGCCAGAATCCTCACTGGCTGAACATGACACACTGTTGCCGTTGGTGTGAGAGTAGAAATCCCCCGGAGAACCGTAACACAGCGTGATGTCAGGAAATGAGGAGCTATCGCTCACGTTTGTGAATGCATTCCCATTTACAGTTGTGGCTACAGCTGAAGATCTTGACTCTGCCTCTACACCCGGAGAGAGAGTCCTGCTCGACCGCTTGCGGTTCAGGGGCTGAGGAGGTGGGTCCAGTTTAGGGATGATTTGTTTATACCTGCGGACACAAAAAGGAAGCAAATTTTGTAGGTCGATCGACTTGTCTGGGTAGAATTTTGGCATAAAGTTACTGACACAGAATCCCATAACATTTTTTAAAGTACATTTGTCCTAACCAAGCACAATGAAGCAGTCCAATTTGAAAACAAATATGTACTTTTTAACAAACATTTTACATGAAAGCATTGTTTTCATTCAATCTGCTTCCTGACTGAGCGTGTTCCGAGCTCACAAGGAAAAAAGAAGTGGAAGAATTGTAAAAGAATTGAAAGTCATGTTATTGCTATTAAAAATAGATTTTGTTAATTACAATTTAGCTGAAATAAAATAAAAAAAAATATATTATAAATATAGATAAAAAAACTGATTTAAAACAAATTAAAACAAAAAATTAGATATGTTACTTTGGCAAATTAAGTTAAGTACTAAAATTACTAAAACGAAAACTGAAATAAATATAAAGTTACAAAGAAATATTTAAGCACAAAATAAAATTACTAAAATTTAAAATTAAAAGCTAATTAAAAATATTAATAGATCATTTAATGATGTAAAAGCAATCAAAGGATGTAATGTAAACTATAAATAATAATAATAAAAAATGTATACACATATTTGTAAGCTTTTGTTGTCTTTTTTATAGCTTGATAAATGTCATGACCAGAAAGTAGGACAATATGAAATAAATATGATAGATATGCTTGTCAATAAACCGTTTAAGATTCTTGTACATGGAATGACGCTCTATAGTCTTTTACTTGATGCAGTAAAATCATGCAAATGTTAATAAATTCTGATAAGATGACTTATTGTTTTGAATCAGCTGAGTAAATGTTTTAGTGATTTACATTAAAGGAATAGTTCACCCAAAAATGAAAATTCTGTCAGTAATTACTCACCCTCATGTCGTTCCAACTCCATAAAAATTTTGTTCATCTTCGGAACACAAATTAAGATATTTTTGATTAAATCTGAGAGCTGGATCACTCCTCCATAGACTCGAAACTTTTTTGCCAGCCCAGAAAAGTTATATTTTTGTGGGCAAAAACCAAACAAAAATAACGACTTTATTCAACTATTCATTTCTTTCTCTATGGGCCTAGTTTACGTAGTGTACACTTACACTTACGTACTGTAGTATAACTACGGCCAATAGTGATGTGTGACGTACAACACAGAAGTGCTGCACAGTTGGACTACGTGAATCTCGAGGCCAACAGGGAAGGAAATTAATAATTGAATAAAGTCGCTATTTTTTTTTCTGCGCACAAAAAGTATTCTCGTCACTTGATAAACTTTCATCCGAAGATGAAATGAAAGTCTTACAGGGTTGGAACTACATGAGGGTGAGCAATTACTGACAGAATTTTCAGTTTTGAGTGAATTATCCCTTTAACAAGTGACTTTGCTGAACAAATAAGTGAACAAATCTTTAAAGTGAAAGAGAGTGACTCCCCATATAGCTACTATGTGAGTATATATAAAAATATATACTGATATTAATTGATCATTGATTTTTTTAATGGCACAGTTATATGGAAATCCCAGTGGGAAGATGAGCTTGGCTTGTGTAGTGTACAATGCTGAATCATCAATAAAAGCTCATACACAATTCTTTAAAACACAGTCTACATTCTGCCTATGTGTGTGTGTGTGTACTTATCTCTGTCCCACAGTTCCCCTGCTGGGTAAATTAAGTAGAGAAAGAGAGGGGAGAGAGAAAAGAGAGGGAGAGAGAGAAAATGGGAGACAGAGCTGCAGGTTCTTGTATTGATGGCTCTACTAAAAATAACTGCAATGCAGTCACTCAGCATAGGACAGAGAAAGCACAACATAAGGCTATCTGTCTCTTTCTCTCACTCATACTTATTAACGCATGTAAAAGCAACTTAAGTTGGATTTAAATATTTTAAATGCAAAAGTCGCCACAGTGCTCATGGGTGGTTGTCAGGGTTTTGCTATGTGTATGGAGTGGTTTTTGACGTGTTGCTATGCAGTTGCTAGGTGTCTGGTCAGTGATTGGTTATTGTTTCAAGTTTAAAGAGCCCACCCCCAAGTCTCTATGATTTTCGGCTCCCTAGATACTGTACAAGTTGAGAGCAGCCTTCATAGTAAGTCTATTGGATTTTTTTTCATCTGTTTAATCAAAAATTGAGTCTGATTTGTTAGTGTAAGTAATGCTATACTTTCCCTCAATCAGCAACACAAGGTGTTCAAATCCCTAATCCTACTAATAAAAAGTACAATGGTAGACTAATACAATCCAACATTTCCAGTGTAACTTCACAAGCAAAGCTACTGTCATTTGATCTTGGACCTTGGCTGCTAGTGTAAGAATTTTCTGTTTCTCTACTTTCTCTCCTTCCCCTAATTAGCATATGATCACATCAGCAATCCCATCTAGCCCCCGACCAAGCGCTGTCACATCTCCTCCCCCACATCTTTCCAGAGAGCACTCATCTCCTCATTTCAGGGTCCTCACATTGACTCATCTTCCCTGTGGGTGTCCAAAGCCAAGTCACTTCATTTGCAATGTTTTTCAATAACGTATGCCTCTCCCATCTAATATTGCAATGACTTTCAGTGTACACAGTACTGTTATATATATGTGTGGGTATGTGTTTGTAAATGTAAAAAGCCCTGATAAATCTTGTGAATATTAGATATTGAATAGAGGTGTAGAATTATGATGAAATATCGCACTAGCCATTTAATAATAACAATATAACCTTAAGTAAAATACCCTAGCATCAATAATGAATAAGCTTAATTTACTTCTCATAATACAAAATCCCATTGTTCAATGTTGCACTTGTTAAGCCACAGAAGCTGTGGATAAGGGCTGCTACTGATATATTGTGACATCAGATTAAACATTTAAAGCTCACTGAGGGAGAACATTAGTCTTGCTCCTGATCATGGTAATGTGTGACTATGTGTAGATATTTAATTCTCGAAGAGGCATTTAGTGTGTGTGTGAAGTCCACATATGTGACAAGTATTCATTCCCTTTGAAATCCTGTTGATTTTTGACACCAAGAGAAGCACAAACCCATACACAACAAACTTCATTTGATGAATTCTCATTGATAATGAGATTGTATGCCTTTGTACGGCATGATTCAAGCTAAAACATAACATATATTACTGAGGTCTCGTAGATGCAATGGTTTTCATACTAATGCAATTTACTACACCCTTTAAACCCAATGCCGGGTCTAGACTAGACAATATCAGTCTAATTTTGGCACAATCTATTTATCATAGGGTATTGTGGTGATTTGTAAATGACAATGAGCATCAGGAAGAAAGATTCCATCGTTTCATCTTGTATCTTGTACTTTTTTGACATCGCCATGTCCTCATAATATAGGGGGCCTGGCCTGAAACCTAAATACCCACCACACTATAGACCTTATTCAGAGCAGCGCCATGACGGGTATGAGAGTGAGGCTGTGAGGGATAGACTTACTGTGTTTCCAATGGCATCCGCTCTAAAAAGCTGAATAAAGCTCAAATTACTGACGATTTTTTCACAGCTTACATTGTCGGGAGTTTTTTGTCAACTGAAATTTCTTGGAAAGATATTTTTCCTGTGTTTCATAAACAGAACAATCTGAAAACACATTAAATAACAGTACGGCCCATTGAAGAGATGTATATCTATCCCTCACAGCCTCGCTTTCATTCTCATTAAAAATCAAAGATGGCGCTGCCGTGAATAAGGCGTATAAGGACTTTGGGTCCTTATAATGTAGGTCAAACCAGTGAACACACACACACGTTTTAAGGGGACTTTCCATAGGCATAATTATTGTGCTCACAAATATATATCCCCTATATATGTATCCCCTAACCCTACTCCTAAACACAACCCTCAGAGAAAACTTCCTGCATTTTTACATTTTCGAAACAGCATAATTTAGTATAACTTGTATGCTGTTTTCTTCAAGGGGACCAGAAAAATGTCCAGACAATTTCTGTCTTTGTGGAGACATTTGGTCCTCACAACGTAGGGTATACCTGAACCACACACACAAAGTAAATCCATTATTCTGGACATGAGCACACGCTCACCCTTGTACTCATCATTCATCTATTTAGCATGCCAATGTATTTAAAGAAAGTACAATTACAGTTATACTCACTGGAGGTTGGTAAAGTGGAGAAGAAAGGAGAGGAATTAGAAATCAGCGATTTCAGACAAAGGAAGAGAGGTCAGGTGAGGGTATGAGATGGATAGAGGGTATCAGAGAGGGTTAGAAAAAGATTAGAGAGAAGGAAGAAGGCTGTTACAGGAGGAAGTGGATAATCAGAAGGGGAGGCTCCTCACACGTGCACCTGAGCAGAGAAAAACACAAATGAGTCTCTCTCCCTTTCATGCACAAAACGAAAGTCATCTAGAAAATCATCTGATCAGACTCCCACTGCAACACTGCAATTAGTATCGCTGTATAATGCCCAATTCCCTTCCGATTAACACCTATTGTTTTTATATAGAGCTAATGACTTAATCTATCCCTTAGCCAATAACTTAACTCTTACATTATCTTTCTGTATCTTTAGATCTTCATGAAGACATTTAGTTTGTTTATTCTTGTGGGGCTTTTCTCTCCACACACATTCATCACCATATGGAATGAAGCGTAAATGGATGGAGAAGTAGAGGTTACTGGAAAGCTACTTCTTAGTTTGTGCTTATCTTGGCGAAAGCAAAGTACAGATCAGCATGAAGTTTTAACATCTACTCTCGTGCAATGGAAACCATATATTTTTGTTCCGTAAGGGTATACTCAATTAGAATGACTTGTCCAGGCTAAAAACTGAAGCAAAAGTCATGTAGTGTATTCCAGCCTTAAGTAAACACCCCCCCACACACACTTGTGATTAGTCTCAGTAGCAGTAATCAAGCAGCAAGTGGAGATTATAGAAGATCAATACAACTGCAGATAGGCTAATCCCTGACATTAAATCCATCCATGCATTCATCCCTCCTCGCATTAACACAAACACATAAATGGACACACAAACAAGCTCAAAACCACGAGGCCATGAAAACTGGCTTAGTGCACAGAGACCCACAGAGCTGAATTAATGAAAAAAAAAAATCAGCAGACAGTTTCTGGACAGGCAGATAATAAATAAGCAACAGCACATGTAGAAAGGGATGAAAGAACATCACAGACGTGAACAGAGGGGAGCAAGTCACGAGGAGTTTCAAAGCAATAAAAAAATAAAAGAGATGGCACTTATGACTGGAATTGGGGGGATGGACAGATTCCAGCTCCAGCAGATAAGTTCACACTGATATTAACACCAGGAGTGACTGATTAATTAACAATTGATGGGCAGGTGCATAAAACCATTATGAGTCATAGTGAGCAGACACACACTCAGCTTCAGCACACACAAACACACATAGATGATCTACATTTGCGAACACAGTGTTAGTAGTGCCATGGCCAAGACGCAGAAAGTGCTTGATGTGAAACCGCAGTATGCGTGTTATGTAATAAACCTATTATATTCTATTCTAAATGTCTCTTGATCAGGTAATCAGCGCCTGTCCCCACACATATTTATGGACCAAGTTAGCCACCAAGTCAGCCACCAAGTCAGGCAAAACAAAACAAAAATGTAGCGATAACGAGGTTGATCTGCTTGTTCATGAGGTTACAGCAAATTTAAACATCGTACAAGGCCTTCGATTTCTTCCAGTAACTGTAATATTCTGTAGCTGCTTAATCTGTAACACTTAATGATTTTGTTTTCACTCAACTGAAAAAGTGTGATTCTTGTGGCAAAAATCTTTTCAGCTCATTAGCCTATGTCTTCATCTTGCTCGAATTACTGCTGCTGTTTCTCCAGGAGGCATATGCTAGGAAACCCGCTTCCTAAGTTACACCAGCTTTTAAGAGGCAGAGAATTTTAAGTGCAAAATAGAGGCGTGCTTTCACCAGCTTTTTCTGTATATAACGTGGAATACATAATTAGGCGCAGTTTACACTTCCCCTCCCATCTCTTTATGTGACACTCCCACTTTGCCCTTGACCCTCCCATGAATGCATATGTATGACACGAAAAGCACATTTTGCCATTTTCAGTTCCCGCGACAGGCAGTCATCTCGGTGCATCCCATTCGTACATACCTCGTCATGGTTTTATGCGCACTTTGTGAAACAAATACGTCTGAAGTGGGCACAAAACCGTTAGTACATCTGGTCCTGAGAGTCTAGCAGAGTTTGGGAGTATACTCAGAGACTATTTATATAGAGACATGCCACTTCCTCAATCCTTAATACAAATGTATAGGGAAAACCCGTAACACCAAAGATGGTGGTTGTATGCAGATGCCCCGCCCCTCCCGCTGGACAGTCTGCTTTTAATGGTCAAGCTGGGAAACACTTAAATCACATTACAGTTTGAAAAGGGGGCAGATTTGATATGCAGTGTATGTGTGTGTTGTGTAAATATCAGACATCCCAAGTCTCCCAGAAGTTCCGTGTGTCTCCTGCAGATTGATAGAGGCTCGCTGATGCCCGCAAATTAGTTCAAATCTCCCGGAATCTAGAGCGAGCGAGCTAGACCGCGCACATACTGTGTTTCAAACTGTGCAGCGCGCATGTGACAGAGAGCGAGAGAACCCTTGCGCATGCGCAGTAAAAGTATAACCTGTGGGAAAACAGCGTTTTAAACCTTATTTTGGGGCAAAGTCATCAAACTTTTTCAGCTTTTTTTCACTTTTTTTATTATCATATTTTACTGCTGTTTCAATATATGCAGTTTTTATGTCCCGGTGACCAGTGAAAGTGCAGTTCTGACTCTCTGCCCAATCATTTAGATAGGAGCCTGGTCTTGTCAAGTCCGAAATAGCTGCCCGGAGGCGTTGCCAAGATGGCGGCCGAGTGGCATGACTTGCCTGAAAGGACTTTGGTATACTGTAAGTACAACTAATAGACTGTAAATTGTCCAGCAAGTTAAATGAACTTGACTCTATTTTGTACTTCTGTATATAGTCAAGAAATATCCTTAATATTTAAGTCACCCAGAGCAGAGGAATCGATATAAATAGTAGGCAACCATTGTGTTTAATTTGTCGTTTAATGAGATCTAATATATGTTGTTAGTGGCAAGAATTTTAATAATATAGAATATGAATAAATACATATATCAGACTACATAGGCTACGTACTTTAACTGTCCTGTGGCAGAACTTTTGCCAAACGTGTTTTTGGGTTCTAATAAGTAGTGTAGATTTTTTTCCCTCATCAAAAACCGATTGTTTATCAGTGGTTATATATCAAGCAGGGACACGGTTATGTTTTGTGATTTCACCGTAATGAATAGAGAGTCTCTCTGCAACGGATTGAATTGCGCGTCTGTGTGAGAACACTGTATCTGCGATTCCACGCCACTGATAGCAGCGGCAACGAGCACTTTGATCATTTGATTTCAAAAACAACACATTTCAGCGCTAGATCGCCTCTTATCTAACAAACAAACTAAATGAATGCTCTGATAGAGTTAACTGGAGATGTTTTATTTATTTGTACTGGTACATCCATGCCACGAGCTGTTTCAAAAGTGGTGGTGACAATAACAACCCTGGCAAATATGTCCCACCCGCTTATTACACCTATGCTTAACACACAGTTTTACCCATCTGTCTAAGTTCTTTGTCTGGTTCTGTACTCCAGTTCAAAATCTAATTTTCTCCTCCAACTTCTAAATTGTCCGCCATCGATGTTTTAGCTTTTTATTGTCAAGGGCGTTTGACTTAGTCTTTGCATGTTCGCAATGTAAACACTGGGTCGGTACTTCCGCCTACATCACGTGTGACCTTTCCAGTGGACGCACATCGAAGAGCTAGTGCTAAACTTTTTGTCGTTGTATTGCATTTTTTTAGAAAACGACTGATCGTTTCGCTAGATAAGACCCTTGTTCCTCAGTTGGGATCATGCCGAGACCTTTGAAGCTGGACTGGAACTTCAATTTGGACCTTCAACCCGTTGATAACAGTTAAAGTCCACTATATGGAGAAAAATCCTGGAATGTTTTCCTCAAAAACCTTAATTTATTTTCGATTGAAAAAAGAATGACATCTTGGATGACATGGGGGTGAGCCCATTTTCAGGACAAATTTGGGGTTCTTTCCCCTCTCCCCGTGAATGTTGTCAGAGTATATAAACAAATAAGTAGGTGTGTGTGTGTGTGTGTGTGTGTGTGTGTGTGTGTGTGTGTGGTGTTCTACAAGATCTAAATATCTCTAATAAAGTGTGAAAATAAATGTTTTCTGTGGGCGAGAAACTGCAGCTACCCACAGGGACACCGCTAATTGTGAAATAAATTACTCTCCCAGACAGACAGACGCACACATACAGTACTCTTAAATACATTTATAGACACAAACACACACAGACACACACAAATCGACAAGCAAGCACATACATATTCACATAAAAACACACATTCACTCTCTTTCACTCTTTTTGCTGCACAAAATTGAGCCATCTAAGACAAACAACAAATAGCTAACCAAGACAGCTAAGTAAAGCAACAAAACATCTCTAACCAGCACTAAAAGCAATAGAGAAAAAATGTGTTTGGGTGTAAATGTGTGCTGCAAAGCTCAACTGTTTACGCTAACCACACGCAGAGAGCAATGAATGCGCAGTATACAAACAAAGGTCAAAATTTTCCATTACTGTTCAAGGAAACCTGTCTGCCAGAAGTACAGAGTGGAAAAATTGCTCTCTGCCTTCTAATACATGTTCATTAGATTTATTTACATTGCTCAGAACCAATATCCATTCCAACAAGTCTGCTGTCTGTGTATGGAGTGAGGAGGCAGAGGGAAGAGAGAGGAAAGGAGGAGGTCAGAGAGGAGGTGGGATTATGTGAACTAGTTTTAGAAAACACAAACACCAGCCAAATGTGGTAAAAAATTTCACAAACATAAACATCTGCTCAATCGTTTGTAACATTTTGGAGAGTCTGAGACCCACATTGCCTGAATCTCACTAACTTTGTTGAATTTCTGGGTTTGTTTTGGTGCTGCTCTTCTCTGTTCCACAAACTGACACACACTGTGTGATTATTTTGTCCAGATGTTACAGCTCAAATTTCAGATCAAACCGACTGCATGTTTAAATTACAGATAGGAAAGGAGCAATTGGTTTGACTTTCAACTAGTGCTGTCGAACAGGGATGGGCAACGATTAATCGCGATTAATCGCATTCAATATAAAAGTTTGTATTTACATAATATATTTGTGTGTAGTGTGTATAATTAATTTGTATATATAAATACCCACACATGCATGTATATATTTAAGAAAAATGTGTTATTAATATATATCAAATATTTCTATTTATATATAATATTAATTGTGAATAAATATATATAAAATATACACATGCACATATTTCTTAAATATATACATGCATGTGTGGGTATTTATATATACAAATTAATTATACACACTACACACAAATATATTATGTAAACACAAACTTTTACTTTGGATGCGGGCGAACTACTGTCGAACGATTAAAATATTTAATCGCAATTAATGTCTTAAATTGCAATTAATTGCAATTAAATCACACATTTTTATCTATTCTAAATGTCTATTGATTTGTTTTTTGTCCCATTATTTTTTTTAAATTTTAATGCTCTTATCAACATGGAAAATTGGATCGGCTTGCTTTGTGCAAATGTTTTTTGCAAAACATAGTATACAAAACTTTGTTTATATATATATATATATATATATATATATATAAAACAAAGTTTTGCATATATATATATACAGTATATGCAAAACTTTGTTATGCCAGATTAATGGATGCCAGTCCATTTAAGTGCTACTGTCATGTGTCTTTACCTCTCATCGAGTGCCGTTGAATTCCGAGTTTCTAGCTTAGCAACTTCCTTTCTCGCTGCATCCACTCCAGCATCACTCCTTGCATTTGCTGGATTGAGCAGATTGAGGTAGGACTCAGCGTGGAATGAGACGGGAGGGTTTTCTGGCTGTCCTGATGGAGTGGAGGTGATGGGCTGGTCTAAGCGAGGAGTGTAGAGGTTCTTCAGGTTGAGAGAGAGAGAACGAGAGGGCAGACTACCCCAATTTGATTCTTCTTCTAGAAGAGGGAGAGATTCAAATTTAGATGCACTACAGTAAACGTCTTAATAGCCAACCTGAAACAGTCAACAATAGGGGATGTTATGTTATAATGAATGTTTTGAACACTTACAGTGTGTAAATTAAGCTTCTAACTGAAAAATCAGCTATTGGGAGTACAGTTGTCCTTTAATTACAGACACTCAAGGGCATAATGGTGACTCTAAAACTCTAAAGGCTGCATTTACACTTGGCATTAACATGCGACCTGTATCCGGATGTTGTTCACATACACACATTGAATAAACAAGTGTGAACGCACTTCTGATCGTAATGTTAGCCGATCAGCCTGTCCGGGTTCGGAGGCATTGTGATCGGATCTCAAATGTAATGTAATGTTCAAATATTTCATTTGTGTAGCAAGACTAATTTTATTCGATCATTTGCATGGCTTAATAGAAGTGAGTCCTCTCAGGATAATGGGTAGTGTTGTGAGTCTTACTCTCTGTGGCTCCATTGACTCTGACCTCCAGTTGGCTGAGGTGTTTTACCAGCAGAGATGTATGTTGCAGTAAGTCTCGGTTCTGCAGCAGCAGCTGGTGAGTTCTGGCCTGCGCCTCCATGCGGGCAGCCGTCTCCGCGGCCAGCTGATCCTTTAGGAGATGCACCTACCGCAGGGACACGTGCAGTCAAAACCATAGGGAATCATGCCAGTCTTACTGAAACACACCTTAGATCAGGTAATCAACCTAGAGTTGATTCTCTAACTTCTAACTTGTGCTGTATGTGTGTGTGTCAAGCAATGACAGATATCAAACTTTTAATCAACTAAACGTTATTGATCAATATTTATTGTTTGGGAGGATCAGCCCATATAAAGAAAAAAAAACTCTCAAAAAAAAAAATCAAGATCTCTTTAAACTTTTTGCCTCTAAGGTCTACTACTATTGTCAGTGACGATATTTGAAATTATTTCTGATATGTCTGCTATAATGACAAAGCTGCTCATTTTAAAACTTCTATTTACAGAAACTAATTGTGGCAATATAATCAAGTAATTAAATAAAATAATAATACAAGTGTTACATTTTGTAACACTTACAAATAGCAATTTCCCAATAAAATATTACAGAGATTTATATGTAAGGGATAATCCACGGCTAGCCATGCATTAAAGGATTTTAATGCACGGCGTAGAGGCTAAGAACCACCCGACGCGAAGCGGAGGGTGGTTGCCTCTACGCCGTGCATTAAAATCCTTTAATGCATGGCTAGCCGTGGATTATCCCGCTTATACCACGGTTATTTGCCAAGTTAAAAAGAAATTAAAGCTATAACTGATGTTAACAGTGTAATTTTTTTAACAGATATGTAAAAATGACGGTTATTTTCTTAAGTTACGGCTCGTTAGTTCTACTCCGTCCACTTTAAATAAAGTAGAGCCATCGGATTGCATTTATTTGAATGAATTATGAATCTGTTTGCAAGCGTAACTGTTACTATGGTTACCAATGTTTGTTTTACAGTCTATGGTTTACAGTCTAAGCGGATTCATTTCAAACTGTAATCAAACTGACTGGAACTACCTGTGCATTAAAGGGTTTTACTGCACACCTTCCAGCCAATCAGAATCGAGTATTTAAACAGCCCGTGGTATAAATATATATATATATATATATATATATATATATATATAATTAAAAAAATTACTTATGACATTTTCACGACTTTTCCAAGTCTAGACATCACACTTTTAAAATTCCCTCGTGCATGCAGGTTGCCCAAGTTAATGAGTAGCCAGATTCTTGAAATTCTGGAATTTGTTAAAGAATGAATTAAAATATGAAACATGATTTAAAATATCTTGGTTTTGAGCAAACTTAAAATATTTTAAAATAAACTGCTATCCACAGTGATTTAGTCTCACTTTTTATGAAATTTTCTAAAGAATTTTAGGAGAAACATCTGAGAACAGGTTAATACTTAAAAGAAACTATTAAGTCCCATATGAAAGAGCAACATCTGAGCAATATAATTTTTCTCTGGGTGGGCGGTGAATGCACATCAATCTCCTTTTCCAGGCTATAGCAATGCAGTAGCATGACTGTGCTGAATCAGAGCTGAGAGCACATCAGCTTCCTCTTTCTCACACAGGGCATTAGAACTATAACATCATCTAAACCTTATACAGTATCCCAAATGAGAACAAATATCATTAGTCTGAGACAGAATGACAAAAAGGACCCAATAAATGAACAGGCGAATGAATGAAGTGGCAGAAGCCTGGTGATTGCCCATATCAGCATTGTGTTCTGTCTCCTTTATATTCATCTTTGGTTCCCCTGTTTGGTGAATGATATGGGCTTATGTGAGAGCTTTTTTTAACAGAAGCTATCAGAAATAATTTCAACAGAGAAAAATAGGGTTGTGGAGAAAATCTGTTTTCTGAGAGAAAAGCAAATGATCGTGAAAATGCCTGAAAATATCAAATCAACTGCTGCATTTTTTATGGAGTTCTAGCCCCTTCTAGTGTCAAGAAAGGGTAGAAGCAACATCTTACCTGTGCTACAGCGATCTGAGTTTGTTGTTGCTGCTGTAGCAGCTGTTGTTGGAGTAAATGCAGGTGGTGATGGCTGGCCAAAGGTGTGAGAGTAGGAGAGCATGGGCTGCTGGGGGATAGCTTGAAGAGAGAGACACCCTCCAGGTCTTGTAAAGACTGAGAGAGGGAAAATGAGAAAAAGAGAGAGAAGCAAAAAAAAAAGAAAAAAAAAAAGTTAACACTATTTGCTTTCTAAATATTTTTTTAGAAACATCAACTTTTGCAGTTTACAATTATTGTAAGTGTTTAATGATGTCAGTGTTGCCTGGTCGTTGCCATGTCTTAGTCATGCAAAAAGAGAGAAGAGTAAAGGGTTCATTAGTTTGTGTGTATGCGTATTTGCATGCATTAAGAGCACTTTAATATGTGGATCCACTGAAGCAAAGGTCAACTCAAGTGCAAATAGAGGAACATTTACTAATAATTACATTTAAACACACACACACACACACACACACACACACACACACACAGAAAGTAATATTCTCTAAGTAGCTTTACTCTCGCTGTCATAAAAGGGAGTGAGACAGAGACATGGCCCTAGGGATTTGAACATCAAAACGCTCTCTACTTTCTCACCTAATGATATTTTCTGTCCCCACCCCTGAACATTACCCTTACACAAACCTTTATACGTTATATATCAAACATGACACATCATAATTCAATCTAAAAGCAGTAAAGGAAACAACACAATTACTCTTTCTGTGCAGCATCCAATGTTAACCACTAGAAGGAGCTGGAGATTTAATTTCAGGGGTATATGAGAAGGAAAAGGCAGAGGTAGTAACACGTCTGCAATAGTAAGAAACACTTCCAGTATGAAACAGTCTTTTAATGTCACTTATCTCCATTGTGCACCAGTGTTGTGTGTAACGCGTTAGTAACGTAACTACTTTTTTCGGGTAAAAAGTAGTGTAACGTGCTACTACTGAAAATTTGGTAACGAAACTTTTTCAATTTGGTGAAACTATTTTTCCCAGGGACAGATTTGACAGCTATCTCCATCATTTGACAGCAATCGCCATCGCTGTAGTGAACGCCTAGAGAAATGCACATAATGGAATGTCCACACAGGAATATCTTACATGAGATGGATGGCAAAGTGGTCTGTGTATTATCATCATGGATGTGATCATATTGCATTTCTGTTAATAATTTTACATTTACAAAATTTTTTAATTTTTAGAAATTTTTATAAAATTTTTACACATTGCACCTTTAATGTTATACGCTCAACAGTAAAAAGCGGTAGTAGAGGACTATTATTATTAATTTATTTATTTTTAGAAAAAAAAAATACAATAGTGCAAACACACATCTTTTAGAAATCTAAAACATTTATTTTACTCATTTACTCATCTAATTTCCTGACAGAAAATATTGTCATATAAATGAACAATGTACTGTTTTTTTCCCTGTAAACTTTAAATTTTGAAAAAACAAACAAACAAACAAACAAACAACGAATAAAGGCACAATTTTCTCATTTCTGCTTATTTCATTTCAAATTGGAAATCAAATGATCGGATGAGATATGGACCCAAAGTGATATCAGTAGGGAACTCTATAAAAAATGTAAAAAAAAAAAAAACCCAAAAAAACCGCAACAATGAATGTTCCCATTCTGTCTTCATTTATCTTCCAGAAGATTCACATGTTATGAATGTCAGCTACAAAGCTAATGGATCTCCACAGGATCTTTGATGTTTGCTGACAACGAACACATGAATACATTATGAATGGACTACTGCTAAATGAATACATGTAAAATTAATGAATGCATTATCTGCTTTCAGGCCATCTCCACTGGGAATTTCAGTAAAGAATGGCAGAAAGATATATCAAACATCAAACCATTTTAAGTTTGACTTTGTTTAATATATAATTTTGACCTTATTTAAATAGTCCTTAATGGCTCTCTCTTCTCGTATAATGTACTGCATGAACTTCTGAACAGGACCTGCAGTCAAATCATCTTGAATTGTCAGTTCATGGCATTCGTGTGCACGTGAACATCATGGCAACGTACAACACAAAGTACCTCAAGTGGGAAACAGGAGTAGTTGACTTTAAAATTAAAATTACCCCATGATTTACTCACCCTGACGCTTGTGCTTTAGGCGTAAGACTGCGATTGGCCGTAAACGTTGTTGGCCAGAAACTTTGTTTTAAACAATTTTACATTGTAGCGAGTTAAATATGAATATTTTTCTAACACACAGAAGGCCTTTATTTAACCCCCCGGAGCCTTGTGCAGTTCTTTTGTAATGGATGGATGCACTTTTTTTGAGCTTCAATCTGATGCTTGCAATGGTTGCAATCCACTGACATTATAAAGCTCAGAGGCATCAGGATATTAATTAATATAACTCAGATTGTACTCGTCTGAAAGAAGAATGTCATATACACCTTGGATGGCTTGAGGGTAAGTAAATCATGGGCTGATTTTCATTTTAAAGAGAACTACTCCTTTAACGTAAAACGTAAATGCACGTAACTAACGTAAATCAAGTAAGCTAGTATAGGCCAAGAAATGTTGGCTAAATAACACATTAGTGGACTGAAGGGAATAATATCAAGATAAATTCAAGCACTTTCAAGGACTTGATTTTGTTTGTTTTTTTTTTATTCACAAACTTTCAAGGATTTCAAGGGGAGCCCTGAAAATATTATTTTAAGTTAAAAAAAGAGATAATTATACATCATGGTAAGATTTGCTGTAATAATTTGTTTAAATGTGTGTTTAAATTCATTTAATTCAATGAAATTCTTATTCTGTGAATCCTCCCAGCAACATCAGACATCAAATTAAACACATATAAATAACAAATAACTTAACACTAAACATCAGAAAGACATAATAAAGTGCAAACAAATAAGTGTGCAAAGGTAAATTGTAAATTGTCAGTAGTCCACATGTCCCTCTGTCTGTGTGCTTGTGCACATGTATGCAAGGTGGGTTGGAACATTGCACCTCTCAGGATCAGAGGGCAGTTTGCAGTGTTGGGGGAAGGGGCAGTGGGTCAATACCATTCACAAGCCTGATGGCCTGTGGGTAAAAGCTATTTTTCAGTCTCGTTGTCCTTGCTTTCACACTTTTATAGCGTCTTCCGGATGGTAGAAGTGTGAATATATTATGTTGGGGGTGGCTACTGTCCTTGATAATGCTATAAATTAATTAATGTTGGTTTTACTTTAATTTACTTTTCAAATCTCAATGAGGCTGTATGATTTTGTTCCCAGTTCAGATAGTGATAAGTGGTTAAAGTCAGATGAAGATTTTGAAAATAGTATGCAGGCCGGAGGCATCATAATAATTTAACTGAATACCCTGAAGGAGGAACAAGGTTGAGACAAGACGCGGAACTTGTAAAAAGGGGTAAAAAAAAACAGAAGAGAGAGGAGGTGAAAGGGGTTTCCTCTTAATTTATAAACAGCCATTGTTTCCAGCTGACAAGCGATACTCGAAAGACGTCTGAGGGGAAAAATGATCCAAGGGCTTTTCTTCTGCTAAAACACTCAGTCATGCTCATACTCAAAAGCGATCTCACCTGATGGGTTTGTCCAGGTTTCACCATGTTGAGCTCTGACAGGCTCTGAAGAATGTCATCCATTGCCTGCTCACTGAGCTTTGGGGAATGACACTCCATTCCAATAACATCCTCCATTCCCTGTTCCATCCCCGTCAGCTGACGACCTGTAAACAACAGCAGCATTTTAAGAATATGATGAAATCAAACTAGTTCTACAACAATGATCAGCAAAAATATCACCGAAATGCTGTATTTGCAGCTCCACAGCTTTGATTTATTCTATGATGACATGTTTTAAGGAATGAATGCTCTGATGTGATGGCATGGTCTCACCTTCAGGGCTGGGCTCTTCTCCAGACTGATCACTTTGGCCGTCTGCAGGGCCGTCTGGCTGCTCATCTGAATTCTGCTCAGCGTGCTGCAGACTCAGCTTATGGCACACCTCAAACGCCTGACCGACTGTCCGCACTATCCGCATGGCCTGACTCTGAGAGTGGAGGGAGGTGAAAAATAGAGATTTAGAGACATTTAGGAAATCTTATATGTACGAGATATATAGTATATAACCTTATATAATGTATATTCCAAAAATACACTGACCAAAAATATATTTTCTTCTCTAAATATTGGATAGGATATTTTGGATGAGTGTTTGACATGATTTTCTTGATTTTATCATATAAAATTATTTTATTGTGCTTTGTGTAATTGCTCATTCTGTGCTACTACAGTTCTATGAAAAAAGCAAAGGGCAACAATTGAGAGGAAAATCAGAGACAACAGACACAAACAGGTGAAGAATTTCATGGTTAAGGCCTTCGCTCAAGGATAAGACGGACTGAAAAAAAATGGCATGCATGATATTATTCCTTAGTTCGGGACAGAGAAAGAGGAACAGAATACCAATTATTTTCTTGCTAGGTGAAAGAAAACTCTACCTTCTTTTTGGACTTGAAAACATTGCATCTAAACAAGTTGCTGGATCCATCACGAGCAATGTAGCTGAATATCTTCAGATCCTGAGAATCATGGGATACATAGAAGATCCTTAGAGAAAAAAAAAAGAATAAAACAGGCAAAAGATTAATACAAAAGGTTGAAATACAATTTATTTCGTTAGATTTTCTGTGTCTCACCTGTATATGGGATCGTGCATAACCAACATCTTGCTCTCATCCCAAGTCCACTCTTTCCTCTGGAGGTCAAAACAAGACAAGTGTCAGGGTGCCTAATTTCTAGGACTGTAGTAACAGTAAAGTTACTGTACTACTTTACAGTACTGACTGTAAAGTCAGTAAAGGTGAATGTGTGATGTCAGAGGTATAGGTGTAATGACACATGCCTTGGGTTTCTTGCGCAGCACCACTTTGACCCCGTCTACAGAAACCCCTATGCTCACTTTCTTCTTCTTCACGCTCTTTGCCTTGAACTCGTACTGCAAGAAAAAAAAAAGTGTAATTTAAATGCTTATAGAGAATTTTTCAAAGATCAAACACAGGACCGTATTACCTTAATGTTCCCTTTCGAAGGGAACTCAACAATACTTCAATGATGCTAAGGGGAACATCTCAGGCGTGACAATTGTCCGAAATCAAGTATTAACTCACAGCAATCATGTTGACAGCCTGTGCATCATCAGCTCGAATGATGAGCACACAATTTGGATATATAAAAAGAGCACCATGAAACCGTGACAACACACAAAAGCTAATGTATCAATGCATGAAAATCAATTAATAAATGGTCAGTAACCGGCTGACAGCAATGGCAGCAATATCAATAAAAACTAAATATTTAACAAGAATAAGTTGATTTGACGAAGTGGATGCTGCATTTGTGGCTTAGTGTGCTACTTATAACATTTTAATGGCTAAAGTCTGAATACACTGAATTCTGTACAAAATGTACTATGATAATGTGAGTTTATGCATGAGTTTATGTGTGCGTTTGGTCTTTTTTTATCACAACTCCATTAAGCGTTAAGTGTCCTGAATCCTGGAGAATAACATATTTTGGGAATCCTCAGTTCTGCAGCACAGCGCCGCTATTAAGTTAAGAAACGAAATAACAGAGAGAAATATGTCTATTTAACGTATGATCTGCACATCAGAATCGGGGAATAACATTAGAATCTCATTCACTGTAGAGAAAGCTGCTTACATGTGCAACACTAACTGTGAAAACTTCAATGCAAACACAGCTTTTATGTCTTTATCAGCTTTTCCATATACTGGCCCTGATAATTTTTTTATTGTATATTAAAGGGTTAGTTCACCCAAAAATGAAAATTCTGTCAGTATTTACTCACCCTCATGTTGTTCCAAACCTCTATGTGTTTATTTGTTCTGCTATACACAAAGGAAGATATTTGGAAGAATGTTTTAATCAAACAGATCTCATTCCCCATTAACTACCATAGTAGGAAAAAATACATACTATGGTAGTCAATGGGGAATGAGATCTGTTTGATTAAAACATTCTTCCAAATATCTTCCTTTGTGTACAGCAGAACAAATAAACACATAGAGGTTTGGAACAACATGAGGGTGAGTAAATACTGACAGAATTTTTAATTTTTGGGTGAACAAACCCATTAATGATTTAACTAGGAAACATAAGCTGCAGCATTAAGACTATAGCTTTCTAAAGATGTAATACTGTAGCCAGAACTTCAAGAACATTGAATTGAATGCCCTCTGATGCACATTATTTAGTACGATAGGTCCAAGGATAGCTCAAGACCAAACAAAATAAAAGCAAAAGGCCAAAAAAAAGATGTGAGTCAAGGGACAAGACTTGGCCAATAGTGAATACACAATAAGGCTACTTGTCAAATGCCCACCAATTGATCATTCAGCCTTCAGGGTTTCTCATTCATACCACTCTAAAAGGAGTCAAAAAGAACAAATAAGTAAAAACAAGAACAAATAAATACAAATAAAAACAAATAAATGTTACGTTAACACTGTAATTCTCTTTAACACTTAATTCGCAGTTTCTTTAGTCCTTGGATACCACTTTAACCAGTCATGTCTTTCAACAGCTCCTTACTGGTGTTACGTGACATTCTGTATAATTAACAGTGGTTGTCAGTATCCAAAGGCCACATTAAATAATAATACACCCTTCCCGTGTGTTTATGTGAGACAGAGTGAATAGGAATGCAAGTCTCAAGATCTCAACAAGGACCTCTATCCTTGCTGGATTATGTGATGTGATGTAATCCCCAAAATTATTGATTTTATATTTAATAATGTTTTTAATAATGTTTATTTATAACTTAAAAAGAAAACGAATTTGTCTGTAGTCCTGAACCACAACAAGATTGTGAGAAATGTTTTGAACTATGAGCATTAATTTAGCATTTTTAGAAATATTCAAAAACAAGCTTATATAACACTCAGATGCATCTATACTAGCTTTACACCTTTGAGGCGCTAAATCTGGTCTAAATCTCGGCTTAAGAGTCACATAATTATGCATGTCTTAAGCATGTAGCAGTGAGCATTACTGCATTTATGACCCAACACTTTGAAGATTTGCTTGCTCCATGACAACAGCTCACTTACAGTAAATCTGCTCCACTTTTGCTACATTTGTGGAAAAAAATCAAGATGTCAAAATTGAACTAAAATGACTACTTTTTTTTATAATTCACGTTTTGTGTCAGCATTCCTTACAGGACAAAATGGGTCTGCAAGAATGAAATTTTAATCTTATTGCTCAACTGCAAAGTGCATTGAAATATTTAAGATATACTGCATAGCCATTGTTCTCTGTGCTAAGTTAAAATCTGCAGCTGAATGCAGCAGAAAAAATAAATAAATAAAACTAACTAAACCAATAAAAAGGGCTCTAAAAATGAAACATTTAAGAATCTTAATTTTTTTCTCAGGGACTAATAAACAGCCCTTTCTTACAAAACCATATGCATCTGCATTTAAGATCGACGTGGCGTCTGTAAATGGTGCTTGGACCCAAAGCTGCAGTTGATAATAGGCACTTTGTTTGTTTTCTTGCATTAGTTGAGGTGCAAGCGGTCCTCTCAAAGTCCTCTCAAAGTCACACACAGACACACACAGGCACACACACACACACACACACACACATATATATATATATATATACACACACATACAGTGCCCTCCACAATTACCGGTATTAGCACCCCTGTTTAAGATGTGGTTGAGGACTTCTAAAAATTCTCATTTTTTTAAACAACATAGAACCCAAATGCAATAACAGAAAAATCCAACCTTTTATTATTGTACATTACTTTGGTGGTAAAAAAATAAAAATAAATAAATAAATAAAAAAAAAAAATCGAAAATTTAGAAAAAAAAAAACTTGAAATCATAGCACCCCTAACAATTCCGCTGAAAAATGTAATTGATTTCTTTTTTAAATATATTTTTCTGTAGTTGCTAAAGTTGTTCAGGATATCTAGGAACTTTTAATTAGTAATTCATGACTTCCTCTTTCCCTGGGGTATAAAAATGACGTGACACAGAGGCCTAATTCTCTTACCCATTTGTCAATATGGCAAAGACAAGAGAACACACCATCCAAGTAAGGCAGATGTGTGTCGATCTTCATAAGTCAGGCAATGGCTACAAGAAAATAGCCACTCGCCTTAACTTGCCTGTATCTACAGTTAGAGGAATCATTAAGAAGTTTAAAACAACTGGAACAGTGACAAACAAGGCAGAGGTCCCAAGTTTATCTTGCCACAACGCACAGTGAGGAGGATGCTAAAAGAAGTAAAAAAAAAAAAAGTCCTAAGCTCACTGTCACAGAATTGAATCAAATAGTGGCATCTTAGGGTCACAAAGGCTCCAAAACAAGCATCAGACGCTCTCTACATGCCAACAAGCTGTTTGGGAGGCATGCTAGGAAAAAGACTTTTCTCACCTAGTTTGCCAAGCGGCACTGGGACTTCATCTGGGATCGTGTGCTTTGGTCAGATGAGACTAAGATTGAGCTTTTTGGCAACAAACACTCTAAGTGGGTCTGGTGTAAAACAAAAAATGAGTATGCCGAAAAGCATAAGAAAAAAACACGCAAACATTCATGACGACAGAGCATGACAGAGCTCGATCGAGCAAGTGAAAATTCCATCAACTGTCACGAGCACTGCCTAGCACATTATTATTTTGTGGTTGTGTATTTTATTCATATTCATTTATAATTATTGTATAATAGTGGCCAGGTTTTAGAACTCAATTGTACATTTAATGAGAAATAATATATAAATAAATAAATTGTAATAATTATACATTTAATATTACAATTATTACTACCCCGTGGTTCTGAAAATGGTATAGATTTATTTTTGAGATATTGAATCAAGAAGATATTGTATAAAATTCCAGCATTACTTAGGATAAATGTAAATGTAAGCTGAATATAGTAAACAAATAAACTGTCATACAGTAACTGTTATCTGGATATAGACACATTGTTTGTCAGTGAAGGGGTAAAGACAGCTGGATGAAAGGCAGAAGAAGCCAAGACAAAGAGGGAATATTGTAAAATATATGAGATCAGCCATCAAACGCAGTATATGTAAAATGGCCGTAGTTATGCAACTGTTCACTTCACACACAATAAACAAAAATGCATTTGTAATGTTGTCTGTTCGTTCTCTAAGGAATTTCACATTTGGCACTAGGGATACAAAAAAACATCTTCCATTTGATGCTGCCATTGGAAACGACCTTGACCTGCATGGGATGCTGAGAGCGAGTTTGTCACTCTGCTTGATTGGGATTTCCGCTTGACTTCAGACCAATGGGGAGTGTGTGTCATTTTGACAGAGTGTGCGCTTGAGGAATTGAGCAAGAGAGAGAGTGACAGGGAGCGAGGAAACATTGAAAAGACTTCCAAACTCATTTCTTGGGAGCTGAGTCGGCAGAGCTACCTGCTGGGAGTGGGATAAGGGCCAATCAGATGATGTCACACACCCCATGGGTGGGATTTAATAACCTTTACTGTGCTGGTGCACCAGAATGGCTTGAAATTTCATTTGAAGTTCCAAAAAAATGTGTATGTGAGCAACATTGAGAGGGATGGAAACAGACAAAATTAGGTTTTCTCCGACAAGCTTTTGTCAACAACTCAAATTTTAAAGATGTTACATGCATACAAAACAGGAAACTTATGATCTTTTTTGTACTCATCAATGTAAACTGCTTTGATGTTGAGGTTTAAATATGGACATGTGCTTGACTGAGTAGATGACAAGACGTGTGTACTGACAGAAACTTCCTGTGGTACCATGTCATTAACAACAAGCTCAGCCATTAGACCCAGCCAACAAAAATATGTTCTAAAAAACGTTTTGTTAATGTTCCCATTGAGTTAAGAAAATATTACTTATGAATGTTAAAAAAAAGGTTATACTTATGTTAACTTTAACCCTTAGGGGTCTACAGTGTTTTTGGGGTCCTTGAGATGTTTTGACATTTGTGCTTTTTTTCAGTTGCTTATAAACACATCAAGGACAAAGGTGTCATTACACTCTATTCACCACAAATCGGGCTACCATAATATGTGAGCAATATGTATATGTTTGTATTTTTGAGAATAATGTTTATGCATGGTTACAAAACAAGAAAAATTAAAAAAAAAATTCTAAAATAAGGCCACAAAACACATACTAAATATACATACTTTGGCTGTGTTCCCAAAACGTTCTCCTCAGGTTATAAAATTAAACCTAAAAATAACCTACAGGGAACGTTCCCAGAACGTTCTTATTTGGTTCCCCAAAAATAACCAAATAGGAACCATATGTGAATGTTAGGGGAACATTAAGGGAACATTTTGTATTTGCTGGGCTACAATGTAGGCTATAATGTCGTTTTCGCGTTTCCACATGACAAATGAAGCACGCAATGTTGCCGAATGAGTTGAGATGAAACCGGTTTCAAAATGACATGTTTCTTTCTGTTTAATGTAGTGTGGTGTTTGGACATGTGTCCACACAGAAGGACAACTCAAAGATCAGGGCCAAAGTAAAAGGGCACCATCTGTCCCATGTGTATGTCTGCATTTGTGTTTGAACAACTATGTCAACACTCAAGCGTCCTTGTCTTATGTCCATTGTGCAAAGATTAAATATAAAGGATTATGATTTTATAGATTAAGGTCAGATCTTTGTTACTGTAAATAACAAGGTCAAACACATTTTATTTACACTACCCTTCAAAAGTTTGCATCAGGAAGAATATTTTTTGGAGAGAAATTATTAATTTTAGTGAAAAGTGACAGGAAAGACATTTACAATGCAATAAAAAATGCCTATTTTTAAATAAAAAGTTTCGTAGAGGCAAGCGATAGTAAGCTAGCTTTGAAAGAAAAAATAAAATAAAAACCCTCTCTTCAGAGAGCTTTCCAAAGCCATGCCTTCTTCAAAACATGAACGTGCCTAGCCAGGGCAGACTCTGCAAAGTGTCACGAGAGACGCTGTTTATGGGTGGAACGCAAAGCTTTCAAAGTCCCTCATGTCTCATTCCCCAGTGAGACAGCATTGCAGATCAAAGAACATAACATTACAATAATGACAAACGTAACAAATGCAACTTAGCCCATTTACAGTTATTGTTAGAACCCAAAGTGGTTTTGTAAACTTTTCGTTTTGGTTTAGGAGGAACTATAAAAGGTGGATGCTGTTTGTCTGCCATTCTCGCGGTGACTAGCAATGTGAACACGCTTGCGAACGCAAGCTTGACATTCTGTTATGACATCCTATCATTTCATTCGGGTCATCTTCTTGTGCTTGAATATTTCAATTGGCAGGGCTTAGAAACATGCAAATAATAAACTTTCGTGATGATTCAGCATTGGCCCGTTTGGGACAGTGACAGTTTAGAGCGTCTATCATGCTGGCCCCAGTTTTTTCATCTGTTTTGTAGGCAAAATAATGCCAAATTTCCCTTCTGCCCTCTCTATTAGTTAGTTTGGGACATGTAGAGTGAGATTTATTTGTGTCACAGTGATGTTTTGTTAGTTTTGTTATTTATAGACTTTCAGTTAGTTTTCATTTGTCACGTCTTCCTTGTTTCCCCGCTCTACATTACATTTGTGTTATTGGTTTCCGCTGTGTGTAATTAATTGGTCTTGTTATAAGTTGAACCCTCACATTCATTTTCTGTTCGGTCATGTTCACATTAGGTGTGTTTCTCTGCCTTTATTGGATTATATTGCCTGTGGGAGTTTTTCATATTTCGTTTTGGAAATTATATTCGTCTTCCGAGTCTTTGTCTGCCTGCCTACGCACACCAGTATTATGACAATCTGTTCATTACATCTTGTTGTCACATTTTTCAGATCAGTTTGTGTAACACACTGGCACATAGCTGTGAACTTCAGAACTGAGCATATCAAGTACCAAAAGTATCAATCATGATATTGTATCACTTGAAATATAATATACACCAATATTTTTCCAGTAAGCCTACTGGAATACCGTGCGACCATACTGTCCAGCCAGTCATACAAATGATATAAATTCTTAGCATTAAAATCTTGCCATGAAAAAATGTACATTGGTTTCCACATGGAAATCCATGGCTACCATTTGCCATCATTGACAACTTAAAGCTGTTATTGATGCTTGCAGTGCAATATTTGACCAGAAGGGTTGAAATAAAGGTTATTTTCGTCAGTTATGACTCTTTAAATCTAGCATTCTACCTAATTTGAATCAGACAGAGTTAAAGTAGAGCATAAGATTACATTCACTTAAATAAATGATAGCATTCTTAATTTATCTTGAAGAGAGAGATGTATGTGCAAATTACCTGCATCTGTTCTGCACTTATTAGAACTTATTTGCTTTAAAAATAATTCACCCATTTCATAAAATCACTCACACGAACACTTATTTGCCATTTTCAATTTACTCAACAATGACATCCTAGCAGACCATTACAGACACAGCCACTTCCCCTCTCCGTCTCTCTCTTTAACACGCACACACACAAACCAAGGCCAAATGGCTTTCCGTGACAAAGTAGAAATGAAAGAAAGACGCAAAGAGAGCATAGATCAGGGAATAGGAGGAGTGAAAGGAAACAAGAAGAGGAGAAATGACAGGAGCAGAAACAGGCAATGAGAGACACTCTTACAGAGAGAAAGAGACAGATAAACAATCTCCCTCAAGTAAAGCAACCATGTCTGTCTTTCTCTTTCCATGTCTTTTTCTCAAGCCCTGAGGCAGTTTTCTCAATTACAAAACATAGTAAAACCCAACAGATTGTTTCAGCATGCCAGTGAATGCAGGTGAACGTCAAAAGTGTGGTATGTTTGTGTGGGTGGAGTTTGGCCAAATGTTTTTGATGCTCAAACACCCTTAAAGTTTCAGGACTCAGGACATGTTTCAGCAGTGTTTGGAGTTGGGTTGGGGGGGGGGGGTTGCTATGGCGATATGGGGGTACTGGCCTTGCGTAACTGGTTAACACTGACAGAAATAGTCCTGAGAAGTGAAGGGGAGTATGAGAGAGAGGGCAGTGAATGAGGGTAGAAGAAAAGCAGCAAAAGAGGGAGGAACCCTGCAGAGCACACCAACTGAGAGCAGTGGGATGGAGGATTTACTCAGGGCTTCATTCATTTTATTAAGACTTACAAAAATGAAAACACACACATTTTGAGACTGTTTCTGTCTATTTATTAAGATGAAGAATTCAAATGCAGTTGAAAGCCAGTGTCCATGAATATACATACATTAAAATGTATGTGGATGTCCCGATGATGTCAATTATTCAATACTTCCGATATATCACATGTATGTGAATCAAACATGACTCATGACAGCTTGTGGTATGGGTTGGAGGGAGATATGTTGAGCTCATGGATGCTAGTGAATGTAGGCCATTACACTGCATCTGTCCCTGGGCTACTGCACAACAATGAAGCCTTTCATTCTCTCTGTAGCCCCATATCAGCCCCCTCCCTATTACACACACACCACTTACTCCCTAACTGCTACCAGCTCCTCTCACTGTCCTTTCCCTTCATCTTTACTTTCCGCTCCTCTCCTCCTGACCTCTTTATCACATTCTCTCACTGGTTTTGAAAGACAGTCATTGAATTAGCTCCACAATCGAACAAGAATACAGAAAGATTTACGATTTATTTAAAGGAGTAGTTCACTTTCAGAATTAAAATTTCCTGATAATTAACTCACCCCTATGTGTCATCCAAGATGTTCATGTCTTTCTTTCTTTAGTCAAAAATAAATTAAGAAAAGAAATGAAGGTTTTTGAGGAAAACATTCTAGGCTTTTTCTCCAGTCGACTAAATTTCCTCAAGAACCTTCATTTCTTTTCTACTGAAGAAAGAAATACATGAATATCTTGGATTATGTGGGGGTAATTCTGAAATGAACTAATCCTTTGATATCAATGTATGGAGATACCTGAGTGCTTGAAAACAAAGTCCACTAGATAGTGTGCATGCGCCGGAGTGTACTCTGAATACAAAGATTATTAAAATGTTCTTCACAAAAAAAAAAAAAACATGGTTCTTATAAGAAGTGAAAGGTTTTTTTAGGGACCCAACAATGGTCCTTCTATGGCAACACTGCGAACACTTTTAAGTTATGAAGGAACAAAATTCATTGAAATCAAAGTGAACATTTCCCTTTAACCAATGAGTCATGCTTAACTTATATTCGCTTATCCATGCATTCATTCGTTCACTGACCTATAAAATCATGTGACTGACAGTGGCAGATGTAGGAATGAAGTTATCAAATTAAATATGACAAGTTCATTTGACCACTTAAATTGGACAACATAATTCAATGTGCTACAGTATTTAAATATTTGGAAATTACATTTTAGTTTGGATTTCGGAAATTCTTAAGATCATTGTTGATATTGTATGAATCAGTCTATAGAAATGTCAATCGTAGCATAAAAATACACTGTAAAAATTGGCAACCTGCAAATTTTACATTAAATAGCTGTTTTTTGTTTGTTTGTTTGTTTTTTTTTTTTACTTAATTTATGTTGTGTTCAAAACCCTATAACATTTGTCATGTTCCCGATCAAAAATTACCGGCTTAAAATGATACTTTATAAATCACTTGTTATCATCACCCAATATTGGATTCAATCTTTTTGTCAACTTGTTTTCATTCAATTATGACAGGTTTTATACTTCTATTTGCATTTAGGCTTCCAAAAATTAGATGATAGGCATCTACTTTTTTTTGTAAAAAACAAACAAACAAACAAACAACCCCCCCCCCCAAAAAAAACATTATTTATGAATAATTTCAGAAATATTAAATAAAATATGAAAAATTGCACAGTTGATCACACTAGTCTACTTTAATGTTTCACCAAGTTTGTCTTGAAAAACTTTTATTTTGTACAAAATGGCACATAGTCGCACTTGTGGTGTTCCCGGTCAAAAAAGATCGCCCTTGGACCTGTGCATTCATCACAGTTTTCAGATAATATATGACATTGTGTTCTGGAACTAAAATGTACAAATATAGATGTTATATCACAGACACAAAAATGCTTCAGTGTCTTTCTTGTCATTAATTTTTTAGCAGCACAATGCCAAAGAAGCTCTCTGTGCATGATGTACTTCATCAGATCATTGATCGAGATTCTAGTGAGGAGGAGGCCATGTAGGACGAATCTTTCAGTGAACGAGCATTAGAAGATATATCAGTAGAAGAAGGCACCACATGATAAAGACCTTGAAACAACTGACGAGCAGCAGTGTTCTGATGATGAAGGCCCAGCTTATGTTACGGTTACATTCTGGTCGAAAGATATAACTTTGTCCTGGTCTTCCTCCCCACCTATGAGGCAAGGTAGGGTTTCTTCTGAGATTCATCCTGCATTGTCTCATAGGTGGAGATGAAAACAAAGTCTTATAACAAAGACACTAAGTTTCCATAAGATGATATTAACTAGTATTTTTGGGAAAAAGAAAATCTTCTGCGAGTCAAAATGTCCCGAACACAACATGAAGGTTAATTAATAAATTATTTTGTTGGTGTAAATTAATGTATTTATATTCGAAAATCGATTTATTCCATACATTTAAATCTTCATTATACATATGAAAAAAACTCTGACTTATAGGATCAGGTATTGGGTTTGTATGTAGTCACTATAATTAATTTAATGCCAATATTTAGTTCCAGTCCTCTAATCCGATTGGACAAGCAGAGTTTAAAAGTTTGTATCACTCTGCCGGTATGTGTCCACAGTGTTCTGACCGGAGTATGTGAGTGGTGATGAGGAACAGCAGAGCATATGTCATATTGCTTTATTACATAACAAGACGTCTATGGTATGAACACATTTAGTTAAACGTGTATGGGGTCACCGGACATCTCTGTTGCTATAGTGTCATTTTTCATATAAAAATCAATATGCACTACAGGGAAAAATAATGACGTTCTTTCATTTGGCAGTTTGCCCGAACTGATGTGCTCTAGAGTGTCAGAGCCATAAAAACTAATAAAACTAACTAAATTAGCCGCTTCATCATCTATAGCCTTTTCCTTTACATTACATACAGATATTTCTTGTGTTTGCTTTTCTCATTCGGTCAAAAATAACTCTGCTCTACACACCTAAGAATGAACTAAAAGTTAATAACACAGACTTCCTAATACATACCATATATAATAACATTACTATCATCTTTCAAAAGACACACACTGCACTATGTTCTATTCATGGCTTCATTCTAAAGATTAGATCCGTTGAGAAATGAAGGCACAATACTATTAAATTCTTAAATATGTTAGACTACAGTATTTCCTGGTTAAAATAGATGGGGTTTCCCAAAAGAAAGGGATAGAATGACAGAGTAACTGTAAGAAAGAGGGGGAAAGAGATAGGGTCTTAAATAACTTGCAAAGATCAGAGACTTTGATATGTGTTGTTTCCTTCATTGGAAACAGACCACTTACCAGTTATTTTTAGTTCTGATAACATAAGACCTAAGGAGCTGTCAATCACTTACTGCCATTCCTTAGAGACATTGTGCAAGCTGGCCTTTTGCCCAATCATCACAGAGGGCCAGACAGAAAGAGAATGCTGTCAAGTTATGTATCTACTGAATGACCTCAGAGAGGGTCCATGGAGGATCCACTCAATCTTCAACGTCAGCATTATACTCACTAAAGCATAGAGAAGATCTGAGTTTTATGAATATGCTTACAGTTCAACAATATAAAAGTGTGAATACCCTGTGCACTGTACTGTGTATATTCATGTCTATGAGTGGGTAGGGCTGTTTTATGTAGAAGTGAAAAAAATATAGTAAAATGAGTCCCAAACAAGTCAAGAAAAGGGAGAATTGGCATATTAGAATCAAATTACCATATTAGAATGATTTCTAAAGGATTCTATATATGAGCCAACAGAAAGTCTTCTTTGGCACTTCACAAAATTTCAATGATGTTATGGGACGAATGTGTCACAAATTCAACAGTGCATTGCACTCAACCTCATATGGGGCTTCATAGCCGCAGACCAATCAGAGTACCTATAATCAACCCTGTCCACTGCCGAAAGCGCCAACAATTAGCTTTGGAACTGGACCTTGAAGCAGTGGAAGAAGGTTGCCTGATCCAAAGATGAGTCCCTTTTCTTGAGTCCCCTGAGTCAAAATTGGTCTTTGGTCGCAACTGACAAACATGGCTGATTGGCCATCCACATACAAAGTACAAAGCAACCCTCCCATGTGAACTGGAAGCTCAGTACTGACAATAAATCCCAAAAAATGCAAGGAAAAAGTTTGTAATATTAAAGTATCCTGTTTATTAATTTTAAAAAATCACTGTCAAGACAGATTCGAAAACAAAATGTCTAGAATGATTCTATTATTAAAAATCTGTAAATTTACATGTAAAAAGTCACTGAGTGACTGATTTGAAAAGTTAGAAACCAAAAGAACACACTCCAAGACTTAATGCACAAATGATTTAACGTACAGTAACGAGACGAGACAAATACATTTAAGCAGGCTAGAAAGGTTTATGAAAATGGAACTAAAGCACTTTGATCTCCCGGCCTGTCACAAGCTCTAAAGGTAACAAGTCATGCACATGCACAAATTCCTGCTCTCCGTGATCAAGCAACAAATCCAACTTCATTTGTCTTAGAAATGGCCTTCAGTCTGAATTACAAGGGTCAGTGTGAGTACAAGGCAAGTACACAGAAAACTAGACTAGCACACACACACAAACTGACCAATCAACCAAAATAAAGGCAGTCATCTCCAATTTCCGTTCGCTGTAGACCCTGCAGAGATCACTCATGGGAAATAACAAGACTTTCTATGGACCAGTCTCTGTTAGTCTGTGTGTGTGATCTCGCTTTTATCAATGTGCAGGGAATAAAATATGAAACCTCAGGTGCAAAAATACTATCCCTAAACTAAGCGCAGACAGACTCTGCAGAGTGTTAAATATAGAGGAACAGACTGTTTTTTTCCCCAGCTAATGAGTCTTGCACTGCAAAAGACGTGTCTGAGAAAACAGCTGCTGTGGGCCAATCAGCAGTGATTACTCAGCACTTAAGAGTCTGTGTCTGTGAGAGAAAGTGTCTGAAAGACTTACCCTGATTCTTCTCATAGCAGCGACAATCTCCATGCGACTGTTGGGTCTTGGGACATCCAAGCTGCCAACATACTGAAAAAAAAAATGCTTGAATGTTAGATAAAGAGTGTTCTGTTTAAACTCTGATATTAAAGGAGAACTCCGGTCAAAGGTTATCATCTTTTTAAAATTCACACCCTGTTGACTTCAATGGGGCATGTTCTAAACCTGCTTTTAGCCTCTTACCATCCTTGATTTATCATTATGAGTGCACAGCCATGTGATTGGTGTTATTAAGAGTGACCACGGTAAATCTGACTGCAGTAGATGTGAAAGATATGAATAAAAAATGATGTTATTCAGCCAGCTCACAGACCTCTATTTGCTTCCTGTTTTCGGTCGAAGCCCACAGTAGTCGATTGTCGATCTCACATGCGATCATTAGTAAGTATCATCTCAAACCTCCTCTGTGTGTTCAACATCTGATTCGGATGAACTATCCATTTGAGCTGATATTCTCAGAACACCACACAGTGGTAGGTTTGAGATGATATTCACCAATAATCATTATTGGTGTTAAATTGGAATTAACTCGACAATCGGCCGAAAACAGGAAGCAAATAGAGGTATGTGAGTTGGCTGAATTAACATCATTTTTATTCATATCTTTCACATCTACTGCAGTCAGATTGACCGTGGTAACTTTTAATAACACCACTCACATGGGTGTGCACTCGTAATGACAAATCAAGGATGTTAAGAGGTTAAAAGCAGGTTTAGAACATGCCCAATTGAAGTCAACAGGGTGTGAATATTAAAAAGACGATAACACGGTGTAGGCAACACTGTTTTTTGTCGTTTTTGTCTGTACTGATAGCACTCCAAATGTACAAAAAAAAATTAGCTCAATGTTAAAATTGAGTTCTCCTTTAAATGCAACAGAGGAATTGACCAGTCTAAAATTAATGAGGCAGCTTCATTTTCATTTATGTGTGTATTCAACACACATAAACACGCTTTCTAGGTTAATGAGTGCAAAGTTACTTTTTCATCTGCCGGACATTGCCAGCCTCAGTTCTCAAAGTCTATTTATGCTTAAATGCATCGAAATTAAATCGTTCTCAACTGATTTTGCTTCAAGACCCACATAGACAAGTGCTCACCATACCAAAGTTGTTACAAAAAAAAAAAAAATTAAAATCATATAAAAAAACATGTATCAATATTACCAAAAACTAGATAGGCAACATCAATATGCTAAATTATTCAAATGATATACTAAAAATATGCCTGTGAAAATTTTTAATGCCTCAAATTTGATTATTTGCATACACAATCTAAAAAAAAAAAAAAAAAAAAAAATCAGGGACTCGGGGTCACAAAATAATGAGGGCAAGAAAGACCCAACATATATTTGTAAATGTGAAGTGTAGATCAGTGCCAGCTGCAAAAAACACAATTAACCAAGTATAGGCTCTGTGTTTACAAACAACATTGTGTTCTTAATGGCCTTTTCTACGGAGATGTTGACCTTAAATACTTATCTCCAGCTTCCAAAGTCTAAATCCAGCTGAGAGGGACAACAGTACTGACAACAGTTCAGCAAAAATAGCAACAAGCTGATTTAAGCTCTGAAAGAGAAGACCGCAATACTGCAGTCAGAATGTGTGATTTTGAATGTGAGTGGTTCTAGGTCTTGGCTTTCCAGCCAATAAAATTCCTGGAAGATAATCCTGCATTACAAATTGGAGCTAAAATTACTCAGCAATAAGCTTTGAGTAGCTCAGTATACAAAGGCTTTAGGTTTCCTGGGACATTTAACAGTCTGCAGATTTGAGACACTGACAGATAAGCTCTATAGGAAAGCACCAGTATAACATACTATATATCATATGAGAAAACAAACTACAATTTTAATGGAATATGCAAGTGTCTGAAAATGCAGATGTATTTAAGAAATGACTACGGTAAAAATAGAAGAGTACTCTAGGACCTTAAAACATGTGCTGGCTTTTATTAATGGGTACAACTTAAATATTTATCAAGTGGTCATAAGCAGGGAAGTCAGAAATACTGTGAGTATGCCAAACACGAAACTGGTGAATATGAATATAGGCAATAAATAAAACCAATTTATAATCCTAAATAGGTTTATAGTAAGATTTCATGTAATGAAATTACAGCATATAGGGTTCAAAAATCTAGCTGCTGTTTGTTGCTTTTTTGTGGAAAAAATAGGCTACACTTACTGTCCCAAAACCTTAGCCATTGATTGGAAATTGATGTTTAATGTCAAGCTATACCAAGGCAGCTCAATATGTTTTTCAGACACAGCCAAGTAGGGATTTATTCAATGAAATGTTAATGATTCAATGTCAAAGTCAGATAACCACAGCTTCTGAAGAAACCAAATACCCTCCAGAGTTTAAGACATCTCAGCTCAGTAAAAGTACCAGTGTAACCGTGTAGCCATTAATGGGAAAGTTGAGCCAGACACCAAAAATAGTGTCGGTAAAAAAAACCTCTCTGCATATATGGGTCAGTGACATTTCTCGTCTGGATCTATAAAGTTAATAAAAAATACATTAAAAGGCAGGGTGAACATTTTTCCAGATTCTAAATTAAAAGTAAATTTGATTGTTTATTTTATAAAAAGGCTGCCTTAAGGCTGCCTTAGGGTGAGTGAAACGTTAGCTTTAAGCAGCTCAGCTATTTTTATTACCAAAAAAGCAGGGGAAATTAACCAATATGTGGAGTTAACCAATATGTTGTTTTCGAAAATTATGCAAATTCAGCATGGCGCAACCAACATGCAGAACGCTTGTCATGACAAGAAACAATTTAATAGTGAGGTATTTAAATATTAAATATTTTAAATATCTTACCTTTTTTATATAAAAATTGTTCTTATATATATATATATATATATATATATATATATATATATATATATATATATATATATTAGAACTATAATATATATATATATATATATATATATATATATATATATATATATATATATATATATATATATATAAATTATTATTATTATTAATTCGGTGGCATTTTCACTTGTTTTCGCGCAGCCGAGAGTCTGCTCAAAACATCATCATGATTGTCTGATGAGTAAATTACCCTATACAGCCGGTGACCCATTTGGCGTAGCCTACACGACAACGTAAATAGTAACTAACAATGTAAATACGTTTAAGTGGAGGTCATCAGTTTCACCTTGGCTTGGAAGTGTATTCCGTGTTGATACGCTTCCTCGTTGTGAAGCGGGACTCGCGAATCCGCCACATCGTCCACCAGGTTGTACCTGTTCCTCCCGTGCATTTTCATTGGGTCCCGTCCGGATGCTCGGCGAGAAATTTCTTCTGCCAGTCCTCAAGCTTCAGAACTACTAACAACTAAAAAAAGATAGCTCTAGTTCAACCAGAAAAAACAAGTCGCCGATACAAGAGCGACTCAAAGCGAGGGAGCCCATTATAGTAGCAGCCCGGGAAAAGCTCAATGGAATCACAGGCTCTTTCAGCACAAAAGAAATGGGTTGGGCGCCTCTATCCCCCTCTCAGGCATCAGCTGCGTTTATACAAGTTTGGCTTCGGCTCAAGTTGTTCAAGTACCTCAGCGAGGAAGTTTATTAAAAGATGTGTTATGGGTGAATTCTGCACGCCTCGTGTCCCTATGACATGCTTTATTTGCGTTGCTCTCTTATGCCTCTGATGCAATTCTCATCATGGAGCAAAGTTCCGTCTGCTAAATAACAGCATTCAAGTCTTTCAAACACCATTTAGCATAATAAAAGCGCACTTCCTTATAGTTCATCATTGATTACTTTCAAGAGAACACAACCAGTTCTCATAGCATAGTCTCATAGCCTATTTATTTAAAAGTTCTCAAAGGCCAAGTTTAAAACATCAACAATTTGTCCTGGATTCCTGGCTACAAGTCGTGTAGATTTTGCAGCTTATTTGAAAACAGATTCAGAAAATGTTTTGCATTTGCAAACAGGTTCTATTAAATTGGCCTTTTTGCTCCACAGTGAAAACATTCTTAAAAAGAGCATTACTGCATCTGTGAATAATGGATCAGAGACATATCCCTATTTCCAGAACACCCAGGACTCATGCTTTCAATGTTGCTGTGTGTTCAGCTCCTCCATACAGCTCAAGTCCTCATATTCCAGAGAAGGATAATGATACCTTTAATAATAATAAAAATAAAAAAATCTATATTCTATAAATCAAATTTGTTTTATTTAACAACTTTATTATTAAACTACTCCCTTCTACTGAGTTTAAAAGTTTAATTATTGTTATGTTGTCCACTTTTCTTCTGAATTTCTTCAATTATCTTATTTATATCCACTGAATATTTTTTACACTTAGTGAGTACATGTTCCACTCTGATTCCACACCAATCACACACTCCCACAGGATGTTTTCTTATTATATGCATTGTTGAATTAAGTCATATGTCCCAGTCTTAGTCTTGAAATAATGCAGTCTTCCTTCTCCCACTTGAATTAATAAAATTAATTGTAATAAAATTAAATTAATAAAATTGCCAGTTTTTATATATTTCCCTTTTAATTATTGATTTTACTTCTAATTTGCTATATTTAATTGGCATATAGTTTCCTTTGACATAGCCTGTTTTGCTAATTTGTCTGCTGCTTCATTCCCTGATACTCCAGTATGTGCCAAAACCCACAAAAACTGAATTATATTATTGGTCTGTTGCATCATAAACAATATCTGTAGGATCTCCAAAACTATTTATTGTCTAGTTTCTGATTTTTGAGCTTCCAGAGTCCAGACCCATCAAGGCTGAACTTGAATTTGAACATGTTAAACTTATATTAATTCCCATTTCATTTATTTTATTCAAAGATACCACAATTGCTAGTAACTCTCTTGTAAACACAGAGACATGATCTGTTATTCTTTCTCCTCTCACATTCATTCTTGAAATGATGCTATCCCCACCTGCCCATTCTGTGGATACTTGTGCATCTGTGAAAACCTGTAGCTACATTGGTTATACTTAGTCCCAATATATTCTCTTGTCAACTCTACTTCTAACACCCTCTTCTTTATCTTGTCTTGATACCAATAAGAATAACTCTATATTTGGTTGAGGTAAAATCCATAATGGTGTAGTTGGTAATATAACTGCTGGAATAACACTAACCTCACTTAATTTCATACCCTGCACACTAAATCATTAATGATCCAACCAAAACTGTTAACTTTATTTTTTCCCATGTTCCCAACATGCTTCTAATATACCCTTTGTTGGATGGGTATCCTTCTGACCTTTAAGGTTTGCCCAGTATGTCAGTATCAGTTGCTTCCTTCTCAAGTGAATTGGCATCTCCCCCATCTCCACCTGTCTAAGCCTTACCTTAAGCCTTACATTACTCTTAAGACTTAAAATCCTTGCATTTTTGTGGGTAGAGCACTGTAAGCACTTTGAAAGTTCACTTTTTTGAACGTTCACTTTAAAGACTATAAAGTGCAACCGAGGGTTTGTGAGAGAAAAGTTTGACAGCTTGTCTTTCAATAATTACACAAGTGCTCCCTCTGCTGCATCACAGAGGTATGATGTGGCCATTCTTGGGTTTAAGATAGAAGACTAGGATAGATCGAGATAGATATCAGATACTGAGATTTTTTATGTCATGTTTTTGTATGTTTCCCATTCATTGCCACCACTGAATGATCTATAATGTCATTCTATAAAGAACAGGGATTGCAATTTGCAACACATCGACGTATTGACATAAAATCATGAACATGAAAAATAGGCAATTTTAAAAAGTGCATTATAACAATGGGACTTAAAAAACAGTATAATAGATATATAAATACTTTTTGTATTTATTTTTATTTTTATTGTTAGGCTGTAATGGCTAGAATGGAATTTTCGCTTCGCGAAATAGAACGAACCAGTTCAGTGCAATATGTTGCTGCCTTGTGCCTAGACGGCTTCCGTTAGTTGCGTTACGTTGTCAACAGGACCAAAACACCAGCAGCGACAGCACACGGGAGCTTTACTTCTGGTCAGTTCGTTGGCCATCAGCTGACACCTCACTTGTCCGGCTGCATTAACCCTGCCACGTCTTGGCAAACAGCAGGTAAACGGAATGCACGCGATGTTTTTATTTGGATATACGGCGACTGTTTAAAGCGCGAGAGCAGTCGATGCTCATCATCGGCACTTTAAAACTGAACGAAACTGACAGGGGGTATGCGGTGATGCGCCCAGCTATGCCCTGCGCTAGTCTTCCCCATATATTTATATAATCTCCCAACATGTGCTGTTAGTTGAGTATTTTATATAGAATGGGATGAATTAAGTACAATTGCATTTATATGCAGCGTTTAGTGTTATTATTACAGGCGGTCAAGAGCCTATATTTCCCAGTTAAAGGAAACTGGACAGCTCTTGTGCCTGGAGCCACTCCTGTCCCGTTAGCACACTGTAGTGAGTGATGTGCTATCTGCTTTAGTTTGGGCAGCGCCAGCTGGTCCATGTTAGCACCTTATGCTAGTAGATGATCATATTCGTCAATCTAAATGAGATAACAAACCACCCGACCATTAATGAACACTATGAGCGATCACTATGAGAGAGTGAAGATTGAACTCCAGCAGATGAAGGCGATGGAGAGCGAGGCCGCGGCCGACGAAGAGCAGCTGTCCCCGGCCTCAGTGTCTTCAGTTCCCGCTGACGCGGCTCGGAGAGACCTCTCCAGAAGTAGCATCAATGGGAGAAGTCGGAGTAAAAGTAGGAGCAAAGCTGACGGTCATGAGAGACAGGTGAACGGCAAACTAATGTCAGATCTGACGCCACAGAAGTCAGACTATTCACATGAAAAAGTACAAAGCTGTGCGAGCAACGTACACAACATTAAAGGTACGTTAAGTCTTTTAAAGGGCAAACCGGCGACAAACGGTCACGTTGAGTCATGCCAGAGACAGACAGAAGGGAAAGTGGACGGGAGCAAGGGGGCCAAAAAGAGGAGAGCTGTGACCGTGGACACATCTAAAGCGAAGACGTCCCTCGAAGCGCTGAAAATGAGCATCAGACAGCTGAAGTGGAAAGAGGTGAGAGCACCCCTAATGTTCTGACACCAGACAAACATAGACTTATTTACTTTTTATTCCGATTTTATAGTAGGCTGGCCAATCATTGATCTGGGAATTCTTGGATTTGGATTTGAAAAAAAAATAATCATTCATTCCATTAATTTTAAAGTAGCCTGGCTTGACTTATTATGAAAATCTGACCTTTTCCGTGTTTAAGTGCCTGGGTCCCCGATGCATATCCCAGAATATGTGAAAAGTGACATACTTTGTTGAAAAAGTTTTGGTAAATTGGAAAAGTAACTTTGTTTTGGTAAGCCTTTCTCTGCAAGCATGTAGTAAGTAGGTATAGTAAGCATATAATAAGTAGGTATTCGGTGCAGGGGGAGGAGAGCACATTACAGATTATTTAAAAAATGATACTGTCTTGCTGGGAAATTAATTTACTAAAGAAAACGAACTATGGTAATCATTTGGAATATTTTGTATTTTTTTAAAATCTGAATGATGGGTGATATTAGGGGTATATTAGCTGGATCTGATTTTTGAGGGGGTCATAACCCCCGTAAACCCCGTGCAAATTATGCGCATGCATACAAGTCACTGAAATGAATCAACGTAACTCCACAACAACTACATGTATCCAGTCCACTAACCATCCAGAAACGTTCAGGTGCAGTCTCTGTCTAAAAGTTGCAACCTCTTCCTGAGTCTCTCCTTAAGGCTGCACTTGGCAAGTTATTTTTGAGATTTTGAGTGAGATTATTCATGCATTTTGTTATTGCCTGTGTCTTGCCAAATTTTGACTTCCTACCAAACTATTACCCCCTTGTTGAAGTCAGTACCTGATTGCCTAATCTTATCCCCACCCCCAATTCTAACCCCTCCCCCAGACCCCCATAACTAATCCTAATCCTACCAATAGGGTGGTAATAATTTGGCGGGGTCAGAATTCGGCACAACATCGGAGTATCTGAAACTTGTGTAAAGGATCAGCTCTCTTCTGATAGGAGGCAGGGAGCAGTAGCTCATTTGCGTTTAAAGGGACACACAAAAATTGCACATTTTTGCTCACACCCAAAAAGGAGCAAATTTGACTAGCTAAATGGTCTGGGTGGTATTTTGAGCTAAAATTTCACAGACACGTTCTGGGGACACCATAGATGTATATTACATCTTGTAAATAGGGGCATTGCAAATTGGTATTTCTTTCAAAACTCGTAAGACAAAGTGATTTCTAATTTGAGTGATAAGTCAAAACCAATTCAAACATTTATTTGATTGATTCCTTAGCAAATCTGTCTAGCTATATTGGTCAAAAAGTGGAAGAACCTGTGGATGCAACACCTGTACAGAAGCTTAACTGCTTCAATGTAAAACGAGTATCCGTTTTAATCCTACAGTTATCCCTGATGTCACCATAAGCTCACCCCTCAAGACCCTTAAATATTTACTTCAGGAAGTAGTAGATCTTTCATTTGCCCTTGTTTTATTCAATTGATGACATACAAGGCTGTAATACACCACACAACTTTTGCATTGTTTGGTCACAGACTAAGCTAATATTTTGAGCCAATTTTAAAACACATATTGCTGCTATGTGTCTTCTCGCAACATGGCACAGATTTCTGTATAATTTTGTTGTATTTGGAACGACTTATAAGACTTGTAATGGCAGTTTTTCTCTGTAACTGTTTTCAAAGTCTGCAATTGTATGATTTCAAAGGTAAACAATTCTGCCTGGAATTGCTTTACTTTTAATGTATCTCTTATTCTGTGTTTCGTAATATTATTATAAATATACTAGATCAATCCATTGAACGTATCTGCACTTTCTTTAGGCTCCCACAATGTAATCAAACACTTACTCATGGCCTTTTGGCTATACATTTCAACAGACATTACCAGTCTTTAAGCTTGTCCTTCCACACTTGACGAACACCCGTATATGGTTACACTCGACCGTTTGTGTGAAGTCACTCTGCATTAAAAAAAGAAATGCTCATAAATACATTGATAAGCTGTCAAACTATACCATGCATGAGTTCTATCTGTGTGGTGCACAACACCTGGCAGGCTGGAGGTAGTGAACGGTCCTGCTGAATGAACGTCTACACCCCATTCTACTCAACTCCACTGAAATATTACGAGTCTTTGTAATTCAAAGCTGCCTTGTTAAAGGTCGGTTTCAAGTTTAAGCGTATCCATTATACCTTTTATCCTGTCTGCTACAACAAAGGCTGATTCAAGGGCAGGCGGAGTTCCCACCTGCAGTTTTGAAAAGTTTTGAAGATATATCAATTCCTGGAAGTTATTTAGAAACATATTGATCCAAAGATTAATTGTGGCAGTGAGAGACAAAGTATAAACTGTAAGCGGTTGAGTATAAACCAAACCCCAATCATAACTATAGTTCATTAATATTACTCGGTACTTATTTGAGTGAGTACAATGTAACCAAGTCACCTTAAAATAAAGTGTAACCGAAATACTCAAGTGCTTTATGTCTCTGATAGACAGCATGTTGAAGCCGGTCAGGCCGGCATTTTCACACTCTTCTCGAAAAGCGATGACATGACTCATTCAAAACATCTATTAGGTAGTTTGGGTGTTCCAGGAAAAATGCAGAGCCTGTTCGTGAATATTAGTGAAAAATCCCTTTTTAAAACTGTTACTGGTAGAGTGTTGTAAATATCATAAAGGGTAACACTTTATTTTAATTGCACACTTTTAGACAATCCACCAACTAAGTAACTTTGCGACTATGTCAACTAACTCTAATAAATTTGCAACTACATGTCAACCAACTGTCTTTAGAGTATTATTATAGTCCGGGTTTAGGATTAGGGTTAGCAGAATAAGTTGACATGTTCTTGAAAGTTGCTTGCAGTTAAATGCATATGTGTATGATATGTGTCTTCAGTGTCACATGATTCTTCAAAAATCATTCCACTATGCTGATTGGATGCTCAAGAAATTTATTATTTATTATTATCAATGTTAATAACAGTGGCGCACTTTTCCCCCAAGGATTCTTATGAATAGAAATCATCTTCACATAGATGAATAGAAAGTTCAAAAGAACAGCATTTATCTGAAATAGAAAGCTTTTATACATTACACACTACCGTTCATCATAAGTTTTGGGTCAGCAAGGATGTGTTAATTGCATCAAAAGTAACAGTAAGGACATTTATAATGTTACAAAAGATTATATTTAAAACAAATGCTGTTCTTTTGCACTTTCTATTCTTCAAAGAATGCTAAAAAAATGTACACAACTTTTTCAACATTGATAATGATCTATCGATCTGTCTGTCGATTGATCGATCAAAATAAAACGTTAAAACTCCCTTAGTGAGGAATGAGGAAAGTGCTTTTTAAAGGGTTATGCATTGATGATAAAGTGTAGGTTGAATTAAATTTTTTTTTTTTGCTCCAAGTTTGGAAGATTTTGTCACACTAGTTATTCTCATTGTTTCATGACAGTTTCACGTGTCTTTGCTAAACAATTCTAAGTAACTTAATTTAGTTAAGGCTAAAGGTGATTGGATTGAAAAGGCATGTCCCCATTTCCTGACCTGCTCCACTGCAACTCTGACAGAGCGTTAGAGTCTTTGCTAACCCTATACTGGGAGCAATACATCATGATGCATCAAACTAATTTACCAAACAAAGCTAACATGCTAATATTTTGACAGAATTTTTTATTTTTGCGTGACATTCTGAAATCAGTCTGAATAAAGATAATTTAGAACTAGCCATTTGTGCAGTCAGTCCACTAACAATAAGTGCTGGTGGTCACTAAATGTGACAGATATGTCAATATTAATCCAAAGAAGGTACTGCCCTGTTCAGTTTTATCCTGCCTCAATATTTATTAAAAGATAATGCAACAAGTAAAAAACAAAAAACAAACAAACAAACAAACAAACAAACAAAAAAAAACATTGTGTTTCAATAGGAAAAAGAAATGAGACCATTTTTGTGTATGCCAATTTCATGCAGTGATCTCTCAAAGTCACATGTTGGCATTAGTGCTGCAAAAAAATTTCTGTAATTTTGATTAAAGCAACTGGAGTGAGTAAAGGTCACTTGTTAATTGTGTTTTTGAACACACACACACACACACACACACACACACACACACATATATGTTGGAGACTGGAGAGAGACAGCGACTGAGCATGGTCCGCATGTTCTCTTTGGAAGTGTTTCAAGCTCTGTTTGGCTGCCTGTTTTGATCCTGTCAGTGTCTCAGTGATTAAGACAATCAGGTTTAATTGTGGATTGTGTAATGCAGACATTGTTTCGAGAGGATCGATCCCCTCTAATTGAATGAGAGCCGATATTGACAGATAGACTTATTACAACACACTATATTAAAGGCACAGCTAAATGTGTTGTTTATTATGATGGGCTTATGTGAAGATTATGTGAAAATAAAACTTTTAAAGTTATTATAATATTGAAGCCTGTTAAATGCTAAAATGATGGCTTTCAATTAAACTGTTAAATGGCTATAATTACTCATTTCATCCCAAGAAAAATCCCTTTTAATAGAGACATCAGTAACAGCATTCATTGATACGGCCTTCGTAGCACTTGGTAGAAAAAATGCAATTAAACAAATTAACATCTTTATGTTGTTTTTATATGAATGTAAAGAGATTAATTTAAGATGTTCAGTGTGAAAATATGTATTACAAAATGAAATATTATGTTGGGTGCTATTAATCATGATTAATTACAGACAAATATATAGAGGCAGCACTAGTGGGCACATTTTCACAACTGTATATGTGTAAACCTGTGGATACTCCTACCTGATCACAGATTTTAGGCTTCCTCTGTGCACTAGGTGACCAATATAGGAACACCTCCTCCATGAGTCTGTTAAACAGTGACATAATCCCCCCAGAATATAGCTCAATACACGTAACCTAGCCTATACTAAGCACACTACCTGGATCCTGATTACTGCCCTTGATCTGTATCGCGCTACGCACATAATGTTGCATAGTCACATATACAGGGTCTCAGAAACGTGATCAGTGGACGATAACTATAAAGATATAGTTCTAAAAATCATCTCACCATTGATGTATAGCAGTTCTTACCACAGCTATAATGATAACAACATGTTGAATCATATCCAGCTGATGAATGATAAAAAAAAAAAAAAAAAAAAACTGACAGTCAATCAGAATCAATCCTGCTACAATGAGCTCAAGAATTTAAACGAGAATTGAGAAAAATGCCTGTTTCGTGTGCTGCTTGGGGCTGTACAAATCACCACACAATTGAAAACAGGTCTCAAGGAATTATCTTTCACTACACAAGTAAGACTGAACATTTGTTTCTGGTTGTATTTGGTCATGATATAATTAGTAATAGTAACGTTCAGAGGAGAAAAACCACGAAATTTAAAAATACTACTGTTATTATGTCAAGAAATGTAGTTTTAATAGTTTTTCAGTAAACAATGTAGTTGTTTAAAGCTCAAATCTGTGGTTTAAATACTAGGTATCTTAGTATCCTAGGTACAGTACCTTTAAGATGTGAGATCAAGGGGCCCAACGCACATGTACCCCGCCTGGAATAGCCTTATGTGCTTCTGACATTTGATGACAATTCCTTATTAAAAAAAAAAAAGTTTTATAAGTGTAACTATCGCGATGTTAAATAACTAGAGATGGAACTTTGTGTACACCACGTATAAACCACTGAAATCAGTTGAAAAATGTAATTTATGTCTTTATCCAGAAAAACCACAGCTCAGTGTTTTACTTGCTTTTTATCAGTGTTGTAGTCGAGACCACCTCACTCGAGTCCGAGTCGAGACAGAGACCAGAGAGAGTCGAGTCCGAGTCAAGACCGAGTCCATAGAGAGTCGAGTCCGAGACCAGAGACGGTCGAGTCCGAGTCGAGGCCGAGACCAGTGAGGGTTTATTACCTAATGTACTTTTATTTACCTAGAGAAATCCTTTTTTTTTGTTGTTTTTTTGTTTTTTTTTACTGAATTTACTTAGAGTTTAAAAAATATGATCAGTTTTGGGTAAAAAGGCCACATAGTGGTGTTAAAAGTAATTTTATTACAATTTGTCATGCGCAGTTGCGCACTAAATCACCAATCACTGGGCGTGTCAATCAATTTAAAAAATATATTTTATTAACATACATTAATAATCATGGAAAATATTTTGAATTGAACTCGAGTGGACTCGGGAATAAGTCCGAGTCCTAAAAAAAAATGTTCGAGCACGAGTCAATTCCATGCACACGAGTCCATGACAAGACCAAGACCATTAAAATATGGTCTCGCGACCGAGTCCAAGACGAGTCCGAGTCTCGAGTACTACAACACTGCATTTTATTACAGTGAAGTCTTGCCCTCCACAAAACGCGTTGACGTATCACAGCCACGTTCCAAATCGGCCAATAGGACTTCTATGTATTTAGTATGTCTATGTGTATGACCACATGAGCTTAGCTATAAATTAATGATGGCGCATATCTAAACAACGTCTCTGTAACTGACACTGTTGCTGTTGTAGAAGTATTTTTTACTAAAGTTGTGTACTAAAATAATTAATGAAAAAAAAAACTCCTGCATATACTGAGCTGTTGATATTTTGGTAGTTTGTCATAAATGTATTGTTTTTTTACAAAAAAAAAAATGTTTTTTTGTATCCTTGTCAAAAGTAGGGTGTTTATTGTGTTGTGAGTGATAGTTCTCCTCCTGTATTTTGTCTCAATTCTCTTCTTTCTTTTGATCCCGCAGTTTCCGATAGGTAGGCGGACAGCCTGTGATATCTACTGGCACGGTGTCTCGTTTCATGACAATGAGAACATCGTCTCTGGGCAAGTCAACAAATTCCCAGGTAAACTTAACTAAAAGTAGGTGTTTAGAGATCTTGTCATACTCTCCAGCGTTAAAAAAAAAGAAGTTGCTGGCCAGTGCCAGCATTTTTGAGAATCACAAAAGTTTCATAGAACCCCAGAATATTTTGTTTTATGAATATGTGAACATTCAATTTATTAAAAGAAAGAACTGAGCATTTGCTTAAAAAAAAAACTAAACAAAAAAAACAACCAAACTATTCAGATATTCATGCTTTCTTTTTTTAATTAACACTTGAATGTGGGTAAGTTTAAAAACAACATTTTGCTAAAAAAAAAAGCTGAGAAAATCACAGACTTCAACCTGCATAAGCAATGATTTTATTGCTTGTTTCTGCACATTTTTTTGCCTGTGTTTTGATCAGGAGATTCTGTACTCTTTCAGAAGATGTGTTATAGCGCTCTCTACCATATAATAGTGAAAACACGGAAAGCCGGAAAATTACATCAATGGTGGGGAAATGGTGCCATATAAATGACAGTAAGGTCCGTCAATAGTGGGGAAAGAGTTAATGAGGACTCTACTATTAGTAATTGGGACTGTTTCAGTCATTTTACTCTTATTCCCACTCTGAAAATTATAAGAAAATTATTAGAATTTAAATGACGGGATCGGCTATTAAAAGGTCATTCAATCATAATTTTAAAATCACAATGGTATTTGCTTTCAAAATGGTTAATCCGGTATTACTGGAAGGCAAGTGGTGCTATTCTGAAATTTTTCCTGCAAAATGACCTATTTGAACTAAAAATTAAACTAAAAAATAAACTGAATTAACTGAAAAAATAAATAAAAGGAAACAAAATTATTAATTCAAACACAATGATTAGTTCTGCCAAAAATAAAGGAAACGTGCACTGTGGTGTTAGAGTAGAGAACATAGGGAAATCAGAAACAGTGCACAATATATTTTTGGGAACACTTTACAATAAGGTTCATTAGTTAACTACATTAGTTAACATTAACTAAGAATGAACAATACTTCTACAGCATTTGTTATTCTTTGTTAATGTTAATTTCAATATTTACTAGTACTTCATTAAAATCTTATTAAGATTAGTTAATGCACTGTGAACTATTTTGTCTGAAACAATGAACAGCTGGATTTGTATTAACTAACGTTAACAAAGATTAACAAAAACAGTAACAGATGTACTGCTCATGGTTAGTTCATGTTAGTTAATACATTAACTAATGTTTAATAAATGAACCTTATTGTAAAGTGTTACCATATTTTTTCTACATGCTGTTTTAGACAGAAACTGTTTTAGTTTTTAGGCTCACTCAGATGTGGGATATTTTTATTTATTATTACAAGCAGGTATCATATTGTTCCTTACCATGGCGACTGCTCATGTGCTTTCTTTAAACACGATATTACCATAATACCGTGACAAAATACAGTGAATATCTAAAAAATAGCTTTGATCATTTAACCTGGCAAGCAGGAGATTTTCTAAATTAAAACAATCTCTTTAAAGCATTAAGGATGGGGCTGTTAAACATGTGGTTGTTATACTGTTGTAAATAAAGTTAAAAACAAATGATTGGAAAACAGTTTTGATGTCATGAACTGATATAACAATATATATATATATGAGTAAAAAAAAGAACTAAAAAAACATTGGATCACAGTGATCTGACCTGTTCGTGTGGTTGAAGACGTCCCACTGATTTGGGCATGGAGTGATATTTCAGTAAGGTCGACACAAGCAACAGACACATTTAGTGTCCTGTGGTTCTGATTCCTGTGGAAACAAAAATGCTGTTTCTTGTTTCAAAGATCAGTGTTCATCTGCTTCCTAATTATAATTACTAAAACTGAAACTAAGTATATAAATAAACCCAAAAAAATGAACTATATTAAAAACAAAACAGAAATACAATTCTAAAATTAAAATTTTAATCAAAAACAAGACTAGCTTTTATCAGACACATTTTCTTTGAAATAAAGTTAGTGAGTAATGTTGTGCTTACTTTTCGAGGCAGGTTCTCAATCATATGATGAGTATTGATTACTGGACTGTTCTAGTTTTCAGCGGTGGAGCCATAAAGGAGTTTCGAGGGCTGCTGACTCATAGGTTGGATGTAATATGGCTGTTTTCATAGCTGTATTGACAGTTGCTTTCACACAGACAGCATTTCCAAGCTGTGTGCCAGTGTGTGTGCTATGAAGCTATTGAAATCAAATGAACAAGTGATTTAATGAAACTGCTGGGAAATAGGGAAATCTTTTTGAGAGAATAATGTCCCAGTAGGGCCATGGAATGATGGGGAGCTGCATCCGTTCTCTGACCTTTGTTCAGTCTCTCTAAGACTTCACTGTTTTCTCATCAACTGTCCTGTTCGGTCAGCAGGAATGATAGAGATGCTGCGGAAGATAAACCTGAGTCGTGCTGTGCGCACCATGCAAGAGCTGTTCCCGGAGGAGTACAACTTCTACCCACGCTCCTGGATACTGCCCGAAGAGTACCAGCTCTTCTCCACACAGGTACAAGCTCAATGAAATGAAGTGATAAACTCATGCAACTCATTTAATGGAGCCACATTGTCTTCTTGCTAGATACCTAGTCAAAGTCTATTCTATTTGCTGTCGTCCCCTGCAATGTTTCTCTCAGTGGTGTATCTATGCTGTGGTAGTAATTGGTCAGGACAGAATCACAGTCAAACCAGGTTAAGCAGTTTAGTGGCCACTGGCCAGAAACAGCTAATTGTGAATGACAAGTTTGTTACAGGATCTTATAGTTACGGGATTTGCATCTTCAATCCCCTTCTGCATGTCACGGTTAGCTATGTGCTTCATTTGCTTAGATGAGCTGCTTACAGGGGATTTTCTCTTACACTGTCCGGTTTAATCAATTTAGTTTAAATCAAGTTTTTACTCTTGATTTCTCTTTTTGAGATAAATTATTGGTTGTTTATATTTGTTATTACATGTACATATTTTGTTTTGAGCTTAAGTGAGGCAAGACTTTAGAAATGAGAAAAGCTGCAGAGGGCAGCAAAGATCTGCAGGAGGTTCTTCAAAAAGGGAGCAAAAACAAATATTTGCTAATGCATTCTGCCTGAAGAAAACCATTGCATTAGTTGGAAATATGAGGTTTAGTTTGCTAACCATAATTCGATTAGCGTACTGTCAAGAGCACTCACTGCCTTAAAAAAAGTAGCAGAACAGTTGGATCAATATTGTTTTACTTTGTAATCTTGAAATGTGTTATCATTCAGAGCTCTCCAAAGGAGTAGTTCACTTTAAAAAACTTTTGCTGATAATTTACTCACCCCCATGTCATTTCTTTAGTTGAAGAGAAATGAAGGTTTTTGATGAAAACATTCCATGATTTTCTCCATATAATGGACTTCATTGGGAACCAAATGGTTCAAGGTCCAATTGAGAGTTTCAGCACAGCTTCAAAGGGCTTTAAATGACACCAGACTTTGAATAAGGGTCTTATCTAGGACCCTTCGAGTCATGACTCGAAAAAAGATTTGTTCATTTTGATGAACAGGAGAGTCACGAACACTCATCATAGAACAGAGCAAGGCGAGCATTGGTGCTTATAAAACTTAAACTTTTTAATTTATTTTTGAAATGACTGATGGTTTCGCTAGATAAGACCCTTATTAAACCCTTTGAAGCTGCAATAAAATTCTCATTTGGATCTTGAACCGTTTGGTTCCCAATGAAGTCCATTATATGGAGAAAATCCTGGAATGTTTTCATCAAAAACCTTTATTTCTTTTCTACTGAAGAAATAAAGAAAGACATGGGGGTGAGTAAATTTTCAGCAAAAGTTTTCTAAAAAGTGAACTACTCCTTTAACTGGAGAAAAATACTGTTACGCTATTAATACGCTAAATACTGTTCATGTTAACCATTTCAGACCCTCACATTAGTAAAACAATGATTTTGCTTTTATTTATAGTTTACTCAAAATAACTTGTAAGTTATATGTATTTATAAGCTATTCTGAAAAGTCAAAAATAAAATTATTAATAATGTTAAATTAAATTATCACTTTTGGTTGATTATAATTAAGGACAGAATTTAGAGTAGAAATGAGGATTAATTCTTTTTTTTTTTTTTGGAAGATTCGTCTCCTGAAGGATAACGATTCAACCCTCAAACCCACTTTCATTGTCAAACCGGACAGCGGATCCCAAGGCGACGGCATCTACCTCATCCGTGACCCTGCTGACCTTCGGGCTATCTCAGGTTCTCAGATCAAACAAGCCGTTGTTCAAGAATATATCCAGAAACCCCTGCTCATCGATAAGTTGAAGTTTGATATCCGGCTCTATGTTCTGGTCCGCTCGTTGGAGCCTTTAGAGATCTACATTGCTAAAGAGGGTCTGTCCAGGTTCTGCACAGAACCCTACCAAGAACCCAGCCAGAAGAACCTTAGTCATGTTTTTATGCACCTTACCAACTATTCCCTTAATGTGCACAGCGGGAACTTTGTCCACTCCGACAGCTGCAGCACGGGCAGTAAACGCACCTTCTCTAGCGTCCTCTATCGCATAGCATCTAAAGGAGTGGACATCAAGAAGGTCTGGTCAGACATTATTGCTTTGGTCATCAAGACAGTAATTGCACTTGTGCCTGAACTGAAGGTGTATTACCAGGCAGATATACCGCCTGGAAAACCAGGACCGACATGTTTCCAGGTATATTTGCAATGAATTCTTTTGTGTTTGTGATGCGCTTTTGCATTTAGGTGTCCCACATACAGGTCATTCAAATGCAAAGAATGAGCACACACCCATATGCTGTTAACTATGTTTTTCCTTCAGCAGGCCAGCCCTAATCCTCTGCAAATCGCTGGTTTTCGAAGTCATTAAAATCTAAATAACAGAAGATGATGTGTCCCAATTTTAGATCCTGGGTTTTGATATCCTGCTGATGAAGAACTTGAAGCCTGTTTTACTAGAGGTCAATGCCAATCCCAGCATGAGGATTGAACATGAGCAGGAGGTGAGGTTGCAGATGTTCTTTGAACATGATGTGAAATAAACAGGTACTGTGGCAGAACTGTTGTAAAGATTATAGATTATATCATCAACATGTCAAAAAAAAAAACATTTTATATACATTACTGTTAATCTGGGGTTAGTAAGATTTTTTTGTTCAAGAAATTAATACTTTTATTTAGCAAGGATAAATTAAACTGATCAGTAGTGACAGAAAATTTATAGTATCCTGTAAAAAAGTGACTGTAAAAAAGCAATGTGTGTATATAATATATATATATATATATATATATATATATATATATATATATTAGGGCTGTCAAAACGATTAATCGCGATTAATCGCATCCAAAATAAAAGTTTCTGTATACATAATATATGTGGGGGCACTGTGTATAATTATTTTGTATATATATATAAAAAACACACATGCATGTATATTTAAGAAAAAAAATATTATTTTATTTAAAATATTTATATATAATATAAATTATAAATAAATCTATATACAGAATATACATGAAAATATTTCTTAAATATATACAAGCATGTGTGTGTATTTATATATATATAAAATAATTATACACAGTGCACCCACATATATTATGTAAACACAAACTTTTATTTTGGATGCGATTAATCGCGATTAATCGTTTTGACAGCCCTAATATATATATATATATATATATGTATGTATGTGTATATATGAAGAGTTCAGATGCAAAAGCCTCTAAATGCCATTTGAAATTTTCTTCTAAAATGACCATTTTTATCAAACTTGTATATTTAAGTTCAGTAATTTCACTTAAATGACAATTAATAGGTAATCTTCATTGAAATTAAAGTGAAATTACTGAACTTAAATATACAAGCTTGATAAAAATGGTCATTTTAGAAGAAAATATCAAATGGCACTTAGAGGCTTTTGCATCTGAACTCTTCATATATGTATGTATGTGTATATATATATATATGTATGTGTATATATATATATGTATGTGTATATATATATATATATATATATATATATATATATTAGGGGTGTAACGATTCATTTTAACAACGATTCGATTCGTATCATGATTCATGGTTGTCGATACGATTCAAGGACGATATTGGTTAATTTAGAACGATACGATCCGAAACGATTCAGTGACTTGAAATCGATTCAGTAACTTTTTAGCCAAAAATTCAACCATTGTGACTGAAATAAGTACCTGAAATTATTTATTTATTATTAGGTTATAAATATTATTAACCTGGTTAATTTAGAATTTCTCTAAAATTTCCAAACCCATATACTCCCGGAGAAAACATCTATGAACCTATTAATATGAATGATTTTTAAGTTTGAACATTCAATACAGATACAGATTTAACTGTGACTTGAAAAATAGCTTAGAATTAAATAAAACCACTTTTCCTAGAGGAGAACACATTCTACTTTTCAATGAATGATGCATTCTTTATAAATACTTGCATACATCATGCTTTTATTCTTTCAAGTAGACAAATTTATTTGTATGAATTAAATATAATTAATCCTTATTAAAGCTATTAACAAACAGTGAATGCTTTTCTCTTTTTCTTTTGTCGCTTGAATATTTAGGACACAGACCGCATTAGGTTTATTGCCACTGTCACATCATGTCCAATGACATATGCGGATACAATTGCACTGATGCACATCCGATACATTCACAACTGTTTAATTAATACATAACCGACATAGTTTACAGTACATGAATAACATTACTCTCCAAAATGGACATTTAGACATAATGTTGAGTGTATTTTTGCATTCAGACTCGAAAGAGAGCACAATTCATTATACTCGCGAGCTGAATAGGTGTCTATCTGCGTGGTTGGACGTTTGGGTCGGTCAAGTGTGAACGCACAGAAATCCCTTTTTTGCATCGTCACTCTTATTCAGATCTGCATACTCTACTACTCATTCTGCCAGACGTTGACATATTTGAACGTTTTATGAGACCGCTGGGTAGATCAGCACGTTACAGTCTGTGCGCGTTACCACACGGGGTAGGGGTCGCTGTTGGGCAAAAACTGAATTCCTGCATAGTGTGCCTTTAAATTGTAATAGTATTTCATAATAGTTCTGTTTTTCTCTATGTTTGATCAAATAAATGTTAGCACAAGACTAACCAACCAACAAAAACTAAAACATTATTTTTTGACTAAAAACATAAAAAGAATCTTACTAACCCCCAACAAAAATGGACTGCACTTTTGTTTACAGGCTGAGGATGTAAACATGAGTTTGTTAGTATAATGATCATTGACACCATACTGTATGTTACAGGTGTCACCTGGTGTGTATGAATATGTACCGAGTCCAGTAGATGAGGAGGTGAAAGTGGGTGTGATCAGAGACACCCTGCGGCTCATGGACCCCGCTCAGAGGAAACAACATGTAACGTGAGTTATTGACTTGAAGACTTTTGGGTCAGTTGATGGTGTAGTGTGTGTTTGTGGGTGCGTGCCTACCAGTGCATATTGTCATCTTCGTGGAGCTGAAATAATGGCTTGTTGAGCTGCAGTCATAAGCCTTTTAGATGGGAAAATTAAATTCAGGAAATCCTCTGATGGAATTTATCACTTGTGTGGCCACTTTTCCCCTCTCTCTCTCAGTCATGGAAATGCGGACGGCCTCGTGCCCCATGAGCGGGATTGTGTCTCATGCATTCATCCTTTTTATTGTTGCTCATTGTACATGGCCACACTTCTACACTTAAGTGTCTGGGCCTGGGGGGAAATAAAAGTCAGGCTGCCATTGTTTCCAAGGAAAGTGTGGAGTCAGCTCAGAGTTTAATTGAGACGTGAGAGTGGAAAAGACTCTGTGTGCACATTTCTGTTTAATATCAGCTAATTTAGCCTTTAGATGTGCCTTTTTATGATCTAGCACAGTTGTCTGGTTTGTGGTGTTTAATCATGCTTTTCTTTCTCTCTGTTTTCTGTTCTTGATTATGAATAAATCATTGAATTATTCTTACTCAAAACTGCCAAGTATGTGTGTATATATATATATATATATATATACATATATACATACATATACATATATATACTCACTAATCTATTATTTAGTACTGTCCCGAGGAAACTTTCATGTTCACATTTATTCTGGAAGATAAAATAACTTAATTTTCACTCATTCTCCTGTACTATTGGTTCTTAATTGTTTCCTTCTCAATCACAGTCTTCACTCTTCAGTCTCATTCTTCAGAAACCATTCTAATATGACTGATATTATTTTTGTGGTATCTGTGATACTTTTTTCAGGATTTTTTTATGAAAAGAGTTTAAAAGTATAGAATTAATTTTAAACAGATATCTTTTGTAACTTTTACCTATTTTTACTCATTCAATTTATTGTATCCTTGCTGAGTAAAAATATTTTCTTTCAAAGAAAAAAGAAAAATCTTATTGACTCCAAATTTTTTAACAGTTGTGTACCTTATTTACACTTAAAGGCTGCATATTAGTAAATAGACGCTTATATTTAATAATAAAACTAACCTAGTGACAGCTGTTGTACAATTTTTGTTTGAAAGTATATAATGGCTATGATTGTTTTTTGTCCAGTTTGGATGATTTTAGGGTGTGTAAACACACCAAAAAAGGTTGTGTGATTTAGTTTATTTGTGTGATTTCATTTATTTTGTCTTGTGAAACATTTACATATGTTATGGAGATTCTTCTGGGCAGCAGTATATGAAGAAAAATAATAATTGTTCTTTAAAAAAAAAAGTAAAGTATATAAAACCGAAAAAAAAGAAAAAAAAAACACTTCCAGACCTCTAGTTCTGGACTATATTAGTATGTCATAAATATATTTACATACACAGATAAACAGTAGCTTCCCTGTAGGAATGTCTCTTGTGGTTGAAAAAACAAACTCATATTGGCCTAAAAGATGGAATGAATAAAATAAATCAAGTTCTTCACGCTCAGTCATAATCTCTTTCATCTTTTAACCTCATTCAAGTCATCCTGAAATAACAAACCTTCATCGGTGACGGTCTGAATCTACATGCCATGATCACAAACTCATCTGATTTGCTTCCTTTGATGCTTTTTGAAACTATTGTGTCATGTCTAATACTGACAAGTAGACAAGTCACTAAGGCTTTGCGAAGCCAGAATGTCTTCACTAGTGTTCTATAATGACAGTCTTTTCCTCGCAGACTTCTCAGTTATATTGGTGCTGTTCCACTACTTGTGATGTCGATCATCATGTGTCTTGTTGGACCAGTTTATCTTGCGTATTTTAAGAGACTTCTGTGGGAAAAAATTAGCTCAGATGACCCCGAGGTGATTAGATGTTACAATAAGTACAGTGATGCAAATAAGTTTGAACACCCATGCTGAAGTTACCTAAAAAGAGAAATAAAAAATAATCTTTTGGAAATTGATCTTAATGCCTTAATTAAAAAAAAAACAAAATGAGGAAAAATCCAACCTTTAAGGACACCAATTTTCTTTGTGAATAAATAATGTATAATTAATAAATACATTTTCTTTCTTAAAAGTCAGGACACCCCAATGTTAAATTTCCATAGAATCAGGCAGATTTTTCTTTTTAAAGGCCAGTTATTTCATGGATCCAGGATAATATGCACCCTATTAAAGTTCCCTTGGCCATCACATACCCTTCACCACTGGCGTGGGGTACTTTCCATAAGATCATCTCTCAATGCAAATCAAACCAGCTAGTAGGCTAACTGAAATAAAACCATGCCAATCTCTATATGGTGAAGGGTGTGTGATGATGTGGGGATATTTTAATTCCAAAGGCCAAGGAAACTTTAGTAGGATGCATAGTATCATGTGTGTTAATGTGTTAATTTATGTTGAATGTATTTTGTGAAGCAGAAAAAAACCCCTCAGATATGTGCGTGCTAAAGGTTGTGAGAGAGAAGACTCTTCCAGTCTTCAAGTAAACCTATTAAGTGTGTTAGTTAAGTCATTTCAGTGTCATTAGCACTTTTACCCTAAGTCTCGAGCCACAACCTTCAGGTCAGAAGCCATGGAAGGCATTACACTTACACTAAAAGTGCAGAGTTACTTACATCAGCGCTGAAATGCAGTCATCTACACACAACAAACTGCTTTTGGTTCCTCGGCCATCTGGGCTCAGTGCACGTATGAGAGGACTGCAGTTCGCTCTGTTGGTTTTGTGATTGTTAAATAATTGTTTTTCATTATGTTGTTCTGGGGTAAGTGAGAGAAAGAGGGGGACTAATGAGAGAAAATTGTAAGCCTTGTGGTTTGTGATGCTGTTCACTGAGGATTTTTATTTTATATTTTTTTTAGTTCTTTTGGTTTGAAGTCCTCCATTCTCCTACTTGACAGATTTTCTTTGTGTAATGCTGTCATCACAAAATCTTGTTTAGCTGTTTCTTACGTGACCTTGACTTTTTTTCCTCATCTAGTGTCTTAAATGTGACAAAATATAAAAAAAGAGAGAGGAAGAGAGAGAGAGAGTAACTTAGTACAATATATTTTATTGCATAGGACACCAGTTAAATTCGTTAAAGTTAGCGTGGTTATAAAGTTTCCATTATTACAATTTAAAAACAAATTATTTGTAAAATGTGTTTTAATATTTCTTTTTTAAATGCTTTATCAATTTTTCTGTTACTTGTTGAAAATAATGTGTGTGTATATATATATATATATATATATATATATGCTGCTTCCTTAATTAAGAGATCCAATGTTTCAGGTCTACAAAAATGATTTTGTGTGTGTATTGAGTTTAATCTTTGTTTCTGTGCCAACAGATTAAACACGGGGGGCGGTTCACCAGAAGACGCTATTGCTGTGGAGACGGGAGGTGATGAGAAAGAAGGCTTGATGGATTCTCTTCCAACTTTGTGTTTAAAACAAGTCTTCCCCAAATACACCAAGCAGTTTAACAACTTGCGGGTCGTGGAACGCATTGCTGCCATTTTCCTGCGCTTCCTTGGTGTCAAAGGAACCATGAGAATGGGGCCGACAAGTTTCCGAACCTTCATCAGGCAAGTCACTAGTTCCTGTATCTCGACTGTTAGAGGATGGCAGTGGCAAAGCCAAGGTTCTAACCTTCAAAGCAACATCGGTCAAATGAAGACATTTTAATCTAACAACAACCGTTACATTGATTGACACGATTCTGCATCCATAGAGCCTCTTAGCATTTCCATTGTCAGAATAAGGCAACATACGACATTAATCGAGTTGTCTCCTTTAGGAACTGCAAGCTGAGTAACAGCAGCTTCTCGATGGCTTCAGTTGACATCCTGTACATCGACATCACACGCCGCTGGGCTGGAATGCTCCCCGACTCCAGAGAAGCAGGCAAGCAGCCCACCGATCATGATGCAATTTACAGCATATCTTCACTCCCGAGGCTGACACACAATCAAAAAGCTGTTAAACAGCCTCCAATAAAAGACACATTTGCAACCGTTCATCATAGCGCATTTCCCCCTCACATGCAGTCATAAATGAGATCGTCAGGGGAGATAATTGACAAATAAATTCACTTCTTCGTTCATTTGCCCAGTACTTGTAAATTGGAAAAATACACGGCCAATCAACTAATGCCACATAACCAAATTTTCAAGCTCTGCCTCAATCTTTCATATTTTAATTTCTTTAATGTTTTTTTTTTTGCTTTCACATTGAAAAGATACTTTTAGTAAATGGGAACATTGTACGTGTGTGTGTGTGTGTGTGTGTGTGTGTGTGTGCCAAAGCTAATGTGCCCACAAGCAATTTCTGCTTTTAAATGAGCACTGGTAATATTCCTTGTGATGGTGCATTAGGTTAGGTCATGCTAGCATCGTTGTCTTGGAGGAACGTATGAAATGAATAATGCATGCCAGGCCTTGCTTCTCCTAATCAAAAGAAAGAATGAAAATATACTTGAGTCTCTGAGCTCCTAAATGGCCAGAGTGGAATGACGTGAGCTGAATTTCAGAAGGTTGCTCTGAATTTGGTCATTAGCGCCTTGCAGTTGGAAATCAACACACACACACACACTCATAGAAGACTAACTGTGTCAGTGGCGAGAGGAAAGTAATAACTGGTGGATAAGGTTGATATTTATAAATAATAGAAGTAGCTGTTTAAAAGCGCTGGTGGGTCAGACTGTTTATCCCCGAGGAAGAAAAAGGGAGAGAGATAGCGCTGCCATGATCTTCATTAATAGTAATACATTTACTATTGAGGAATGCTGACTGGACACTTGGACAGAATACTTAAAGGAGTAAGGATTTATCGGTCTTTGAGTTTCTCTCTTCGCTCCAGTCTGCTTCATTTGACAGGATGATGCGGAGTTCTTTAAGCGCTCCTTCATTTGTCTGCTTAATGAAACTCATTTTCTCCTTCTGGGAAAACAGCATTGCTTTATTAACTGTTGCCATCCATTCTCAATGTACACATATTTCTGACCAGCACAGCACGCAGCCTCTGTTTTATTTCGAGATGTATTTCTCGGCTCCATCATGTGTGCTGTGAGGGCTCATTAACGCTTCGTATATGTAGTCTGACAAGAGATCCGCATCCATCTTCAGGCTCAAACCCCCTGAGGGTTCCTGAGAACCTGAATATTTGTATTAACAGCAAGTGTCTTTCCGTTGAAATGTGCAGAGAGTATTTCACGGCTGTCTTTCTTCATGTTTAAAATGTTCAAAGTTTCTGTTTAGATTAAAGCTGTCTGTGTTTTTCTCCCTCGACTCTCAGGCTCAGATGTGACCTTGAGAATTCACTGGCGATGATTTGCACTTGCAGATGAAGTTTTTTTTAGCAGGAACATAAATATAGATTAAGTTTTCATCAGCGTGGAGATATTACTGAAACCACATTCACTAAATAATACACAGATGAAGCCCCATTAATTAATAAACAAGCAGAAGGGAAAATCTGCAATATGTACGCTTCTGATTAAAGCGTCTTACAACTAGGAAATAATGTCACTAATGACTTTTCTCAAATCTTCCATTCTCTTGTCAGTATACTATTGAAATAATAATAATAATAATAATTCATTACATTTATATAGCGCTTTTCTGGACACTCAAAGTGCTTTACATAGAGAGGGGAATCTCCTCAACCACCACCCTCCCTCCACCCTCCCTGACCACCCTAAATGACAAATTACATGCATTGTCTTGTTTGGTTTGTATAGATTTTTTGGTATCACTTTATTTTACAGGGTCATTGTAACACACTACATGTATGGGCGACGAAGTTCCATCTGAGCCATATCAAAGTTGGGACAAAGTTGTCAGTCTTATTTTCTTAATGCATGGTATTAATCTTATTGCAAATGATTCATTCATGCAGGTTTCATTTTTTTACTTTTCCTTTAATTTTTAATGAAAATGTCATAACTGTCATAAGATGGTCCCACAGGCCTTTTCCCTCTTGTGCAGTACCCCACATTTTGCGCAATATCCTTGTAAATTAATTTAATTCTATTTATTCCTAATTATTATTCACAATACTGTATCTGTAAATGTTTATTCTGACTAAACCCTCTGTCTTTTTGACTTTGACAGTAAACCGACACGATTGTATATTTTAACTAAGGAAGCGATTTGTTCATTTTGAGCATCTAATAAAAGTTATCTCTCTCTCTCTTTCAGGAATGTGTCTTCAGGCATTTATTGAGGCCTTCTTCTACTTGGCAGCACGCAGGTTCAAGGCCGTACCCCTGCGGGAGCAGGTGGTCTTGTTGCTGGAGGTGTGTGAGGGGGCCCTCGAGGGACAGAGCCATAGTGAGAAGCCACGGCCGCACCGGTCACAACCAACTCAATCATCAGCGCCAAAAACGTTCAGTTCCCCAGCACTGACACGCAGACACCATCTACGGCAACAGCCGATGCAACTCCCTGCTAAAGCAAACACAGAGAACTGACAATCTCGGACATACAAACAGTTCCATGACTTCTGAGGAATGTCCAGAGGGGGAATGCCATGTGCTTTTGAATAAATAAACAAGAATAATGGACCCAATATCATAAAATATAGAAGCCAGGATAGATTCATTCTCTGTGCAATAGCTTTAAGTTGAATTGTTTATATACAGCTCAGATAAAGATATTTCTTTCACCACACCACTAACTGTTAAAATGTAACAGATTAAGGTAACGCTTCCTTTTACAGTACAGTACTTACACGGTACTTACAGTGTACTTACCTAGAAAGTATTGGCTAATATAAGGTAAGTACATGTAACAGGGTTAGGTTTAGGGGTAGGTTCAGGGTTAGTACTAGTTATTACCCAGTAAGTGTAGTTACTAAAATATGTACATGAAGAGTTCAGATGCAAAAGCCTCTAAGTGCCATTTGAAATTTTCTTCTAAAATGATCATTTTTATCAAGCTTGTATATTTGAGTTCAGTAATTTCACTTGAATGACAATTAATAGGTAATCTTCATTGCCATTTAAGTGAAATTACTGAACTTAAATATACAAGCTTGATAAAAATGATCATTTTAGAAGAAAATTTCAAATGGCACTTAGAGGCTTTTGCATCTGAACTCTTCACATAGTGTTCACATGGGTAACTGGACTGTAAAAGGAAGCGTTACCCAGATTACATTCATGTGTGTGTTCTGATGCCAGTACACTAACACTCAGGCACTTGTGCTAAATGTGCGTACAGCGTGTGTGTGAGCATGTGACTTGTGCCACGTTGCTCCTATATGCTTACCTTCAGGTAATGTGGGTAGTATTTGTGTGAATCAATCACTGCAGAGATGACAAAGTGAAAGGGAAAAGGGATTCCCAGGGATTTAGTGATTTAGTGTTTCTTAAAGGGAAGGGATGCTTGTAACACCACTTCACTTCAGAAAAGCAGCTAATAATCTCAAATGGCCACCTTTAAATAGGCAGAACAACACGGTGGCCTTTCTTTAAGGAATCTTGTTAACACCAGGCATGGCACCAAGTGCACCCAAAGTTTACGAAGTTGTGTTTTATTTATACCCATAGAGATTTATTATTTATTGTTTTTCACTTAAACAAGTAATTTACTGAACTGCATGTAGAAATTATGATAGAAGGGAAAAAAAGGGGTTTGCTGTGGTTTAATGCAAGAGGACATCTCACAGGATTAGCACATATTTACTGTACACAGATCATTTAATATCACATTGCAGCTGCAGGCATCTACATATTTACACATTATGGCTTGACTGAGATGCACCTTTTATGGTCATGAATAAACAATGGATTTCAAGCGATATACTTTATGGATGGTTTCATTGTATTTCTTCATTTGTTCTCAGTATACACACACACACACACACACACACACACACATATAGCCTAAAGTGTGCGGACTGAACGGAGCTCTCTTTCGTGTCTGAATGGACATATACACACAACATTATGTCCAAATGTCCATTTTGGACAGTATTCATGTAAATGATGTCGGTTATGTCTTAAACAATTGTGAGTGTATCGGATGTGCATCAGTGCAATTGGATCCGCATGTCATTGGAAATGATCCGATGTCTTAAAGTGATAGTGGCAATAAACATAATGTGGTCTGTGTCCTTAATATTGATCAAGCAGCAAAAGAAAAAGAGAACAGCAATCACTGTTTGTTAATAGCTCTAGTACAATAAGGATTAATTATATTTAATTTAATTTATACAAATAAATATTTTTCTGCTTGAAAGAATATAGAATGATGTATGTATGGTTATAAAGAATGCATAGCCTATATCATCCATTGAAAAGACTGTGTTGTACTTTAGGAAAAGTTGTTTTATTTAATTTTAAGATATTTTTTTAAGTCACAGTAGTTAAATCCGTATCTGTATTAGGGCCTACATGTTCAGATTTTTAAATCATATTAACAGGTTAATAGATTTTTTCTTCAGGAGTATATGGGTTTACATTTTATTCTATTCTAAATGATAAATTAATGCATTATAATTTAACTAAACCCATTATATTTTAGTCGGCTAAATCTACTGTAGATTTAGTCGACTAAAATCCAACGTGATCTCATGAGAATACGTATGCATTTGTGTAGTTCAGTAAGTGCATGCATAAGTGTAGTTCTATCATACATACATATAATTACATTTTATATGCGCAGAAATGTACAATACTGACGTATTTACAAAACTAAAACGTAAAATATTTACGTATTGATAGCACAAAAACTTAATTTATTTACGTATGAACAAATCCACCGACGTAGCCTACACAGCTCTGGAAGGGTCTAGAGCCTCCATTTTTGCACTCTGGTCGAAGTCTCGTGGCCCTCTATCAGAATCCAGAGTTTCAAGAAGATCGGAGAACGTCAAAATTTCGACCAAAAAAAAAAAAAAAAACGACAGTGTTACCCCTTACATTTTTTTTTCGGGTCAAAATTTTGAGTTTTTGCACTCTGGTCAAAGTCTCGTGGCCCTCTGTCAGAATCCAGAGTTTCAAGAAGATCGGAGAACGTCAAAATTTCGACCAAAAAAAAAAAAAAAAAAACGACAGTGTTACCCCTTACATTTTTTTTTTCGGGTCAAAATTTTGATTTTCAATATCTCAGCTCTAAAAGGGTCTAGAGCCTCCATTTTTGCACTCTGGCCGAAGTCTCGTGGTCCTCTATCAGAATCCAGAGTTTCAAGAAGATCGGACAACGTCAAAATTTCGACCAAAAAAAAAAAAAAAAAAACGACAGTGTTACCCCTTACATTTTTTTTCGGGTCAAAATTCTGAGTTTCGATATCTCAGCTCTGGAAGGGTCTAGAGCCTCCATTTTTGCACTCTGGTCGAAGTCTTGTGGCCCTCTATCAGAATCCAGGGTATCAAGAAGATCGGAGAACGTCAAAATTTCGACCAAAAAAAAAAAAACAACGACAGTGTTACCCCTTACGTTTTTTTTTTCGGGTCGAAATTTTGAGTTTCGATATCTCAGCTCTGGAAGGGTCTAGAGCCTCCTTTTTTGCACTCTGGTCAAAGTCTCGTGGCCCTCTATCAGAATTCAGAGTTTCAAGAAGATCGGAGAACGTCAAAATTTCGACCAAAAAAAAAAAAAAAAAAAACGACAGTGTTACACATTACATTTTTTTTCTGGTCAAAATTTTGATTTTCGATATCTCAGCTCTGGAAGGGTCTAGAGCCTCCATTTTTGCACTCTGGTCGAAGTCTAGTGGCCCTCTATCAGAATCCAGAGTTTCAAGAAGATCGGAGAACGTCAAAATTTCGACCAAAAAAAAAAAAAAAAAAAACGACAGTCTTACCCCTTATGTTTTTTTTTTTTCGGGTCAAAATTTTGAGTTTCGATATCTCAGCTCTGGAAGGGTCTAGAGCCTCCATTTTTGCACTCTGGTTGAAGTCTTGTGGCCCTCTATCAGAATCCAGAATTTCAAGAAGATCGGAGAACGTCAAATTTTCGACCAAATAAAAAAAAAAAAACACGACAGTGTTACCTCTTATGTTTTTTTTCGGGTCAAAATTTTGAGTTTCGATATCTCAGCTCTGGAAGGATCTAGAGCCTCCATTTTTGCACCCTGGTCGAAGTCTTTTGGCCCTCTATCAGAATCCAGAATTTCAAGAAGATCGGAGAACGTCAAATTTTCGAGCAAATAAAAAAAAAACGACTGTGTTACCCCTTATGTTTTTTTTCGGGTCAAAATTTTGAGTTTCGATATCTCAGCTCTGGAAGGGTCTAGAGCCTCCATTTTTGCACTCTGGTTGAAGTCTTGTGGCCCTCTATCAGAATCCAGAATTTCAAGAAGATCGGAGAACGTCAAATTTTCGACCAAATAAAAAAAAAAAACACGACAGTGTTACCTCTTATGTTTTTTTTCGGGTCAAAATTTTGAGTTTCAATATCTCAGCTCTGGAAGGGTCTAGAGCCTCCATTTTTGCACTCTGGTCGTAGTCTCGTGGCCCTCTATCAGAATCCAGAGTTTCAAAAAGATCGGAGAACGTCAAAATTTCGACCAAAAAAAAAAAAAAACGACATTGTTACCCCTTATGTTTTTTTTCCGGGTCAAAATTTTGAATTTCGATATCTCAGCTCTGGAAGGATCTAGAGCCTCCATTTTTGCACCCTGGTCGAAGTCTTTTGGCCCTCTATCAGAATCCAGAATTTCAAGAAGATCGGAGAACGTCAAATTTTCGAGCAAATAAAAAAAACGACTGTTTTACCCCTTATGTTTTTTTTCGGGTCAAAATTTTGAGTTTCAATATCTCAGCTCTGGAAGGGTCTAGAGCCTCCATTTTTGCACTCTGGTTGAAGTCTTGTGGCCCTCTATCAGAATCCAGAATTTCAAGAAGATCGGAGAACGTCATATTTTCGACGAAATAAAAAAAAAAACGACAGTGTTACCCCTTATGTTTTTTTTCGGGTCAAAATTTTGAGTTTCAATATCTCAGCTCTGGAAGGGTCTAGAGCCTCCATTTTTGCACTCTGGTCGTAGTCTCGTGGCCCTCTATCAGAATCCAGAGTTTCAAAAAGATCGGAGAACGTCAAAATTTCGACCAAAAAAAAAACGACATTGTTACCCCTTATGTTATTTTTCCGGGTCAAAATTTTGAGTTTCGATATCTCAGCTCTGGAAGGATCTAGAGACTCCATTTTTGCACCCTGGTCGAAGTCTTTTGGCCCTCTATCAGAATCCAGAGTTTCAAGAAGATCGGAGAACGTCAAAATTTCGACCAAAAAAAAAAAAAAAAACGACAGTCTTACCCCTTATGTTTTTTTTTTCGGGTCAAAATTTTGAGTTTCGATATCTCAGCTCTGGAAGGGTCTAGAGCCTCCATTTTTGCACTCTGGTTGAAGTCTTGTGGCCCTCTATCAGAATCCAGAATTTCAAGAAGATCGGAGAACGTCAAATTTTCGACCAAATAAAAAAAAAACACGACAGTGTTACCCCTTATGTTTTTTTTTCGGGTCAAAATTTTGAGTTTCAATATCTCAGCTCTGGAAGGGTCTAGAGCCTCCATTTTTGCACTCTGGTCGTAGTCTCGTGGCCCTCTATCAGAATCCAGAGTTTCAAAAAGATCGGAGAACGTCAAAATTTCAACCAAAAAAAAAAAAACGACATTGTTACCCCTTATGTTTTTTTTCCGGGTCAAAATTTTGAATTTCGATATCTCAGCTCTGGAAGGATCTAGAGCCTCCATTTTTGCACCCTGGTCGAAGTCTTTTGGCCCTCTATCAGAATCCAGAATTTCAAGAAGATCGGAGAACGTCAAATTTTCGAGCAAATAAAAAAAAAAACGACTGTGTTACCCCTTATGTTTTTTTTCGGGTCAAAATTTTGAGTTTCAATATCTCAGCTCTGGAAGGGTCTAGAGCCTCCATTTTTGCACTCTGGTTTAAGTCTTGTGGCCCTCTATCAGAATCCAGAATTTCAAGAAGATCGGAGAACGTCAAATTTTCGACCAAATAAAAAAAAAACGACAGTGTTACCCCTTATGTTTTTTTTCGGGTCAAAATTTTGAGTTTCAATATCTCAGCTCTGGAAGGGTCTAGAGCCTCCATTTTTGCACTCTGGTCGTAGTCTCGTGGCCCTCTATCAGAATCCAGAGTTTCAAAAAGATCGGAGAACATCAAAATTTCGACCAAAAAAAAACGACATTGTTACCCCTTATGTTATTTTTCCGGGTCAAAATTTTGAGTTTCGATATCTCAGCTCTGGAAGGATCTAGAGCCTCCATTTTTGCACCCTGGTCGAAGTCTTTTGGCCCTCTATCAGAATCCAGAGTTTCAAGAATATCAGAGAACGTCAAAATTTCGACCAAAAAAAAAAAAAAACGACAATGTTACCCCTTATGTTTTTTTTTTGGGTCAAAATTTTGAGTTTCGATATCTCAGCTCTGGAAGGGTCAAGAGCCTCAATTTTTGCACTCTGGTCGAAGTCTCGTGGCCCTCTATCAGAAACCAGAGTTTCAAAAAGATCGGAGAACGTCAAAATTTCAACCAAAAAAAAAAAAAAACGACAGTGTTACCCCTCATGTTTCTTTTCCGGGTCTAAATTTTGAGTTTCAATATCTCAGCTGTGGAAGGGTCTAGAGCCTCCATTTTTGCACTCTGGTCGAAGTCTCGTGGCCCTCTATCAGAATCCAGAGTTTCAAGAAGATCGGAGAACGTCAAAATTTCGACCAAAAAAAAAAAAACGACATTGTTACCCCTTATGTTATTTTTCCGGGTCAAAATTTTGAGTTTCGATATATCAGCTCTGGAAGGGTCTAGAGCCTCCATTTTTGCACTCTGGTCAAAGTCTCGTGGACCTCTATCAGAATCCAGAGTTTCAAGAAGATTGGAGAACGTCAAAATTTCGACAAAAAAAAAAAAAACGACAGTGTTACCCCTTGTATTTTTTTTTCCGGGTCAAAATTTTGAGTTGCGATATCTCAGCTCTGGAAGAGTCTAGAGCCTCAATTTTTGCACTCTGGTCGAAGTCTCGTGGCCCTCTATCAGAATCCAGAGTTTCAAAAAGATCGGAGAACGTCAAAATTTCGACCAAAAAAAAAAAACGAAATTGTTACCCCTTATGTTTTTTTTCCGGGTCAAAATTTTGAATTTCGATATCTCAGCTCTGGAAGGATCTAGAGCCTCCATTTTTGCACCCTGGTCGAAGTCTTTTGGCCCTCTATCAGAATCCAGAATTTCAAGAAGATCGGAGAACGTCAAATTTTCGAGCAAATAAAAAAAAAAAACGACTGTGTTACCCCTTATGTTTTTTTTCGGGTCAAAATTTTGAGTTTCAATATCTCAGCTCTGGAAGGCTCTAGAGCCTCCATTTTTGCACTCTGGTTGAAGTCTTGTGGCCCTCTATCAGAATCCAGAATTTCAAGAAGATCGAAGAACGTCAAATTTTCGACCAAATAAAAAAAAAACGACAGTGTTACCCCTTATGTTTTTTTTCGGGTCAAAATTTTGAGTTTCGATATCTCAGCTCTGGAAGGATCTAGAGCCTCCATTTTTGCACCCTGGTCGAAGTCTTTTGGCCCTCTATCAGAATCCAGAGTTTCAAGAATATCAGAGAACGTCAAAATTTCGACCAAAAAAAAAAAAAAAAAAACGACAGTGTTACCCCTTATGTTTTTTTTTTCGGGTCAAAATTTTGAGTTTCGATATCTCAGCTCTGGAAGGGTCTAGAGCCTCAATTTTTGCACTCTGGTCGAAGTCTCGTGGCCCTCTATCAGAAACCAGAGTTTGAAAAAGATCGGAGAACGTCAAAATTTCAACCAAAAAAAAAAACGACAGTGTTACCCCTCATGTTTCTTTTCCGGGTCTAAATTTTGAGTTTCAATATCTCAGCTGTGGAAGGGTCTAGAGCCTCCATTTTTGCACTCTGGTCGAAGTCTCGTGGCCCTCTATCAGAATCCAGAGTTTCAAGAAGATCGGAGGGGTCAAAATTTCGACCAAAAAAAAAAAAACGACATTGTTACCCCTTATGTTTTTTTTTTCGGGGTCAAAATTTTGAGTTTCGATATATCAGCTCTGGAAGGGTCTAGAGCCTCCATTTTTGCACTCTGGTCAAAGTCTCGTGGCCCTCTATCAGAATCCAGAGTTTCAAGAAGATCGGAGAACGTCAAAATTTCGACAAAAAAAAAAAAAAAACGACAGTGTTACCCCTTATATTTTTTTTCCGGGTCAAAATTTTGAGTTGCGATATCTCAGCTCTGGAAGAATCTAGAGCCTCCATTTTTGCACTCTGGTCGAAGTCTCGTGGCCCTCTATCAGAATCCAGAGTTTCAAGAAGATCGGAGAACGTCAAAATTTCGACCAAAAAAAAAAACTACAGTGTTACCCCTTACGTTTTTTTTTCGGGTCAAAATTTAGAGTTTCGATACCTCAGCTCTGGAAGGATCTAGATCCTCCATTTTTGCACTCTGGTCGAAGTCTCGTGGCCCTCTATCAGAATCCAGACTTTCAAAAAGTTCGGAGAACGTCAAAATTTCGACCAAAAAAAAAAAAAAACGACAGTGTTACCCCTTATGTTTTTTTTCCGGGTCAAAATTTTGAGTTTCGATATCTCAGCTCTGGAAGGGTCTAGAGCCTCAATTTATGCACTCTGGTCGAAGTCTCGTGGCCCTCTATCAGAATCCAGAGTTTTGAGAAGATTTGAGAAACTTAATGTTTCACCCCCCGAAAAAAAAACATAAGGGGTAACACTGTCATTTTTTTTTTCTGGTCAAAATTTTGAGTTTCAATATCTCAGCTCTGGAAGGGTCTACAGCCTCAATTTTTGCACCCAGGTCCATGTCTCGTTGCCCTCTATCAGAATCCAGAGTTTTGAGAAGATTGGAGAAACTTAATTTTTCACCCCCGAAAAAAAAACATAAGGGGTAACACTGTCATTTTTTTTCTGGTCAAAATTTTGAGTTTCAATATCTCAGCTCTGGAAGGGTCTACAGCCTCAATTTTTGCACCCAGGTCCATGTCTCGTTGCCCTCTATCAGAATCCAGAGTTTTGACTAGATTGGAGAAAGTACATTTTTCACCCCCCGAAAAAAAACGTAAGGGGTAACACTGTCGTTTTTTTTTTTGGTCGAAACTTTGATGTTCTCTGATCTTTTTGAAACTCTGGATTCTGATAGAGGGCCACGGAACATGGACCTGGGTGCAAAAATTGAGGCTGTAGACCCTTCCAGAGCTGAGATGTTGAAACTCAAAATTTTGACCAGAAAAAAAAAATTACTGTGTTACCCCTTATGTTTTTTTTTCGGGGGGTGAAAAATTAAGTTTTTCCAATCTTCTCAAAACTCTGGATTCTGATAGAAAGCCACGAGACATGGACCTGGGTGCAAAAATTGAGGCTGTAGACCCTTCCAGAGCTGAGATATTGAAACTCAAAATTTTGACCAGAAAAAAAATGACAATGTTACCCCTTATGTTTTTTTTCGGGGGGTGAAAAATTAAGTTTCTCCAATCTTCTCAAAACTCTGGATTCTGATAGAGGGCCACGAGACATGGACCTGGGTGCAAAAATTGTGGCTGTAGACCCTTCCAGAGCTGAGATATTGAAACTCAAAATTTTGACCAGAAAAAAAAAAATGACAGTGTTACCCCTTATGTTTTTTTTCGGGGGGTGAAAAATTAAGTTTCTCCAATCTTCTCAAAACTCTGGATTCTGATAGAGGGCCACGAGACATTGACCTGGGTGCAAAAATTGAGGCTGTAGACCCTTCCAGAGCTGAGAGATTGAAACTCAAAATTTTGACCAGAAAAAAAAAATGACAGTGTTACCCCTTATGTTTTTTTTCGGGGGGTGAAAAAATAAGTTTCTCCAATCTTCTCAAAACTCTGGATTCTGATAGAGGGCCACGAGACATGGACCTGGGTGCAAAAAATGAGGCTGTAGACCCTTCCAGAGCTGAGATATTGAAACTCAAAATTTTGACCAGAAAAAAAAAATGACAGTGTTGACCCTTATGTTTTTTTTCGGGGGGTGAAAAATTAAGTTTCTCCAATCTTCTCAAAACTCTGGATTCTGATAGAGGGCCACAAGACATGGACCTGGGTGCAAAAATTGAGGCTGTAGACCCTTCCAGAGCTGAGATATTGAAACTCAAAATTTTGACCAGAAAAAAAAAAATGACAGTGTTACCCCTTATGTTTTTTTTTCAGGTCCAAATTTTGACCTTTGATATCTCGGCTCTGGAAGGGTCTAGAGCCTCCATTTTTGCGCGCTGGTCGAAGTCTCGTGGCCCTCTGTCAGAATCCAGAGTTTCAAGAAAATCGGAGGGGGTCAAAATTTCGGCCAAAAAAAAAAATGACAGTGTTACCCCTTATGTTTTTTTTTCAGGTCCAAATTTTGACCTTCGATATCTCGGCTCTGGAAGGGTCTAGAGCCTCCATTTTTGCGCGCTGGTCGAAGTCTCGTGGCCCTCTGTCAGAATCCAGAGTTTCAAGAAAATCGGAGGGGGTCAAAATTTCGGCCAAAAAAAAAAATGACAGTGTTACCCCTTATGTTTTTTTTCAGGTCCAAATTTTGACCTTCGATATCTCGGCTCTGGAAGGGTCTAGAGCCTCCATTTTTGCGCGCTGGTCGAAGTCTCGTGGCCCTCTGTCAGAATCCAGAGTTTCAAGAAAATCGGAGGGGGTCAAAATTTCGGCCAAAAAAAAATGACAGTGTTACCCCTTATGTTTTTTTTTTCAGGTGCAAATTTTGACCTTCGATATCTCGGCTCTGGAAGGGTCTAGAGCCTCCATTTTTGCGCGCTGGTCGAAGTCTCGTGGCCCTCTGTCAGAATCCAGAGTTTCAAGAAAATCGGAGGGGGTCAAAATTTCGGCCAAAAAAAAAAATGACAGTGTTACCCCTTATGTTTTTTTTTCAGGTCCAAATTTTGACCTTCGATATCTCGGCTCTGGAAGGGTCTAGAGCCTCCATTTTGCGCGCTGGTCGAAGTCTCGTGGCCCTCTGTCAGAATCCAGAGTTTCAAGAAAATCGGAGGGGGTCAAAATTTCGGCCAAAAAAAAAAAATGACAGTGTTACCCCTTATGTTTTTTTTTCAGGTCCAAATTTTGACCTTCGATATCTCGGCTTTGGAAGGGTCTAGAGCCTCCATTTTTGCGCGCTGGTCGAAGTCTCGTGGCCCTCTGTCAGAATCCAGAGTTTCAAGAAAATCGGAGGGGGTCAAAATTTCGGCCAAAAAAAAAAATGACAGTGTTACCCCTTATGTTTTTTTTTTCAGGTCCAAATTTTGACCTTCGATATCTCGGCTCTGGAAGGGTCTAGAGCCTCCATTTTTGCGCGCTGGTCGAAGTCTCGTGGCCCTCTGTCAGAATCCAGAGTTTCAAGAAAATCGGAGGGGGTCAAAATTTCGGCCAAAAAAAAATGACAGTGTTACCCCTTATGTTTTTTTTTCAGGTCCAAATTTTGACCTTCGATATCTCGGCTCTGGAAGGGTCTAGAGCCTCCATTTTTGCGCGCTGGTCGAAGTCTCGTGGCCCTCTGTCAGAATCCAGAGTTTCAAGAAAATCGGAGGGGGTCAAAATTTCGGCCAAAAAAAAAATGACAGTGTTACCCCTTATGTTTTTTTTTCAGGTCCAAATTTTGACCTTCGATATCTCGGCTCTGGAAGGGTCTAGAGCCTCCATTTTTGCGCGCTGGTCGAAGTCTCGTGGCCCTCTGTCAGAATCCAGAGTTTCAAGAAAATCGGAGGGGGTCAAAATTTCGGCCAAAAAAAAAAAATGACAGTGTTACCCCTTATGTTTTTTTTTCAGGTCCAAATTTTGACCTTCGATATCTCGGCTCTGGAAGCGTCTAGAGCCTCCATTTTTGCGCGCTGGTCGAAGTCTCGTGGCCCTCTGTCAGAATCCAGAGTTTCAAGAAAATCGGAGGGGGTCAAAATTTCGTCCAAAAAAAAAATGACAGTGTTACCCCTTATGTTTTTTTTTTCAGGTCCAAATTTTGACCTTCGATATCTCGGCTCTGGAAGGGTCTAGAGCCTCCATTTTTGCGCGCTGGTCGAAGTCTCGTGGCCCTCTGTCAGAATCCAGAGTTTCAAGAAAATCGGAGGGGGTCAAAATTTCGGCCAAAAAAAAAAATGACAGTGTTACCCCTTATGTTTTTTTTTCAGGTCCAAATTTTGACCTTCGATATCTCGGCTCTGGAAGGGTCTAGAGCCTCCATTTTTGCACCCTGGTCGAAGTCTCGTGGCCCTCTGTCAGAATCCAGAGTTTCAAGAAAATCGGAGGGGGTCAAAATTTCGGCCAAAAAAAAAAATGACAGTGTTACCCCTTATGTTTTTTTTCAGGTCCAAATTTTGACCTTCGATATCTCGGCTCTGGAAGGGTCTACAGCCTCTATTTTTGCGCGCTGGTGGAAGTCTCGTGGCCCTCTGTCAGAATCCAGAGTTTCAAGAAAATCGGAGGGGGTCAAAATTTCGGCCAAAAAAAAAAATGACAGTGTTACCCCTTATGTTTTTTTTTCAGGTCCAAATTTTGACCTTCGATATCTCGGCTCTGGAAGGGTCTAGAGCCTCCATTTTTGCGCGCTGGTTGAAGTCTCGTGGCCCTCTGTCAGAATCCAGAGTTTCAAGAAAATCGGAGGGGGTCAAAATTTCGGCCAAAAAAAAAATGACAGTGTTACCCCTTATGATTTTTTTTCAGGTCCAAATTTTGACCTTCGATATCTCGGCTCTGGAAGGGTCTAGAGCCTCCATTTTTGCGCGCTGGTCGAAGTTTCGTGGCCCTCTGTCAGAATCCAGAGTTTCAAGAAAATCGGAGGGGGTCAAAATTTCGGCCAAAAAAAAAAAATGACAGTGTTACCCCTTATGTTTTTTTTTTCAGGTCCAAATTTTAACCTTCGATATCTCGGCTCTGGAAGGGTCTAGAGCCTCCATTTTTGCGCGCTGGTCGAAGTCTCGTGGCCCTCTGTCAGAATCCAGAGTTTCAAGAAAATCGGAGGGGGTCAAAATTTCGGCCAAAAAAAAAAATGACAGTGTTACCCCTTATGTTTTTTTTTCAGGTCCAAATTTTGACCTTCGATATCTCGGCTCTGGAAGGGTCTAGAGCCTCCATTTTTGCACGCTGGTCGAAGTCTCGTGGCCCTCTGTCAGAATCCAGAGTTTCAAGAAAATCGGAGGGGGTCAAAATTTCGGCCAAAAAAAAAAATGACAGTGTTACCCCTTATGTTTTTTTTTCAGGTCCAAATTTTGACCTTCGATATCTCGGCTCTGGAAGGGTCTAGAGCCTCCATTTTTGCGCGCTGGTCGAAGTCTCGTGGCCCTCTGTCAGAATCCAGAGTTTCAAGAAAATCGGAGGGGGTCAAAATTTCGGCCAAAAAAAAAAAATGACAGTGTTACCCCTTATGTTTTTTTTTCAGGTCCAAATTTTGACCTTCGATATCTCGGCTCTGGAAGGGTCTAGAGCCTCCATTTTTGCGCGCTGGTCGAAGTCTCGTGGCCCTCTGTCAGAATCCAGAGTTTCAAGAAAATCGGAGGGGGTCAAAATTTCGGCCAAAAAAAAAAATGACAGTGTTACCCCTTATGTTTTTTTTTTTCAGGTCCAAATTTTGACCTTCGATATCTCGGCTCTGGAAGGGTCTAGAGCCTCCATTTTTGCGCGCTGGTCGAAGTCTCGTGGCCCTCTGTCAGAATCCAGAGTTTCAAGAAAATCGGAGGGGGTCAAAATTTCGGCCAAAAAAAAATGACAGTGTTACCCCTTATGTTTTTTTTTCAGGTCCAAATTTTGACCTTCGATATCTCGGCTCTGGAAGGGTCTAGAGCCTCCATTTTTGCGCGCTGGTCGAAGTCTCGTGGCCCTCTGTCAGAATCCAGAGTTTCAAGAAAATCGGAGGGGGTCAAAATTTCGGCCAAAAAAAAAATGACAGTGTTACCCCTTATGTTTTTTTTTCAGGTCCAAATTTTTACCTTCGATATCTCGGCTCTGGAAGGGTCTAGAGCCTCCATTTTTGTGCGCTGGTCGAAGTCTCGTGGCCCTCTGTCAGAATCCAGAGTTTCAAGAAAATCGGAGGGGGTCAAAATTTCGGCCAAAAAAAAAAAATGACAGTGTTACCCCTTATGTTTTTTTTTCAGGTCCAAATTTTGACCTTCGATATCTCGGCTCTGGAAGGGTCTAGAGCCTCCATTTTTGCGCGCTGGTCGAAGTCTCGTGGCCCTCTGTCAGAATCCAGAGTTTCAAGAAAATCGGAGGGGGTCAAAATTTCGGCCAAAAAAAAAAATGACAGTGTTACCCCTTATGTTTTTTTTTCAGGTCCAAATTTTGACCTTCGATATCTCGGCTCTGGAAGGGTCTAGAGCCTCCATTTTTGCGCGCTGGTCGAAGTCTCGTGGCCCTCTGTCAGAATCCAGAGTTTCAAGAAAATCGGAGGGGGTCAAAATTTCGGCCAAAAAAAAAAAAATGACAGTGTTACCCCTTATGTTTTTTTTTCAGGTCCAAATTTTGACCTTCGATATCTCGGCTCTGGAAGGGTCTAGAGCCTCCATTTTTGCGCGCTGGTCGAAGTCTCGTGGCCCTCTGTCAGAATCCAGAGTTTCAAGAAAATCGGAGGGGGTCAAAATTTCGGCCAAAAAAAAAAATGACAGTGTTACCCCTTATGTTTTTTTTTTTCAGGTCCAAATTTTGACCTTCGATATCTCGGCTCTGGAAGGGTCTAGAGCCTCCATTTTTGCGCGCTGGTCGAAGTCTCGTGGCCCTCTGTCAGAATCCAGAGTTTCAAGAAAATCGGAGGGGGTCAAAATTTCGGCCAAAAAAAAAAAATGACAGTGTTACCCCTTATGTTTTTTTTTCAGGTCCAAATTTTGACCTTCGATATCTCGGCTCTGGAAGGGTCTAGAGCCTCCATTTTTGCGCGCTGGTCGAAGTCTCGTGGCCCTCTGTCAGAATCCAGAGTTTCAAGAAAATCGGAGGGGGTCAAAATTTCGGCCAAAAAAAAAAATGACAGTGTTACCCCTTATGTTTTTTTTTCAGGTCCAAATTTTGACCTTCGATATCTCGGCTCTGGAAGGGTCTAGAGCCTCCATTTTTGCGCGCTGGTCGAAGTCTCGTGGCCCTCTGTCAGAATCCAGAGTTTCAAGAAAATCGGAGGGGGTCAAAATTTCGGCCAAAAAAAAAAAATGACAGTGTTACCCCTTATGTTTTTTTTTCAGGTCCAAATTTTGACCTTCGATATCTCGGCTCTGGAAGGGTCTAGAGCCTCCATTTTTGCGCGCTGGTCGAAGTCTCGTGGCCCTCTGTCAGAATCCAGAGTTTCAAGAAAATCGGAGGGGGTCAAAACTTCGGCCAAAAAAAAAAATGACAGTGTTACCGCTTATGTTTTTTTTTCAGGTCCAAATTTTGACCTTCGATATCTCGGCTCTGGAAGGGTCTAGAGCCTCCATTTTTGCGCGCTGGTCGAAGTCTCGTGGCCCTCTGTCAGAATCCAGAGTTTCAAGAAAATCGGAGGGGGTCAAAATTTCGGCCAAAAAAAAAAAATGACAGTGTTACCCCTTATGTTTTTTTTTTTCAGGTCCAAATTTTGACCTTCGATATCTCGGCTCTGGAAGGGTCTAGAGCCTCCATTTTTGCGCGCTGGTCGAAGTCTCGTGGCCCTCTGTCAGAATCCAGAGTTTCAAGAAAATCGGAGGGGGTCAAAATTTCGGCCAAAAAAAAAAATGACAGTGTTACCCCTTATGTTTTTTTTTCAGGTCCAAATTTTGACCTTCGATATCTCGGCTCTGGAAGGGTCTAGAGCCTCCATTTTTGCGCGCTGGTCGAAGTCTCGTGGCCCTCTGTCAGAATCCAGAGTTTCAAGAAAATCGGAGGGGGTCAAAATTTCGGCCAAAAAAAAAATGACAGTGTTACCCCTTATGTTTTTTTTTCAGGTCCAAATTTTTACCTTCGATATCTCGGCTCTGGAAGGGTCTAGAGCCTCCATTTTTGTGCGCTGGTCGAAGTCTCGTGGCCCTCTGTCAGAATCCAGAGTTTCAAGAAAATCGGAGGGGGTCAAAATTTCGGCCAAAAAAAAAAATGACAGTGTTACCCCTTATGTTTTTTTTTCAGGTCCAAATTTTGACCTTCGATATCTCGGCTCTGGAAGGGTCTAGAGCCTCCATTTTTGCGCGCTGGTCGAAGTCTCGTGGCCCTCTGTCAGAATCCAGAGTTTCAAGAAAATCGGAGGGGGTCAAAATTTCGGCCAAAAAAAAAAAATGACAGTGTTACCCCTTATGTTTTTTTTTCAGGTCCAAATTTTGACCTTCGATATCTCGGCTCTGGAAGGGTCTAGAGCCTCCATTTTTGCGCGCTGGTCGAAGTCTCGTGGCCCTCTGTCAGAATCCAGAGTTTCAAGAAAATCGGAGGGGGTCAAAATTTCGGCCAAAAAAAAAAATGACAGTGTTACCCCTTATGTTTTTTTTTTCAGGTCCAAATTTTGACCTTCGATATCTCGGCTCTGGAAGGGTCTAGAGCCTCCATTTTTGCGCGCTGGTCGAAGTCTCGTGGCCCTCTGTCAGAATCCAGAGTTTCAAGAAAATCGGAGGGGGTCAAAATTTCGGCCAAAAAAAAAAATGACAGTGTTACCCCTTATGTTTTTTTTTCAGGTCCAAATTTTGACCTTCGATATCTCGGCTCTGGAAGCGTCTAGACCCTCCATTTTTGCGTGCTGGTCGAAGTCTCGTGGCCCTCTGTCAGAATTTAGAGTTTCAAGAAAATCGGAGGGGGTCAAAATTTCGGCCAAAAAAAAAATGACAGTGTTACCCCTTATGTTTTTTTTTTTCAGGTCCAAATTTTAACCTTCGATATCTCGGCTCTGGAAGGGTCTAGAGCCTCCATTTTTGCGCGCTGGTCGAAGTCTCGTGGCCCTCTGTCAGAATCCAGAGTTTCAAGAAAATCGGAGGGGGTCAAAATTTCGGCCAAAAAAAAAAAATGACAGTGTTACCCCTTATGTTTTTTTTTCAGGTCCAAATTTTGACCTTCGATATCTCGGCTCTGGAAGGGTCTAGAGCCTCCATTTTTGCACGCTGGTCGAAGTCTCGTGGCCCTCTGTCAGAATCCAGAGTTTCAAGAAAATCGGAGGGGGTCAAAATTTCGGCCAAAAAAAAAAATGACAGTGTTACCCCTTATGTTTTTTTTTCAGGTCCAAATTTTGACCTTCGATATCTCGGCTCTGGAAGGGTCTAGAGCCTCCATTTTTGCGCGCTGGTCGAAGTCTCGTGGCCCTCTGTCAGAATCCAGAGTTTCAAGAAAATCGGAGGGGGTCAAAATTTCGGCCAAAAAAAAATGACAGTGTTACCCCTTATGTTTTTTTTTCAGGTCCAAATTTTGACCTTCGATATCTCGGCTCTGGAAGGGTCTAGAGCCTCCATTTTTGCGCGCTGGTCGAAGTCTCGTGGCCCTCTGTCAGAATCCAGAGTTTCAAGAAAATCGGAGGGGGTCAAAATTTCGGCAAAAAAAAAAAATGACAGTGTTACCCCTTATGTTTTTTTTTTCAGGTCCAAATTTTGACCTTCGATATCTCGGCTCTGGAAGCGTCTAGACCCTCCATTTTTGCGCGCTGGTCGAAGTCTCGTGGCCCTCTGTCAGAATCCAGAGTTTCAAGAAAATCGGAGGGGGTCAAAATTTCGGCCAAAAAAAAAAATGACAGTGTTACCCCTTATGTTTTTTTTTCAGGTCCAAATTTTGACCTTCGATATCTCGGCTCTGGAAGCGTCTAGACCCTCCATTTTTGCGCGCTGGTCGAAGTCTCGTGGCCCTCTGTCAGAATTTAGAGTTTCAAGAAAATCGGAGGGGGTCAAAATTTCGGCCAAAAAAAAAAATGACAGTGTTACCCCTTATGTTTTTTTTTTCAGGTCCAAATTTTAACCTTCGATATCTCGGCTCTGGAAGGGTCTAGAGCCTCCATTTTTGCGCGCTGGTCGAAGTCTCGTGGCCCTCTGTCAGAATCCAGAGTTTCAAGAAAATCGGAGGGGGTCAAAATTTCGGCCAAAAAAAAAATGACAGTGTTACCCCTTATGTTTTTTTTTCAGGTCCAAATTTTGACCTTCGATATCTCGGCTCTGGAAGGGTCTAGAGCCTCCATTTTTGCACGCTGGTTGAAGTCTCGTGGCCCTCTGTCAGAATCCAGAGTTTCAAGAAAATCGGAGGGGGTCAAAATTTCGGCCAAAAAAAAAAATGACAGTGTTACCCCTTATGTTTTTTTTTCAGGTCCAAATTTTGACCTTCGATATCTCGGCTCTGGAAGGGTCTAGAGCCTCCATTTTTGCGCGCTGGTCGAAGTCTCGTGGCCCTCTGTCAGAATCCAGAGTTTCAAGAAAATCGGAGGGGGTCAAAATTTCGGCCAAAAAAAAAAATGACAGTGTTACCCCTTATGTTTTTTTTCAGGTCCAAATTTTGACCTTCGATATCTCGGCTCTGGAAGCGTCTAGACCCTCCATTTTTGCGTGCTGGTCGAAGTCTCGTGGCCCTCTGTCAGAATTTAGAGTTTCAAGAAAATCGGAGGGGGTCAAAATTTCGGCCAAAAAAAAAAATGACAGTGTTACCCCTTATGTTTTTTTTTTTCAGGTCCAAATTTTAACCTTCGATATCTCGGCTCTGGAAGGGTCTAGAGCCTCCATTTTTGCGCGCTGGTCGAAGTCTCGTGGCCCTCTGTCAGAATCCAGAGTTTCAAGAAAATCGGAGGGGGTCAAAATTTCGGCCAAAAAAAAAAATGACAGTGTTACCCCTTATGTTTTTTTTTCAGGTCCAAATTTTGACCTTCGATATCTCGGCTCTGGAAGGGTCTAGAGCCTCCATTTTTGCACGCTGGTCGAAGTCTCGTGGCCCTCTGTCAGAATCCAGAGTTTCAAGAAAATCGGAGGGGGTCAAAATTTCGGCCAAAAAAAAAAAATGACAGTGTTACCCCTTATGTTTTTTTTTCAGGTCCAAATTTTGACCTTCGATATCTCGGCTCTGGAAGGGTCTAGAGCCTCCATTTTTGCGCGCTGGTCGAAGTCTCGTGGCCCTCTGTCAGAATCCAGAGTTTCAAGAAAATCGGAGGGGGTCAAAATTTCGGCCAAAAAAAAAAAATGACAGTGTTACCCCTTATGTTTTTTTTTCAGGTCCAAATTTTGACCTTCGATATCTCGGCTCTGGAAGCGTCTAGACCCTCCATTTTTGCGCGCTGGTCGAAGTCTCGTGGCCCTCTGTCAGAATCCAGAGTTTCAAGAAAATCGGAGGGGGTCAAAATTTCGGCCAAAAAAAAAAATGACAGTGTTACCCCTTATGTTTTTTTTTTTCAGGTCCAAATTTTGACCTTCGATATCTCGGCTCTGGAAGGGTCTAGAGCCTCCATTTTTGCGCGCTGGTCGAAGTCTCGTGGCCCTCTGTCAGAATCCGGAGTTTCAAGAAAATCGGAGGGGGTCAAAATTTCGGCCAAAAAAAAAAATGACAGTGTTACCCCTTATGTTTTTTTTTCAGGTCCAAATTTTGACCTTCGATATCTCGGCTCTGGAAGGGTCTAGAGCCTCCATTTTTGCGCGCTGGTCGAAGTCTCGTGGCCCTCTGTCAGAATCCAGAGTTTCAAGAAAATCGGAGGGGGTCAAAATTTCGGCCAAAAAAAAAAATGACAGTGTTACCCCTTATGTTTTTTTTTCAGGTCCAAATTTTGACCTTCGATATCTCGGCTCTGGAAGGGTCTAGAGCCTCCATTTTTGCGCGCTGGTCGAAGTCTCGTGGCCCTCTGTCAGAATCCAGAGTTTCAAGAAAATCGGAGGGGGTCAAAATTTCGGCCAAAAAAAAAATGACAGTGTTACCCCTTATGTTTTTTTTTCAGGTCCAAATTTTGACCTTCGATATCTCGGCTCTGGAAGGGTCTAGAGCCTCCATTTTTGCGCGCTGGTCGAAGTCTCGTGGCCCTCTGTCAGAATCCAGAGTTTCAAGAAAATCGGAGGGGGTCAAAATTTCGGCCAAAAAAAAAAAATGACAGTGTTACCCCTTATGTTTTTTTTTCAGGTCCAAATTTTGACCTTCGATATCTCGGCTCTGGAAGGGTCTAGAGCCTCCATTTTTGTGCGCTGGTCGAAGTCTCGTGGCCCTCTGTCAGAATCCAGAGTTTCAAGAAAATCGGAGGAGGTCAAAATTTCGGCCAAAAAAAAAATGACAGTGTTACCCCTTATGTTTTTTTTTTCAGGTCCAAATTTTGACCTTCGATATCTCGGCTCTGGAAGGGTCTAGAGCCTCCATTTTTGCGCGCTGGTCGAAGTCTCGTGGCCCTCTGTCAGAATACAGAGTTTCAAGAAAATCGGAGGGGGTCAAAATTTCGGCCAAAAAAAAAATGACAGTGTTACCCCTTATGTTTTTTTTTCAGGTCCAAATTTTGACCTTCGATATCTCGGCTCTGGAAGGGTCTAGAGCCTCCATTTTTGCGCGCTGGTCGAAGTCTCGTGGCCCTCTGTCAGAATCCAGAGTTTCAAGAAAATCGGAGGGGGTCAAAATTTCGGCCAAAAAAAAAATGACAGTGTTACCCCTTATGTTTTTTTTTTCAGGTCCAAATTTTGACCTTCGATATCTCGGCTCTGGAAGCGTCTAGACCCTCCATTTTTGCGCGCTGGTCGAAGTCTCGTGGCCCTCTGTCAGAATCCAGAGTTTCAAGAAAATCGGAGGGGGTCAAAATTTCGGCCAAAAAAAAAAATGACAGTGTTACCCCTTATGTTTTTTTTTTCAGGTCCAAATTTTGACCTTCGATATCTCGGCTCTGGAAGGGTCTAGAGCCTCCATTTTTGCGCGCTGGTCGAAGTCTCGTGGCCCTCTGTCAGAATCCAGAGTTTCAAGAAAATCGGAGGGGGTCAAAATTTCGGCCAAAAAAAAAAAAATGACAGTGTTACCCCTTATGTTTTTTTTTTTCAGGTCCAAATTTTGACCTTCGATATCTCGGCTCTGGAAGGGTCTAGAGCCTCCATTTTTGCACGCTGGTCGAAGTCTCGTGGCCCTCTGTCAGAATCCAGAGTTTCAAGAAAATCGGAGGGGGTCAAAATTTCGGCCAAAAAAAAAAAATGACAGTGTTACCCCTTATGTTTTTTTTTTCAGGTCCAAATTTTGACCTTCGATATCTCGGCTCTGGAAGGGTCTAAAGCCTCCATTTTTGCGCGCTGGTCGAAGTCTCGTGGCCCTCTGTCAGAATCCAGAGTTTCAAGAAAATCGGAGGGGGTCAAAATTTCGGCCAAAAAAAAAAAATGACAGTGTTACCCCTTATGTTTTTTTTTCAGGTCCAAATTTTGACCTTCGATATCTCGGCTCTGGAAGGGTCTAGAGCCTCCATTTTTGCGCGCTGGTCGAAGTCTCGTGGCCCTCTGTCAGAATCCAGAGTTTCAAGAAAATCGGAGGGGGTCAAAATTTCGGCCAAAAAAAAAAAATGACAGTGTTACCCCTTATGTTTTTTTTTCAGGTCCAAATTTTGACCTTCGATATCTCGGCTCTGGAAGGGTCTAGAGCCTCCATTTTTGCGCGCTGGTCGAAGTCTCGTGGCCCTCTGTCAGAATCCAGAGTTTCAAGAAAATCGGAGGGGGTCAAAATTTCGGCCAAAAAAAAAAAATGACAGTGTTACCCCTTATGTTTTTTTTTTCAGGTCCAAATTTTGACCTTCGATATCTCGGCTCTGGAAGGGTCTAGAGCCTCCATTTTTGTGCGCTGGTCGAAGTCTCGTGGCCCTCTGTCAGAATCCAGAGTTTCAAGAAAATCGGAGGGGGTCAAAATTTCGGCCAAAAAAAAAAAATGACAGTGTTACCCCTTATGTTTTTTTTTCAGGTCCAAATTTTGACCTTCGATATCTCGGCTCTGGAAGGGTCTAGAGCCTCCATTTTTGCGCGCTGGTCGAAGTCTCGTGGCCCTCTGTCAGAATCCAGAGTTTCAAGAAAATCGGAGGGGGTCAAAATTTCGGCCAAAAAAAAAATGACAGTGTTACCCCTTATGTTTTTTTTTCAGGTCCAAATTTTGACCTTCGATATCTCGGCTCTGGAAGCGTCTAGACCCTCCATTTTTGCGCGCTGGTCGAAGTCTCGTGGCCCTCTGTCAGAATTTAGAGTTTCAAGAAAATCGGAGGGGGTCAAAATTTCGGCCAAAAAAAAAAATGACAGTGTTACCCCTTATGTTTTTTTTTTCAGGTCCAAATTTTAACCTTCGATATCTCGGCTCTGGAAGGGTCTAGAGCCTCCATTTTTGCGCGCTGGTCGAAGTCTCGTGGCCCTCTGTCAGAATCCAGAGTTTCAAGAAAATCGGAGGGGGTCAAAATTTCGGCCAAAAAAAAAATGACAGTGTTACCCCTTATGTTTTTTTTTCAGGTCCAAATTTTGACCTTCGATATCTCGGCTCTGGAAGCGTCTAGACCCTCCATTTTTGCGCGCTGGTCGAAGTCTCGTGGCCCTCTGTCAGAATCCAGAGTTTCAAGAAAATCGGAGGGGGTCAAAATTTCGGCCAAAAAAAAAAATGACAGTGTTACCCCTTATGTTTTTTTTTTCAGGTCCAAATTTTGACCTTCGATATCTCGGCTCTGGAAGGGTCTAGAGCCTCCATTTTTGCGCGCTGGTCGAAGTCTCGTGGCCCTCTGTCAGAATCCAGAGTTTCAAGAAAATCGGAGGGGGTCAAAATTTCGGCCAAAAAAAAAAAAATGACAGTGTTACCCCTTATGTTTTTTTTTTTCAGGTCCAAATTTTGACCTTCGATATCTCGGCTCTGGAAGGGTCTAGAGCCTCCATTTTTGCACGCTGGTCGAAGTCTCGTGGCCCTCTGTCAGAATCCAGAGTTTCAAGAAAATCGGAGGGGGTCAAAATTTCGGCCAAAAAAAAAAATGACAGTGTTACCCCTTATGTTTTTTTTTTCAGGTCCAAATTTTGACCTTCGATATCTCGGCTCTGGAAGGGTCTAAAGCCTCCATTTTTGCGCGCTGGTCGAAGTCTCGTGGCCCTCTGTCAGAATCCAGAGTTTCAAGAAAATCGGAGGGGGTCAAAATTTCGGCCAAAAAAAAAAATGACAGTGTTACCCCTTATGTTTTTTTTTCAGGTCCAAATTTTGACCTTCGATATCTCGGCTCTGGAAGGGTCTAGAGCCTCCATTTTTGCGCGCTGGTCGAAGTCTCGTGGCCCTCTGTCAGAATCCAGAGTTTCAAGAAAATCGGAGGGGGTCAAAATTTCGGCCAAAAAAAAAAATGACAGTGTTACCCCTTATGTTTTTTTTTCAGGTCCAAATTTTGACCTTCGATATCTCGGCTCTGGAAGGGTCTAGAGCCTCCATTTTTGCGCGCTGGTCGAAGTCTCGTGGCCCTCTGTCAGAATCCAGAGTTTCAAGAAAATCGGAGGGGGTCAAAATTTCGGCCAAAAAAAAAAAAATGACAGTGTTACCCCTTATGTTTTTTTTTTCAGGTCCAAATTTTGACCTTCGATATCTCGGCTCTGGAAGGGTCTAGAGCCTCCATTTTTGTGCGCTGGTCGAAGTCTCGTGGCCCTCTGTCAGAATCCAGAGTTTCAAGAAAATCGGAGGGGGTCAAAATTTCGGCCAAAAAAAAAAAATGACAGTGTTACCCCTTATGTTTTTTTTTCAGGTCCAAATTTTGACCTTCGATATCTCGGCTCTGGAAGGGTCTAGAGCCTCCATTTTTGCGCGCTGGTCGAAGTCTCGTGGCCCTCTGTCAGAATCCAGAGTTTCAAGAAAATCGGAGGGGGTCAAAATTTCGGCCAAAAAAAAAATGACAGTGTTACCCCTTATGTTTTTTTTTCAGGTCCAAATTTTGACCTTCGATATCTCGGCTCTGGAAGCGTCTAGACCCTCCATTTTTGCGCGCTGGTCGAAGTCTCGTGGCCCTCTGTCAGAATTTAGAGTTTCAAGAAAATCGGAGGGGGTCAAAATTTCGGCCAAAAAAAAAAATGACAGTGTTACCCCTTATGTTTTTTTTTTCAGGTCCAAATTTTAACCTTCGATATCTCGGCTCTGGAAGGGTCTAGAGCCTCCATTTTTGCGCGCTGGTCGAAGTCTCGTGGCCCTCTGTCAGAATCCAGAGTTTCAAGAAAATCGGAGGGGGTCAAAATTTCGGCCAAAAAAAAAAATGACAGTGTTACCCCTTATGTTTTTTTTTCAGGTCCAAATTTTGACCTTCGATATCTCGGCTCTGGAAGGGTCTAGAGCCTCCATTTTTGCACGCTGGTTGAAGTCTCGTGGCCCTCTGTCAGAATCCAGAGTTTCAAGAAAATCGGAGGGGGTCAAAATTTCGGCCAAAAAAAAAAAATGACAGTGTTACCCCTTATGTTTTTTTTTCAGGTCCAAATTTTGACCTTCGATATCTCGGCTCTGGAAGGGTCTAGAGCCTCCATTTTTGCGCGCTGGTCGAAGTCTCGTGGCCCTCTGTCAGAATAAAGAGTTTCAAGAAAATCGGAGGGGGTCAAAATTTCGGCCAAAAAAAAAATGACAGTGTTACCCCTTATGTTTTTTTTTCAGGTCCAAATTTTGACCTTCGATATCTCGGCTCTGGAAGGGTCTAGAGCCTCCATTTTTGCGCGCTGGTCGAAGTCTCGTGGCCCTCTGTCAGAATCCAGAGTTTCAAGAAAATCGGAGGGGGTCAAAATTTCGGCCAAAAAAAAAATGACAGTGTTACCCCTTATGTTTTTTTTTTCAGGTCCAAATTTTGACCTTCGATATCTCGGCTCTGGAAGCGTCTAGACCCTCCATTTTTGCGCGCTGGTCGAAGTCTCGTGGCCCTCTGTCAGAATCCAGAGTTTCAAGAAAATCGGAGGGGGTCAAAATTTCGGCCAAAAAAAAAAATGACAGTGTTACCCCTTATGTTTTTTTTTTCAGGTCCAAATTTTGACCTTCGATATCTCGGCTCTGGAAGGGTCTAGAGCCTCCATTTTTGCGCGCTGGTCGAAGTCTCGTGGCCCTCTGTCAGAATCCAGAGTTTCAAGAAAATCGGAGGGGGTCAAAATTTCGGCCAAAAAAAAAAAAAATGACAGTGTTACCCCTTATGTTTTTTTTTTCAGGTCCAAATTTTGACCTTCGATATCTCGGCTCTGGAAGGGTCTAGAGCCTCCATTTTTGCACGCTGGTCGAAGTCTCGTGGCCCTCTGTCAGAATCCAGAGTTTCAAGAAAATCGGAGGGGGTCAAAATTTCGGCCAAAAAAAAAAAATGACAGTGTTACCCCTTATGTTTTTTTTTTCAGGTCCAAATTTTGACCTTCGATATCTCGGCTCTGGAAGGGTCTAAAGCCTCCATTTTTGCGCGCTGGTCGAAGTCTCGTGGCCCTCTGTCAGAATCCAGAGTTTCAAGAAAATCGGAGGGGGTCAAAATTTCGGCCAAAAAAAAAAATGACAGTGTTACCCCTTATGTTTTTTTTTCAGGTCCAAATTTTGACCTTCGATATCTCGGCTCTGGAAGGGTCTAGAGCCTCCATTTTTGCGCGCTGGTCGAAGTCTCGTGGCCCTCTGTCAGAATCCAGAGTTTCAAGAAAATCGGAGGGGGTCAAAATTTCGGCCAAAAAAAAAAATGACAGTGTTACCCCTTATGTTTTTTTTTCAGGTCCAAATTTTGACCTTCGATATCTCGGCTCTGGAAGGGTCTAGAGCCTCCATTTTTGCGCGCTGGTCGAAGTCTCGTGGCCCTCTGTCAGAATCCAGAGTTTCAAGAAAATAGGAGGGGGTCAAAATTTCGGCCAAAAAAAAAAAATGACAGTGTTACCCCTTATGTTTTTTTTTTCAGGTCCAAATTTTGACCTTCGATATCTCGGCTCTGGAAGGGTCTAGAGCCTCCATTTTTGTGCGCTGGTCGAAGTCTCGTGGCCCTCTGTCAGAATCCAGAGTTTCAAGAAAATCGGAGGGGGTCAAAATTTCGGCCAAAAAAAAAAATGACAGTGTTACCCCTTATGTTTTTTTTTCAGGTCCAAATTTTGACCTTCGATATCTCGGCTCTGGAAGGGTCTAGAGCCTCCATTTTTGCGCGCTGGTCGAAGTCTCGTGGCCCTCTGTCAGAATCCAGAGTTTCAAGAAAATCGGAGGGGGTCAAAATTTCGGCCAAAAAAAAAAATGACAGTGTTACCCCTTATGGTTTTTTTTTCAGGTCCAAATTTTGACCTTCGATATCTCGGCTCTGGAAGGGTCTAGAGCCTCCATTTTTGCGCGCTGGTCGAAGTCTCGTGGCCCTCTGTCAGAATCCAGAGTTTCAAGAAAATCGGAGGGGGTCAAAATTTCGGCCAAAAAAAAAAAAATGACAGTGTTACCCCTTATGTTTTTTTTTCAGGTCCAAATTTTGACCTTCGATATCTCGGCTCTGGAAGCGTCTAGACCCTCCATTTTTGCGCGCTGGTCGAAGTCTCGTGGCCCTCTGTCAGAATCCAGAGTTTCAAGAAAATCGGAGGGGGTCAAAATTTCGGCCAAAAAAAAAAAATGACAGTGTTACCCCTTATGTTTTTTTTTTCAGGTCCAAATTTTGACCTTCGATATCTCGGCTCTGGAAGGGTCTAGAGCCTCCATTTTTGCGCGCTGGTCGAAGTCTCGTGGCCCTCTGTCAGAATCCAGAGTTTCAAGAAAATCGGAGGGGGTCAAAATTTCGGCCAAAAAAAAAAATGACAGTGTTACCCCTTATGTTTTTTTTTCAGGTCCAAATTTTGACCTTCGATATCTCGGCTCTGGAAGCGTCTAGACCCTCCATTTTTGCGCGCTGGTCGAAGTCTCGTGGCCCTCTGTCAGAATTTAGAGTTTCAAGAAAATCGGAGGGGGTCAAAATTTCGGCCAAAAAAAAAAATGACAGTGTTACCCCTTATGTTTTTTTTTCAGGTCCAAATTTTAACCTTCGATATCTCGGCTCTGGAAGGGTCTAGAGCCTCCATTTTTGCGCGCTGGTCGAAGTCTCGTGGCCCTCTGTCAGAATCCAGAGTTTCAAGAAAATCGGAGGGGGTCAAAATTTCGGCCAAAAAAAAAAATGACAGTGTTACCCCTTATGTTTTTTTTTCAGGTCCAAATTTTGACCTTCGATATCTCGGCTCTGGAAGGGTCTAGAGCCTCCATTTTTGCACGCTGGTCGAAGTCTCGTGGCCCTCTGTCAGAATCCAGAGTTTCAAGAAAATCGGAGGGGGTCAAAATTTCGGCCAAAAAAAAAAAATGACAGTGTTACCCCTTATGTTTTTTTTTCAGGTCCAAATTTTGA